>VXBZ01003753.1:79024-90630 GCA_013399135.1 Heliornis fulica
GACAAGGGGCAATGGGTGCAAGCTGAAGCAGAGGAGGTTCCATGTGAATGTAAGGAAAAACATTGTCCCTGTGAGGGTGACAGATCACTGGGCCAGGCTGCCCAGAGAGGTTGTGGAGTCTCCTTCTCTGGAGACATTCAAGACCAATCTGGACACGTTCCTGTGGGGTTTGATCCAGGTGATCCTGCTCGGGCAGGAGGTTGGACTGGATGATTTTTCAAGGTCCCTCCCAACTCCTGACATTCTGTGATTCTGTGATATCCATCTTCCTTAAATGCTTGGTGAACATCTCTTTGTCCCAGGGAGAATTCAGGTGAGATTTCATATCTCTCCTCTTACCGGTGGGGAATAAATCCCACAGATTTGCGTGGCCAAGGCTCTCTGCAGCCCAAAGGCTTGACAGGGAGAAATCTGAGAAGTGAAAAATAAGGGAATGAAGCCAGGGAGGTGGAGGATTATTTTACTGCATTCTTCAGTAAAGTTTTCTTATTTTTCTTTTGGTTTAATGTATTGGCCCTGTTCTCAAACTTCTACATAGCCCTTGCAGATGAATTTTTGGGGAAAATGAGAGTTTTCCTTAGGAAACAAATCTTGAAGATATCAAAATGTCAAATCAATGTTTGCACTGTATTATTGTAAAATAATGGAAATGACAATGTATCCTGGCAGCTGCTATTCCTAGCACATCTAGGCACAGCTGCTAATTAAATGCAATCTGAATATGTAAGAATTTGAAAAGCTAATAAAAATAAGATGTTTGTCATCCTTGTGCTAAATATTTTTATAACCTCTTGGTTCTGACTGGAAACAGCTATTTTGTGAAGCGACTAGAACACGAAATAACGCTGGGTAGGCTTTCTCCTATTATAAATAAAAGCAGCAGCTGAGGTTTGAGATGATGCAGATCTTGAAAGTAATAATCCTGTTGTAGTTATGCAGCCACATCCTTCCAGTGGAGATTCACCAGGGACTGTTTATCACTGCTGAAACGATATAAACCTTATCTTGAAGTAGGTGGAAACTTGAAGTTATTTTCTGGCTGGATTGTGTTTTGGTTTTTTATTTTTTATTTTTTTGTTTAAATTTTCTGGTAATGGTGTGTAACATGCAGGATTCTTAAAGTGAAATTGTGCTTTGTGTTGTCCTTTGTTCTCTACCTGCTTCCACCTCTTTTCTGTCATTGCTCTTGGAGGAGGATGGAGAGGTCCAGGAGCTTGTGAAAGGACTTTGTTCATAATTAGGGGAAACCTTACTTAAATGAGCTTTTTCACAGCTTTTGGCCCAAAACGCTGTGTGCTTTGCCATGTCTGCTTGTGACAGTCATTTCCATTGGAAAATGAAGTAGAGCTGTAATATTGATGAAGGATTTTCAGGGAGGGATACAGATCTGCCTCTGGGAAAGCCCTTCTCGCTTCCCCAGTGCATGAGGGTGAATGACCTGGGAATTTTAGTGCAGACATCCCCAGGAAGGTAATCCTAAGGATAGGGGGGGGCGCTTAGCCCCTAAACCTGGTAGTTGTCCAACAGATCTCTTCAGGTTTGTAGTAAACCAGGAGATGGATGCTCCCTGCACAGCACCTGAGACAAACTTAGGTCCCAGTATGGACTTTTATTAGAGTGCAGTGGTCAACGTGCCCTAAAATGAGAACTATCTCCAGAGATCTCCTTTAAACACTGGTTTCCTGTGTTGAAATTTGGACTGAACTAAATCCGTGGAAGATTGTTTTAACCAAGGAATGTGTTTGTTCCCAGCCAGTACAAGATAAGAGAATGATAACGTTCATCTGGAGGGAACAACTGGACCTCACACATGATAAATGGAAAGAAAGGAAGTTTATTTTCTGCTTTTCATCAGGGACTCCTGCTTGTTGTCATTTGTCAGCTATCTCCAGTACGTTGTTTGCCTTTGTGGAAAAAAACAAGTCTTTTTCACAGACCCCCTTTGCTGAAAGTATTTAATGCTGCAGAACAAACCTTGCTCATAACTGCTGCTTGGGGGATAATTTATTTCCTAGTCTTACTGGCTGAGCAGGTCATGACCAGTGGGAAGCTGAAGCATTTGGATTTCTGTAGGGGCTTTTGGTGGCCATTGGGAAAAGGAATTGCTGGGGAATGCTGAGATGTCCCAGCAGCTTCCTGTGCTGCTTTGACCCTTTAAATTTTAATGTTAATTTCCAATTTTCTATCTTACCTTTGCTAAATAAATGTGCCTTATTCAACTGTCATTATTAGCAGGGCTCTGTTTTCTTGGTGGAAGCGTGGTGGGGAGGAGGCTGGGAAATCTTGGCAAGGAGCCAAGTATATATTCTCAGTCACTTCTGTCTTTTTTCAAAAGTCTGGAGAATTGGGAACTCAAAGTACATAATTTGCAGCATCTATTCTTGGTATTACTGAAACTGTAGCAATTGTCCTTTCCTGTTAACAACTTTGTCCAGTGGGATTGAAGGGACAGAGCTCCCCATCGCGGTGCAGGGTAACTAAGACTTCTGTGGTGGCACAAGAGTTTGGGGGGATTATCCCTGGGGTGATTTTTGGGGTCTGATTCTTAACCCTCTCTGCCACTGGATCCTTTGTAAGATAAACCTGACAAAGCCACATTTTACAAGTCTTTTTGAAGGGGATGTGAAGCTACTTGTCACATACTTCTTGCTAGATTTGTTTCCCAGTGCCGTAGTGGAGTTATCATCGTATGTTAGAGTTTGGAGCCTGGTCCTAGGGTGACACAATCCAGCACAGGCCCATCTGTCCATGAGCTGCTGTCTCTGTGCTCTAGGAGCCTGTCCTACTGGTTTAACATTGTTATTTACTATAGTAAGACCATGAGTAAGTTAAACCTTTGCTTAATGCTTTTTTGTCCTCAAATAATACAGCTTAATGAGAGAAGGAAAGTTTATGAGCAGAACGAAAAATGCTCATAGTAACTGAAAGCTAATGGGAGTAAATGTACTGCAGAGCAGTATGTCTACATGTGGACTTCCACAAATGATCTTCAGATGCTAATCAGGCCAGAGCAGTATGAAGTAGAAAGGGTTTATTAAGTTAAGCAACAAGATAAATGACATTCTTTAGTGTAACTAGTGTCTAAACAGGTTAAGGTTTAAAACCTCTGTCTGGGCTTTTGTTAACCCTGGGTGAGTGACGAGAATGATATGTTTTATAGTATAGTTTCAATTTACCAATACCTACAAGTTAAAATTGGCACTCAGTAGGCATTTTCCATAAATCTTGTGTTGTATTGCAGTGCACAGAAGAGAGATGTACTGAAGGCTTATTTCACTGTCTTGAGATTTGTTCTATGCAGTGTTCACAATATTATGCAAATCAGCTGTCAAACTCTGGGGTATCTGAGATAAGAATCACTCTGATCCAAGAATAGAAGTCAGTGAGTATTCACTCTAATATTACAAATTAGTGATTTTTAAGAGCTCCATAAGGAGTAGAATCATCATTTATAAAAGCTTACGATAAACAACCTCATTCTCTTACAGCAGTGTGGTGGTTGTCAGAAACATCTGTGTTAGGTTTTCTTACAGCCCTGTGAGAGACTTACTTAGCTTGTCCTGCATTTAATCAGGGTGTTACTCCCCATAACCTTCTTTTACAGAGCCATTAGGGACCCCACTGCTGACCAGCAAGCATCCTTGAAACCTTGATCCTTGGTAAGTGCAATGTGCTTCAGCCTTCAGGCTCTCCCAGAAACCTTCTTGAACCTAAAGAAATCCACTTTTAGAGTACGCAGGAAACAAAGTCCCACTCCTGTCCTCACGTAGAGGACTTTGCCTTGCTGACCCATTTGAATAGCTCGTGGTGGGGAAACTGGGCTTTTCAAAAATCCTTCCCCAGAGAAGTCCTGAAGTTGTTTATAAAGATTGAAGGACTCAGTTATGTAGAAAGCAAACTGTTGTGAACGAGCCATTGTAAATCCATCAGAATAATCCCATTAGTACAAAGGATATCTAAATAAGGAAAAAAAAAAGATGCAGACTTTATATTTCTCATATGAAGTCACCTCTGTGAAAGATTTGCAAATAAATTTAATCTGTCAGTCTGCGAACAGAGCTGTTCCAAGGTGCACTGTGGTGAATTGGATTAAACCCACGCTATTATTCGATTAGCAAATCACTATTCTCAAATTACCCTCCTTTCCCTCTTGGAAGCTGCAGCCTCTACAGCGGCCGGATGTAGAGGCTGAGTTTCGGGAGTGGGTCATCGCACTTCTGATTTTGGGGTTGCAGTTCTGCCCTCAGTTAATGAAGAGCTTTGTTGGTTAAGATTAATGAAACCAGAAACCCCTCACTCCTGGAAAGAAAATCAAGAAGGGAAAGAAAATAACTATGCAAAGCTGGGGTAGTGATTTCAAAATGATCACAGAAGAGAAAATGTCAGTACATAAACCAGGGCAGGCTAAAAAAGGCACAAGCATAGCTCACCTGTCACTTCTTGTGAAATCTGTAACTGCCACACGTGAACGCTGAGCGCCTTCGTGCACCCTGCACTGGTGGAAGAGTTTTGTGCTGGCTGGTAAATGGCAGCGAGCTTTGGGATGAGACAGCACTTCTTACTAAGTACCTTTTTTAGGTCACCTGCTTGCTTCACCACCAAAAATCAGCTTTGCTTGTTTGCTCACCGAAGTTCAGCCCAGCTTCAGTTTGCTCAGCTTCGTTCCACTTTGTCTTCTGCAGCCTCAGCAAAGCCATCAGCCGGTGTCCACTTCCAGCTGAGTGATCCCAACGCTGGGGAGAGCTGCAGGGATTTTTAAATTTAAGATCCTGGATGAAGTGTTACTTAATTTGGCATGAGGGAAAAAGGTTTTGGGATGTATTAGCCAAGCAGACATACTTTACACGGTTCCTCAGGAGTACATCTGGGAATGCTAGTGCTTCACCGTATAATGCTTTATACATTGCCCTAGGCATGACCTGCTTGTTTTCCTGAGTGCCTGTTTATATAAATTAGGTTTTTATAGGTACAAGGAATGTCTTACACATGCTACATATATAGGAAGTGGCTGGATGATTGAAAAGGTGAAGCTCGGTGTCAGCCGCAGAGGAGCAGCTCTAGTGGTTACACGCTGGGAATGGGATTTAAATTGGCCGCTGCACTCGGGAGAGAAAAGGTGGAGTTGTCATTGCTCATGTCTGGCAGTGAGCAAAACCACCCCCAGACAAAGAGTGTGCTTGGTTGTGCTGAGAAAAGAGCTGAAAGTAAACCAAAAAACCTTGGCACAGCACGTTAAGTGGTCTGTGTCACGCTGATCCCACGGGGAAGAAGAGCAGAAGAGGTTTGAACCGTCACGGAGAGAGGGATGTGCAGAGATGTAACACTGTCTCTGTGCATGAAAACTCTAGGAAGGGGGCAGCAAAAGAGCAAGGGGAGGACAGAGATCAAGAATCTTGTCAAGAAGGGGGATATGAAATGAAGACATGAGTGAGGGGGTCTCTACCCCCAGGGAATAGGAAGCACCAACAGGTCTGAACGGTCAACAGGCTTCACTAGGAAAAATCTGGTTTTTAGTTGTGAGTCACACTGACAGGGTAGAAGGAGGCCAGAAACATGAACAGGCTAAAAGGGGGACTAGTTACACCTAAGCAGAGCAGTGCCACTCTTCTGTTGCAACCCACAGTTGTTTTGTGGCAGAAGGAGAGCTGGCTGGTGCGGTGGGAAAGGGGGAGCGAGGGGACAGGGGGTGCACGGCCGCTGGCAAGCAGTAGGAACAGTCCTACTCACCATGTCTCAAACCCAGCCAAGCCAGAGAAACGGAGCGTTGCTGCAGAAGGGGAGGCAGTTCTGTGTGCTTGATGCTTAAGAAACCAGCAGTCAGAATTTGCACACAAATTTCACCTAATCGATTCGTTACGAAGCGTAGAGGTACTTTCTAATTTCAAGTGTGACTATACCCTTAAGGCAATCCGCATTCTGGAAAGTTGTAGTCTTATTAATTTGACTTAATTGTTTCCCTCACTAGCATTTGTTTGCTATGCTCAGGGTAGGTATTAGAATATAACATTGATGGCTTCTGGGGCTGCATTGTTGCTCATCACTGGGGTGCTTTTGTGGTCCCATGAAGATTTTCGGGTGTAGGCTTCTGAAAAAGGCGATGCTGTACGAACCAGAAGTGTGATGCATTCGATCTGCTCTTGGGGTGGATTAATAACTACAGTTTCTTTTGAAATAAGTGCTCTACCAACATTTCCCCCTAATTCTTTGCCCACTGCTTAAGCCTAATGATTACCACGTAAACTTGACCAGAACACATTGGGAGCAGGTGTGAACTTAGTTGTTCAACATCTTGGCTTCATATCAGGCAATAATGAGAACAAAATTAGCTTTCCCTATGGCAGATGACAGCTAATGTGCTAAAATATTACTGCTGATTTCTCCAGACTGCTTTGAATCCTGACATCATTCTGTCATACAGTGGGAAAACACCCTGGTTTTCTGAGAGATGTTGATGTTCTCCATGTCCTGAAAGTCAAACAGACCAGAACGAAGGGAAAGGACAGAGCTGATTTTTCTCAACTTGATCATTGCTACTGTGTTTTGCAGCTTCATTAGTTTAATTGGCTGTTGTCTCACCCTGCTGAAAGGAGACTTACTTACCAGAGCACTGTGGCTTGCATCTGCTTTGCAGGTCACACTAAATGAAATTCTTTTAAGTGCTTAACACATAGAGTCACAGAATGTGTTAGGTCAGAAGGCACCTTTAAAGGCCAACCAGTCCCACCCCTGCAGTGAGCTGGGACATCTTCTCTAGATCAGGTTGCTCAGAGCTCCATCAAGCCTGACCTTGAATGTCTGCAGAGATGGGGCCTCCACCTCCTCTCTGGGCAACCTGGGCCAGTGATCTACCACCCTCAAAGGGAAGAACCTTTTCCTAATATCCACCCTAAATCTCCCCTTTTCTGGTTTAAACCCATCACCCCTCGTCCTACAGCTACACGCCTTTGTGTCAGCCCTGTGAGTTGCACCTTCCCCATTCCAGATGTAAGTTTTGCTGAGATGCTGACCTCACTCAGTGTATCGTGGTGCTGGCCAGAGGCCTGGACAATCAAGTTCCTCTTCAGGACTCCATCCCAACTGTAGTAACAGCTATTCTTTGCTGGTAGGGAACAAACAACTCACCATCTTATCATCTGATGAAGAGCTTAAACTTTGGCAGCTGGATTGTTGACAAACGAACATGATGGTTTAAGCAACATATCTCAGATTCTTTTTGCTTATGCTGCAGTGGGAAAGGACATACAGGTGGAGCTTGGCTTTAAACTAAATAGAGAGCAGCTGGGAGGCAGAAAACTGCCCTGAGGAGCGTGGGGAGACTCTGGCACAGGGTGCCAAGAGAAGCTGTGGCTGCCCCTGGATCCCTAGCAGGGTTCAAGATCAGGTTGGATGGGGCTTGGGGCACCCCAGGCTGGGCTGGTGAGGGGTGTCCCTGCCCATGGCAGGGGGAGTGGGAATTAGATGGGCTTTTTAGTCCCTTCCCACCCAAACCAGTCTGGGATTGTGTCATTCTGTGATCTGCCTGGGTATGCCTTAAGCCATCGACCAGAAATGGTTTGGGGCATTCTTTTTTCAGAAGTTCCATCCATCAGTGCATGACTTAGGATTAAAACTTTGCTCTTTCTGAATTTAAAGGCCACTTACTGAAGAAGTGCTTTCTGACATCTTGTCTTCTACAGCATTCTTAGGAAATAGGAATTTTGAGCTGTTGTAAGTTCAGCAGGAGGGACTCTGCATAAAACCCCTTGCTAATGGACTTGTTATCAAGGCTAAGTAAATTTAGATTTTCATTTGACTTGCACAGTACCTATGAATCATGCCACATACTGTCCTGAAGCATGTCACTCCCTTCTAGCTGGAGAGGCATCATCATTTGGACAGGACCCTGTTGTAGTCAGAATGGAGCAGTTCAGACCTTTGGTGTGATCTTGAAATAAACAAACTCAACCTCCAGAGCATTTCAACATACCAAATGTCTGGCTGGATGGGAGCAATGCTGACACTTCTTACTCTTTGCCTAACAGAGCTCTGTCTTTTAAGATGGCTTTATTTTTTACTTCTACAGCCTCTCTGAACTATCTCCTGACCATAGTTTGGCACACAGTCCTTAGGGTGGGATTTCTCTTGATCACATGTTCCACATTGCCTGGTGTGATGGGAGATTTCTGGCTGGAGCTTGTCTCCTACAATATTCAAAGTGCTGCATGTAGAAATAATTTTGTTTTATCCCATAAAGTTAGCTATTTCATGACAGCTAGTGCTCTGTATACCAAGTGCTATCAGTGTCCAACATGATGTCTGGCCTGGTGCTTTATTAGTGTTTTCACATTACAGAGCACATTTACAGCACCCTAATGGCCTGACCCTCCAGGCTTCCTCCCCTGTGCCTGCGCTGTAGGTGTTAAACTCCACAGGTATCTTGAAGAGCAGTCTGCAGCACTCCCAAATCACCAGGCAGTCACATGTGTTGTGGGCTAAGTATTGTGCTCTGTAGCCCTGTGATGCTTGTGGGCTTCCTGCAAAACTAACCCGGGGTTCTAGGCAGGGTACCCTGTCTCCTGGTTGGACCTGCTGCACTTAAGTCCACTCTCTGCTGCAGTGTTTGTGCCACTGATGCAGATGTAAGGCTCTCTCACCCCAGAAGAGGTAGGTATTTTGTAGTAACAACAGCTTTTTACTTTGAAGTAAACTTTGGGTCGCAGTTTCCAACCCTGAATGTGTGAATTGAGGTGCTGGAACATCTGCATGAGCAGCGTAGGGTTCCCGATGCAGCTTTGCAGCCTCACTCCCCACCGCTCACCCTGCTGCCCAGCTGACATGGAGGACTCCTGCCATCTTGGAGTGCACACCTCCCTCTGTACCCAGACCCTCAAAACCACAGTGTGTTCTTGGAAGCCAGCTGAAATGAGAGGGAAGGCACTTCAGGATCCATGACACCGCACTAAACCAGCAGCTTGCCATTCCCAGTCCTACCCAGTTTCCCTGCCCATGCCCAGTGGTATTTACCAAAGTAAAAGGGTAACGTTGTTGACAAGTTTTGTCAAAGATCTGTCAGAGATTTTTAAAAATCCTTTATATTTTCTACCTTCCATAGTTGTAGTCGCTGTTGTTGCTAAGCTGCCCTAAGAATTTGCATTTCAAGGCAATCTCAAACTATCTTAATTTAAAGGACAACGTCAGCAAAAGTAATTCCGTAACCCAAAATGGGAAGGGAGCGGAAACAACCGCCGGTACGGTCAGCGTGTTAATCGTGCCAGTGAGCAGCTCTTTGGGTTGCTGTGTCAACCAGAGGAATCCATTTTCTGAGATGTGCAGAATTCTCCCATCAGCTATCTGGCGTGGGTTAATAACCTCAAAACCAATTCTGTTTCGTAGCCAGAGTGGCTGAGGCTTGCAGGGAGGGGAGGGGAAGGTAATACTGGCTTCAGAAAAAGGCAGTTTAAGTTTGTCTTTCAGGAGATGCCAATTCTGTCACCATGGGAGCCTGGAGAGTGGTGTAAGCCCATGTGGGAGATGTCTTCTGAATGAGTGGGGAAAAAGAGGATCATAAATAGATAAAGCAGCTGAGGAAAAAAATGGTCTACATTCTTTAGTCTGAAGGGAAGATGAGGCTTGCAGGAGGAGAAATTCCTTGTTGGGCTGGCTGCTACAGCTGGAAAGAGGAGCTTGGGGTATGGAGCCTCTGGACCATGTAGGTGCTCAGTCTCAGCATCAGCCTTGGGACAAACAGGGAATACAATAACCAGGCGCAAAACAAGTGAGTCAAGGGGAAGCAGTGATGCTGTGAAAAGCTGAAATCACAGCTCTGTAATCTCAGTGACTATTCAGCAGGTGTTCTTCATGGCAGAGCTGGGTGCACAGGTGATTGCTCCTCCCAGCGTGCGCCGTAAAGGGGTAGTTGTACAGCTCATATACAAGACATCTGCATATTCATGGGGTTTCCAAGAAATGGCTGGTTTTTACATTATGAGAGCTCATTATCACCCACTCCTGCATGCACATTGTCATTTCTTGGTGGGCCTCACAGATACTTGCTGGTTGTTTACTTCATTTACTCCTCTTCATTACATGCCCCATTTGGGGAGCTTCAGCTTTTGGCTAACAAAGCCAGGAGCTGATTCTGCAGACTTGAGGCTGCTCTGTTCTTTCTTCCTCTTTGCCACTTCTTTTTCAGAAAGAAGTTGTTTCTCCTGAGGTATCACAGTGCACATTGCAGTCCTTTGCATGTCCTTTACAGAGTTCCTTGCTGACACTTACTTGACAGATTAACTAGTATTTATCGTGTTCTTCTCTTTGGCAGGATGGAGGAGTAGTTCTCAGTGGCATGAGCAAGGCAGTATGGACTTGGTGAGGCAGTTGAAAATATCTCCATGCCCGAGCCCAATGTGATTCAGCAGGAGCGATGAGGGTGCCATAAATCTGAGGGTTTACGTGCTGCTAATCCAGAGTCTCACCAGCACCTCCAGAGCAGCGCTTGCTTCAAGAGCCAAGGGGATTATCTTAAATCATACAAGGAACAAACCAAAACCCAGTTGTCTTGGTTGGGAAAAGACAAATTATTTTTAGAAGGAAATAGGTTTTGTGCAGGCAGTCGAATTAATATGCTCGGGTTATGAGTGTTCAAAGCGTCCGTTGTGAGTGATGTGCAGACCAGGAGTTAGTCAATTCCTTGTGAACAACCCGGAGTGAACGTGCATTAGGCAACTCCACAGTCTTTTAATCAGCAACCCAGGTAAAAACCATCCAATTTCTTCTGGCACGCGTTATTGAGCAAAGTCTGTGGAAGGACCGGGTGGCTGAAGGTTTTATTGTGCTTCCAAGGTTCTTTCACTTGGGAAGAAATCCCATTTTCTCCTGTGGACTTGCACTCCATTATCTTGGCTTCCTTTGAGGCGTGACAGACTGCATGCCAAGCCTTGTTTATAGTACATTTGGGTGCTGGTACACCCATCTGACAGTGGAACTCAGCTCCTCTCTAGAGCATCACAGGGAACAGCTGCCCTGAAACACCAAGGTCTGCATGCATGTGCCTCTGCTCGACAGGAACCACATGAAAGCCATTGACAGAAATAAGCCCCAGGCTTGTCATTCACCTCTGACCACCTCCTTGTATTCCTTAGCCTAAATGCTGTGGATGTAAGGCTGTGGCAGCTCTTGGTGCTTAGCTTGCAGGTGAAGAGCACCGAGGGCAATGGCGCTGATGGAAGCTCGTGGCACTGTGAAGCCTCTCTCTATCCCATTCCTCATGTCATCCCTTTGCATGAAACCTCTTCTCCTCAGTTTAGCATGAGATGTGGGAAGCCTGCTGTGCCATGTGGTGAAGGTGAGACACCTTGGGCTACACAAGTGCTATGGAGAGACCCTGAGGTACTCCACTGTAACACATGCAGTGCTGAAGGGTGGTTGTGAGCAGCATGCCCCCTCTCCTCTTGAGTCAAGGCCAGTGTGTGCACTTGTGTGCGAGGAAGCCAAGGCATCTCCCTTGCTTAGTGCAGTTCTCCTTCCTGTTTTGCTCTTACTGTGGGTTTCTACCTGCTGGGTCTCAATGAGGAATGACTCCAGAAAATCCAGAATATCCTGAAAATTCCCAGTACAGGGCCACCGAGATG
>VXBZ01003754.1:3458-16449 GCA_013399135.1 Heliornis fulica
TTTTTTTTTTTTTTTTTTTGTTAAGAGGAACCAGAAACAAAGCACCAATTACATGATCATTAAATTAAGACCAAGCAGAAGCAAAAAGAAAATCACAGAATATGTGAGTAGTTCACACATGGGAATGGTGGTAACATATGTTTCCAGTGAAAAGCACTGAGATGGTCTTATTATTGATGAATGAGTAGGGAGGGAGATGATATGTGCCTTTCTACAGATGGTAATCCCATCAGTAATTTTTGTGGTTGGAGAGGAAAACACTGTGCCCATGCAATTTAAATACAGACACACATATATCCATGTATATATGTGTGCAAGTATTCATATGTATGTATATAGATGCATGTAAGTAAAAATAAAATAGATATCCTATCAATACATGTGTAGTTCTTTATCATGCTTGGTTGCATTTGCAGTTTTATCACTTAGAGGCAGAGAACATTCCAAACCATTCCCCTAAGCTGTAAACTGCAGTAACACAATTTGGTTTTTATGAATACACGTTTACAGACCTACAAACATGTATGTATATGCTTATTCAGTTTTGCAAGGTGGATACATCAAAGAGCTTCTGTGCCTCTACGGACTCACGACCACCAGTGTGGCCTTCTCCATTCATCCATCCACATAGTATTCATTCATGCCCAGACTGGTTCAAAGGCTGGTTGTTCTTTGCAAGCATGTTGAGAAATATGTACAGCTCAAGGCTGCCAGTACAATGAGAAAAATGTCTCCTTAGAATCCTACTTCTCTTCCCATAATGTTGAAATTTATTATAAAGGGAGTAGGATTTGGTTCTGAATCCCCTTCTGGCATTATCTACACATTGATTAATGCAGAATAGACCAGTTTCCCAGCCCTACTTATTAAAATAATAGCTATGGAATGAAATCTGACCTGCCTAATGGAAAAAGTTAACTGAGAAAGAATCTGATGACTGTAAAGTGAGTAACAATAAAAGAAAAATATTTTTTAAATGGCATAGCGTGTTGTGGTTTTTTTTTCTTCATTACTGTTTCTTCCCTAAATAGCACATCAGCTGTCATCTCTCCTCACTCAGAATCCTGAAACCCCAGGAGATCCTACTTATTTGAGTAAATTAATTATTTAGTGAGTGATGGATTACATGACACAGACCAAGGAGATGATGAAAAAGCTGTGAAACCATCTTTGGATGAAAAGAGAAGAAAATGGTACAGTTGTTTCCAAGCCTAGTCCCAAGAAAATGCTAGAAAAGAATATTCCTTCTTAGGGAAGCCCATTTTGTATACTCATTACTATAGTTTTTGTGTTTTGGACTCAGACTGGATTTCTCCTGTTTACTTTGTTCCCTTCCATGTAAACTTCACTTCCATGACAGCACCTATAATTAAATATTTTTTTCCTCAGGTTTATTTAACTGCAATTAGGAGTGAATGAGTATTGTCCCAAGCTCAATTAATTAATCAATAATTTTTCTTGATGCTAAGAGGAAAAAGTGAGTCTTGACCAGAGTGTAATCTCCAAAGTGTATTTCTACCCACAGGTGCCTTTTTGTTACATTGCTTTGTTGATCCTTTTTACAACAACTACCTATTTGATGTTTTCACTTAATTCATAAACTCTTCATCATAATCATAGTATGCCAAGTAAAGAAGTTGTAGCAGATGTTATGACACATGATGCTATTGTAATAGTGTTTGCAAATAAATTTATATATAAATAAATATAGCACTTAAAAAAAACAAATAAAGTCCATAATTCCAGTGAATTCACCTCTATCCTGTTGGTTTGAGATGTACACAGAAGGATGGCTCTTCTGGGTAGGGTATGGTGGAAAAATAAGTCTGAAGTTCATCTGTGGGACTGCATTGGTGAGTGTGCAAGCTGTTTATTTTTTCATTTTGAATGGCAACTTGTTCAGGTACCTTATGTATACCCACATATTTTTCTCTAAAATTTAGCAATTATTACCATTGTCTCCTCTATATTCATGTATAAGACATGAACCTAGTAAAAAAAAAAAAATCAGGAACAGGAATAGTGCTTTTTGCCTTAGTGAAATACCACAAATAGATGATATCACCAGGTTGAACCATTTTCCCTTGAATTGGACATGAATAATTCAAGTCTTCAAATTATTGTTCAGACACATAACCTTGTCTGTCAGTCAGCAAAGGCCACTCTTTTTGTCCCTGTCTAAATTTAATAGGTGTTGATTCCCCTCCTCCCTACTCTGCCTTTTCTGTCTGAGACTTAAATTTACATGGACGTGCTGCTTAGCTGTGGTGACTTGCGTCTGTGCAGGTCTCCACCTGACAAACTTTGTCTCTTCCTATTTCATCAGCAGCTATCAAAAAAAATCAAGATGCATTAAAGCTTAGCTGATTGTGCATTATTGAGGTAATAATGAAACACCTTGTTTGAACTTGCTTATTTCATGAAGGAAAGAAAAAAAAAGTAAAATTATTTGCAAACTGTAGCACCTCCAGATGGTACTAAGTAGAGATTCAAAATTTACAAAGACAACACATTCTAGTTCATAAACACATGGAAATGATTATTTGATAAGCTCTTTTTATAAACACTGCTGGGGTCCAAAGAACAAAAGTGATAATATTTCAGGTTATAATTCTCCATGTTTAGATCCCATTCAAACTGTAATTAGGAAAATATATGAAATATATACACAGAATTAATTCAAATCTTCAGTACTTTTTAGATCACAGTAAAAAATCTAATGCCATTTCTGTGCTTATGAATATGAACTGAAAAAACAAAACAAAAAAAACCCAAGAAAAATCATCCCTGATTTTTTGGCTCAGAGATTAGGTTGAGACGGAGTTAATTTTCCCCACTGCAGCCCTCACAGCACTGTGTGGTGCATTGGTAGTAGGAAGTAGGTAACACACTGGAGTTTTGGCTATTACTATGAAGTGCTGGCACACATGAGGGCTGTCTCTGAAACATTCCCCCCTCAACAGTAGGCTGGGGGTGGGCAAGACTTTGGAGTGGACACAGCCAGTAGAGAATAAACCTCAATTTTTATTTTTTATTTCCCTTTGCTTCCACACAAAGCCTTTTGCTTTATTACTCTGTCTTTATCTTGTCCTATAATGTTTTATCCATCTTATTTTTCTTCCTCTTGTGTCCTGCNTGACAGAGACACATCCAGGACAACTGACTCAAATTAGGCAAGAGGTAGTCTATGTCATATGATATATGGTCAGCATATAAAGGAGCTAGTCAGGGAGAGGCAGCAAATTTCTGGGAAGTGTGGTGATGGTCTGAGTGGCAGTCATGTATCATTGTATAGTTGTGTGAGAAACTGCATTGTATGTCCCCCATTTAGTATATTCTCTTAAGGCCTGTCACTATTTTCTTCTGCCTTTGCTGTGCCAGTAATCTGTCCTTATTCCAAGCCAAAACTTGTACCTTTGTTTCCTGATTCTCTTCCCCATCCCCCCAGGGGTAGGAGTGAGCAAGCAAGTGGGTGATGCTCAGCTGCTGGCTGAGGCTAAACTATAACCTGAGATCAGCCCACAAATAGATATGACTCACCAATCAATTATATTCCTTTATTTGAATATAAAAAGACATGAATATCTTTGTTATTATGTTTTAATCTGTTATGTTGTTATATTTAAATCTGTTTTATGTTTGTGCAGCGGTTTTCATAACGGGGTTCTGGACCACAGCTAGGATTCCTGGGTCCTTTTGACACACACACATTATCTTTAGTGATCTCTTGCATGTCAGAGCCATTTCAAAGGAAAACAAAGGCAACAAATCAAATCTGAGCTAGGACCTGCATCCAGACAAACAGCTTACCTCTCTCTGTGCATTACCATTTGTACAAACTATGTTCAGGCTTTTACAGTTAACTTTAAAATTTCTAAACAAATTTATCCTTTCATACTTCTCCTCTCTTGCATTTACAGTGGTGCAAAGGTAAGTGTGAATATGGCCACATATATTTTATATGGTTTCCACCTTTGTCTAGATCAACAATCAGGAATCTTACCCAGTTCAATTCATCTAGCACAGTGATGTGACTGATGTATTGAGAGTACTTCAGTTATGATTATCCTCGACACCAGAAGAGAGGCAGCTTACAAGTACTTCTCCCCTGCCTTGGACAATGGAAATGTCCAAATTGGCTAATTCTTGAAATATAATCTAGTTGCCTTTTCCTGACCTATTTCTGGCACTAGCTATTCCTTTGGGGTTTCAACCACAGAGTGGTTCTGGCTCTTCAGACTCAATGCATCAGGGCAGCAAGGCTGTCTTCAATGACAAGAAAACACGGTGGGTTTTTTTAGCTTACCTTCATGGCTTTTACTGGCAAATAAAAAAGGAGACAATCTGCATTACAAAATACTTCATAGCTCATTGAAAGACACAGGAAAATTATTAGGCTGTAAACACAGGTTTAACCTATCTTACATGACCCGTAATAGCAGCTGTAAATTTATCTGCCTATTTGGAAGCAATTCAAGTCAGAGAGTTGGAGGTAAGTGATGTGGGAGAGCAAGTACAAAAGTGTGATAGCTGGCTTGAAATCTTAACTCTTCCAAATTTTTTCCAAAGATAGGAAATATAATGACGAAAGCTTATTATTTTTTTCTTCAAACTCTTTCAGCCTTATTAATAAAGATAAGTTACAACATATTGATGTCTTCTATGTCAGGATAGGTAATTTTTATTTTAGCTTTTGTGGCATTATGCCTAAAAGATGTAAAAGATTTTAGGTTCAGGGTAAAAAAAAAAAAAAAAGAAGAAAAGGGACATGATTATTTTACATATTTTACACATTTTACATACTGTACAGGTTTCAAACTTTTTGAGTCCTGACCTTACAAATGCCTCAAAGACCTTATGCTGACCACCTAATCCAGGCTAAAATGGGGACTTCAAACTGTCTCTGATGAATATTTAGCCCATTAAATATTGTGGCTGAGAAATTAAAGCTCCATCTGATCTCAACAAAACCATGTTACTCGTGAAGTAGCTTTTCACGCAGGAGTTAAAGGGCAGTGTTTGGGGACAATGTTTAGTACATCTTCACACTATTTATAGAAAACTTGAACTTTAATATAGACTTTTAAATTTATATGCATTTCTCAAGGGAAAAAAGAATCACCTTATTATATTGGAACTGATGTTCTAAAGGAATAGAAAAGGCTCATTGTGTGGCTTCATAGATAAAAGAGTTGAAGATGATTTTCATAATTAAATAATAATGAGAAAGCTTCATTTCTGGTTTCTGAATGTCATGTTAGACCTGTAGATTTAACATGAGATGTAAAACCACATTTTCTCTAGAGAAACTAAGCTTTCTCTGTGGTTTATCATAATGCTTAAGGTGTTACTAAAAGTTGACAGTGTTGTCAAACAGCTGTCAAGGTGCAGGAAACAATAGCAATTCAAAATCTCAAAGGTGAGTTTAAAAAGCCAGGAAAAAATAGTCAAGTTCTTGCTACAAATTAATAATTTTTACTTTTGGAATAGACAAAGATTCAAGGGAAAAAATATTATTTGCACCTAAATCAGAAAAACTTAAGGGAGAGAATGAAAAAAAAAAAAGGAAGATATGCAAATGTAAAACAAATAAAAATAATGCAAACACAGAAAGGAGGAATATAAGGAAATTTGAAAGGAGACCTAGAGCATGGGTAAGAAAAAGAAAAAAAAGGAAACTAAATTGTGTCATTCCTATGACCCAAACAAATGTCCCAGCTAACCACCATAGAACTTGCATGAAAGACAGAATTGTTGAAACACTAATAGTACAGTTAATGGGAGTATGGAAAGATTTAGGTGCCAAAATTCTGGAGTAGAAATTCACCATGAATACAGTAAACACCCCACAACCACACACCCAATCCTCCCTCCTACCAACCTTCCCTCGCAACTAACACAGCTTCCAAAGTCTCTTTTGTTTCAAGACAAAATAGAGAAGAGGCAGTGTGCTGAAACAAGGAAATAACTGAAAAAATCTCATCTCCTAAGGGACCTTTCAATTAAAAACAGATTTCTGGACTTGTCCCTTGAATTGGAAAATAAATACTGGAAGGTGATGAAATCCTGCAGTGTCCTATCCAGTTCTAATTTTTCTTTTTCTGTGATTACATTATCAGAGAGTCTTTGTTATTCTAGTACTGATTTTGGTTTTGTTTGTTTTTTTTTTTCCACACAAGCATTGATTCTTTTTTTGCACATTGGCAATGTAAGCCACGCATTGTACCTTCAATATCATATTTTATTCTCCCTCATTCAATGTGCAGCCCTGGGCTTATTTACCTCTCCTCATCCAAACCCACCACAACTTGTCAACTGTTTATGGACTTTTCTCTGTAGTATTCAAATGTTTATCACACATTCATGAATACACCTCTGCAACCCCTCTGTGAGGCAAGGCAGTATTTCTCATTATCTTTGAATCTGATATTGAGATGAGCCACTGGGTATTATTGATGTGCAACATGATTCAAGGGCCTGTTTCAGACCTAAAGAAATCAAAGGAGTTTCCTGTTAAATTAATTGGGTTTTGAATCACACTGTGTATCAAGAAATTGTCATCATTTGGTTTACATCATCTGAGAAAACATCTGGGTTAGCCCCTGGAATACTAATTCCATCATTTTATGCTGTACAGTATTACCTATTATTTCTATAATAATAACATCTAACTAGTATTCTAGCAAAAAAAAAAACAAAAAAAAAAAAAAAAAAACCTTGATCTGGGATTGGTTTTGCCAGCAAGACCAGGGAGGATCTAGTACCCAGAGGTAGTTTGCATGCAGCCACCCTGTTCTGAAGCCTAAGATAAATTACTGACCTTTCTGTTTGCCTGCTCCAACAAGCAAATTGAGTTCACCCTTATGTACACGCCAAAAAAGACTAACTTCATAGGTCTGAATGGCTTGAAAGTAGTGACCACTCCCTAAGGGATGAACATGGCTAGATTGATTCTTTAGATGTTGTATGACAGCTAGATACCATCTGACATAACATGTATGTCTAAAAACCGGTTCAGCTAAGCCGGGTGTCTGGGCTATCCATGCTGTCAAATGAGACTGGCATCATGAGGCAGAGACTCGTCTCAAGTAAGGTGCCTCTCTACATCACAATTTAGGGCTTCTTGATAAGGGTGAGTGGAGGGGCAACTACCCATCCTCTCTTTGGTGGCTAGTGATAAAGCTCAAGGGAACAGCATGAAGCTGAGACAAACCTGGGAGGTTTAGGGTGGATGTCAGGAAGAGGTTCTCTCCTGAGAGGGCGCTCAGGCACTGGAACAGGCTCCCCAGAGAAGTGGTCATAGCACTGAGCTTGACTGAGGTCAAGAAGCATCTGGACAATACACTCAGTCCCCTACTCTGATTTGGCAGGTCCTGTGTGTGAACAGGAGTTGGATTTTGCAATCCTTATGGGTCTCTTTCAAATCAGGATATTCTGTGAATCTGTGATTCTATGATGTTCTCTTAATATGAACAGTGGAATAGTAGACCATTATAAATAACGTTATTTCAGAGCACAATTTTGACTGTTTCCATTAAAACCTGTTCCTGTTTTAAATTAAATTGTCTGTGATGTTTGTACAAAATGAGCAAAACAAATGAATTAGCAAAACTGCATGAAGGTGCATAAAATCTTACTCTATGTTTTGATTGGTTTTAAAATACTGATTCTCCCACATCTGGCAATAAACTGACTCAATGGAGTCAGTTTCTTTTAAGGAACCTTTAATTTAGCATGGGGATGGCTTGCACTTCCAATTAGGGGATATCTGGCATGTGGTCAGAGTTTAATTCACACGTCTTAAAAGAGTTAATATATAGTGGCATTCAAGCTGAGGCTAATCATCCACAGTCTGCCCATAGAAATGATACACGTAAAAACACGTGTCATTTAATGAGCCTCAATCAAAACTCAGTTAAATCAATGTACAACACACACAAAAACTGTCCCTGACATTAATAGGGTTACTTAAGATTTACCACTGGTGCAGCAGATTGAAATCTGTCCTGCTATATTGTATGAAATATGTATTGCTGTTAAAATATAATTACCTCCCTGATTGTCTTCTGACCATTACAAAGCTATCTGTATGCCCAATCCCAATCCTCCTTGTCACCAACACTCATTAATATTAGATAATAGAAGGATACGACGATAAGCTTACATCATCAAAGCAAAAAAATCATGTAGCCCAGACTGTTGTCTTCAACACTAGCCATGAATATGTGTCAAGGAACATTGATACAGAGAGATGCTAACAGCACAGGAAATCCAGATAATTACATTATAATTACAAAATAAGAGTAATTTTTAGGTGTAGATTAAAGTAGGATTTGATTTGGACACAGGAATTATTTAATGTGGAGATAATAGAAATGCTCCTTTGAAAAAAAAAATGTTACTTTTTTTTCCTGATAGTTGGAAGAAGGCCGAAGTCAAGCATCTTACTCTTCAAATACTTTCAACAAGAAAAATAATAAATCAGAAAAATAATGTTTTCGGGTTTCTTAAGCATTTCACATCTTCATTTCTAAATGTAATTTCTTTCTTAATGTCAAACAGCAAGGTTTATAAAATAAAAATTATAAAGCATTGCACATATTTAACATTAAAAAATGTCCTTAGGCTTGAATCTTTTTTTCACTTTTGCTTAATAAAAAAAAGAATAACCATTTTTCAACTATTGTACAATACTCATTATTAAGAATGAACCCCACAATATGCTGTTTGACAGCACAACTGAAAACAGGGTCAGGCTTCCTCTCCCATGCATCTCTCTCTGAAAAAATCCCCAAGACTGCACCAGTTATAACCAAAAATATTTAAGATCTAATAAATATATTATTAATAATATGAAGCTTCCGATTCATGTAACAAAATATCTGTTGAAATTGGTGGAGCTGTTCTGGTATAAAGCTGTGTTATTGCAATGGTGAATAGGACTTAGGTTTATGCAGTGATGGGCTTTTGACTTAGGTTTATGCAGTGATGGGCTTTTAAAGCTCACAGAGGCAGGCAAATCAGAGCTGAGCAATTTTAATGAAGTCTTTTTTATACGTGTCTTGAAATTCAAGAGCTGGTCTTATAACTAAAAAAGCTGCCTTAATGAAAATGTGGAAGGGAAGATCAGAGAAAGATTTATTTCCTATATCCTTACTGTATTTTTCACATATATATATTTAATTTCATAACCTCAAGAGTAATAGCAGGAGCAAATATTTTGCTAGGCTAATGCATTATTAATCTTAGAATAAAGTCAGGGAACCAGACAACGTTGGCACCTTACTCTAAGACCACATGAAAAACGCTTCACATAAATGACAGGCAAAATAAGCAACCTGGCATCTTATTGAACACAGAACATGATGTCTTGCAAAATCAAGAAGCAGCCCTGATTTATCCAGAGGAACTTGACATTTCCTACAGGCCAGCATTGGCTTAACATTAATTAAAGCTTCTCATGAAAGTGTTATCACTTTTCCCCCCTATTGTTCTCACGGTCTCTAACCTATTTTTCTGAAATGCTGCAGTTTGTGGATATGTATAAACCTGAACGACAGACGTGAGGAGTTGACTCCAAATGTCAGAATGTCTGTATGTTTCTGATAATCAAAACAGAGACTTCTCCTTTAATAATAATGTTATACAGCTTCATGAGAGGGCATGTTAAGCCTGTGTCTTTCAGAAAGTCACTGAGGGTTTGAGAGAAAGGGGGAATTTAAAGAACAAGGTAAGTAAATATGAAAAATAAACCCATAACTTTTTCTCTACTCTTCTACAATTGTTTCCTATCCCATCCATGAAGAGGCAGAAAAAAAAATATCTATTTGAAACACCAGTTGACAATATTATGACATTTTGTCTGGATCTCTGAAATTCAGAAGACAAAACTGGTCTACTTATGAATGACATGTGCACAGTACTGCCATTTCTTCCTGCCCAAATAATTAATGCTCTTCCTACTTATGTACCCAGGGTTAAATGGTAGCTTCATTTTTCTATGATCAAGCACCAGTTTTCACAATGAAGAAAAAAAATCCTAAAAAAACCCTGTGACTAACATTTATCTTGTCTAACTCCAGCCAGTTAAAACTATGTCTCTAGTCATAGCCCATTATTTAAACTGTCTCCACAGTCATGGGAGAAAGCAAGGTACCACCAGAGAGGAATTAATCCCATCTTAAAATAGATATTTAAGATGTGTGTGATGAATCATTCTCTGAAGAGACTTTGTTCTATCCTTCTATTTGAGAGGAAATTTAGGTGACTACCTTAATTAAATGGATAATTTTTATATGGCTAAAGTTAGGTGAGGTGAATCCCGGATGAATGGAAGAACATTACAAAGATAATTACACCTTTTTTTTCATCTTTCTTTTTTTCTTCTTTTTTTTTTCTTTTTTCCTTTTTAAATGGGGAAGAAAAATTCCATGCCTGGGATCTGTCAGTGAAAAGGAAGACACGAGACAGGAAAAATACCGAGATTGCTGTAGGAAAAGAGGTACCAAGAAGAAGAAAGGGACAAGTGTGAAAAAAACACTATTTCTGTGGGTCTAATAATAACTTGGAGAAAGTCTGAATGTCAGCTTAGAGTGTAAAATTCGTTCCATACCTGTATTATTCTGAAATTGCTTTGGGATTCAAAAATGGAAAATATTTTGGTGGGATACCAAATGTTTTATATTGTTTAAAAACATAACTATATCTCAGATTATTCTCATGGCTCTGAGGAAACTGTCTGGGATATACAAAAAGCATCTAANTTTCTTTTCTTTTTAATATATATACCTTGTATGGGAACTGCTACAAAAAATAAAATATATTTTAAATTATTAACACAATCATATTTCTGGAGCTCACTTTTATGGAGCAATACAAACTAGTAAAGAATAAACATAAATTCACATACTGAAAAAACATATTCACATACTTTAAAAGGAAAAGAATCACCATTTTCTGGTATCATAATTATCTATATATTATTTTCAAAATAATTCACCAACTTTGAGAAGAATGACATAAATTTCTTTGGGATTGGATAGAAATTGTTAAAAAAACCCCGAACATAAAAATCCATTGTCAGCAGTTATTAATTGTACAGTTGTTTTCATAAAATATTTATACAAAATAACAGAAAATTAACAAATATTACTTCATGGCAAATGGAAAGTAAACTGAAATAAATATTTCCTACCACATATATTCCAAGGGAAAAAAAATATTATGAATTCTTCCAGGTAAGGAAATTTATTCTAAGTTATGCAAAATTTGTTTTTTTACTGTGACTGTATGAACGCTGGAGTTAACGTCACATCTAGTTAAGTCCTATGAGTATTTAAAGAAATTAAATCTGGCCTAGAGAGCCACATTCTTTTATGCAAAGATGGAGATCTAAAGAGGAACAAAAAACTGAGTTTTAGCATCCATATTCTGATAAAAGAAAAAAGTCACTTTTGTTAGAAGACTTTTTTTTTTTTGTTTCTGTGTTGTCTTGAAATATGGGATATGTAAAGTGTTAATTTGAAGATTTTTTGAAAGAGAAATATCCACAAGGATGACAGGAAAACATATCAAAAAGTCATAATAATGCATAAACCAGGAATTGTTCACATCAAGAAATGGATCCCTATTGTTAACTTCTGCATGAACAAACAGGGAACCACAGTGCTACCCTCAAGGCATTTATGATCTTCCAGTATATCTCACTGAGTTATGACGACCCTTCAAGAGAAAAGATATATATATGTGAATGCTTTTGGAAACAATCATTTAAGGAAGTCTGGAAGTATAAGTCAGACATTTGACATTTGAAAGATTTTCTTTCTTGCTAGACTTTGTGTTCAGTTACAGCATCTAATGTGCCCACATTAACATCTTTGTTCTTACACACCTTACCAAGGCTTCTCACATATCTTTACTCTTATTGCTATTGCTAATTATCTCCACTTAAGGCTCCTTCCCTCTCATGACACCTGAAGCCATCTCTGGGACATCTTTACTCTCTGCATGCTCCCAGTGCATATTGAGGGGAAGGAAAGAATTTTTTTTTTTTTTTTTGAAAGAGCAGATCTGAGGTTCTCTTACAACAGAAAAATGTAAGATCAGTTGTAATGAAGCAAAAAGATCCTTTCAATGTCTCCAGCAATCAAAACTGGGTGCCAATGAAAAAAGTAGAATGTCAGAGAAAACATAAGATTCTACCCACAATCTTTGTACCAGCCATTTATTAACTGGTGAGAAAAAAGAAGACATTTTTGAGACAGGAATGTTTTTGATGCATTTACTGTGTGGAATCAATGTACTTAATCCCCACCTTGAGTACTGAGTTCAGGTTTAGCTGCCTTACTACAGAAAATACATTGAAGTGCAAGACAGTGTCCCAAGAAGGGTGACAAATATGGTGAAGGGACTGGAGAATAAATGTTATGAGGAATGGCTGAGGGAACTGGGGTTGTTTGGACTAGAGGAGAGGAAACTGTGGGAAATCTAATTGTTCTCTACAATTACAGAAGCACAGACTCAAATGGGTTAGAAAGGGACCTCAGGAAATCACTCAGTCCAACCCTCCTGTCAAAGCAGGTTCCTTAGACGAGGTTACATACATAGGCATCCAGACGGGTCTTGAATATCTCTAGAGGAGACTCCACAACACCCTGGGCAGCCTGTTACAGTGCTACGTCACCCTCGTCATGAAGAAGTTCTTTCTCATATTGATTCAGAACCTCCTGTGGTCCAACTAGTAACCGTTGCCCCTTGTCTTGTCCCCACAGGCCACTGAAAAGAGGTTGGTCATCTCACTTTGTCTCCCACACTTCAAATACTTAGAAACAATTATTAGATCCCCTCTCAATCTTCTCTTCTCCAGGTTGAACAGCCCCAGCTCACTCAGTCTTTCCTCATAGAAGAGATACTCTAGGCCCTTAATCATTTTTGTGGCCTGCACTGGATTCTCTCCAGGAGATCCCTGTCTGTTTTGTACAAGGGAGCCCAG
>VXBZ01003754.1:24259-40141 GCA_013399135.1 Heliornis fulica
TAAGTAACAAAGAATTAAAACTTTGTGGAAGCTATGTTAATGACTTCTTATTTTCTAACCCTTCTAAAAGATCAGACACAAACTAGTCTCAGGGAAGACTCATCCTTAGGAATCTTTAGCTGGCAGTATTGAAGTATTAAGTTAGCATCCCCAAAAAGGAAATGAACCAAGTTTACACCCCAAGAGACATTTAAGCTCATATTTCTGGGCACAATATCATTATTGAATTACTTATCTATGTAATGTTAGTGAATTAGAAGCCAGAGTTCATGTCATCACATGATCTTTATGGTTAAAATTAATGTCTATATGCAGATTTTTGCTCAGAATCTTTGAGGTGTTTCATCGAAATACCCTCTGAGTCAACAGAGCTGTTGGGACAGATAAAATGCAGTCATACAGAGCTGCTGGACAACAGGTTTTGCATTAGCAAGCATTTGGGTCAGAGCGCTGTTAAACGACACAGCAGACATTTTAGCAAAGCAAAACTGGTTGTGATCATCTGAAAAAGATCAAGACTTTAAGATCTGTATCTATGATTCCCAGTGTGGAAGGTGGCCTCTCCCTCAAAAGCTCAGCTGGTTTGCTTTTCCTTTTATTCGTCAAGGCATAGCTAGAAAACCATTAGAAAACACTGAAACAAAATATCAAAAAATCCCCACTGTGTCACTGTGAAGTATTAATCATTGAGATGTTATATGCACAAAGGATGGAGAACTGTGTTTATATTTTTTCTCTTCTTTTATCATGAAATTGAAGTGCTGTAGATTTTTTTAACTGGGTTGATAACCTTTCAACAAGAATTTGTATGGCTGAAACTGCAACTATGTATCACAAAGAGAGGTCAGACTAGAAACCAAAAGCTAGCAAGTCAAGGTGAAAAAGCAATATGCATGCACATGCTAAAAGTGAAATTTCTCAGATTGAGTCAAGTAGTTCAGGGGAGATCAGGCTAAAACTCTAGGACCATAATGTTGCAGAGACTTTTGTTGTCACAGAAGTTTTGACAACAGTCAAGGACCAAACTCTTCATTTATGAATCATGCAAATGTCTTTTTCAATAATCCTTTGACTAGCACAGGGATTTTGGCTTGGGAGAGATTTGAAGCTTGAGAGAGCACCTGGGAGTGTCCTGGCTGAAAGATGAGACTTCTTTTACAGAAAGCAGAGAAGTATACCTTTTACCAAGTTTGCCAAGTTCTTGTGAATAACTGAATGCTTCAATTCAAGCGAAGAGTAGAGTAGAGTAGAGTAGAGTAGAGTAGAGTAGAGTAGAGTAGAGTAGAGTAGAGTAGAGTAGAGTAGAGTAGAGTAGAGGAGGAGTGGAATATTTTCAGCTGTAAGGACCTACAACAATCATCCAGCCCAACTGCCTGACCACTTCAGGGCTGACCAAAAGTTAAGGGCATCTCACAATGCCTCTTAAGTACTGAGAGACTTGGGCCACTTTCTCTGGGAAGTATGTTCCAATGCTTGACCACCCTCTCAGTAAAGAAATGCTTCCAAGCATTCAGTCTAAAACTCCCTTGATACACATTTGGAAGGCACCTGATCAGGAAACTATTGAAACAGATTTTGATCTCCAGACACAGAATTAGGGTCTTGGCAGTGGGTTGTACTCCCCTCCATGGACACAGTATCTGCTCCTCTGCCACTGATTTGGGCACTTCTCTTTCAATACTTCAAGACACAAGAACATTTCAATACTCCAAATATAAGAATGTCTCCACTCTAAATGGCAGCCAGAAGCATATGAGCAGCACATCCTGCTGTGTCCAGTTCCTTCTCACAAGAAAAGATATAGGACCTGCACAAGATACAATATGAACATTATGATTAAAAGACTGAGTGTGAGGAAATGGCCATATTTATGGGAAAAGATTTATGGATGCCTCCCTGTCCCTCTTTCATTATAGTGCAGACACTATCTCCTAATTCTACAAGTTATTTTTCATTATTACATTATAAACCTTTTACTTCTACACACTGCCCTTGTAACACAGCCAAAGACAGTCCCTGCCATGAGGAGCTTACCTTTTACTACACATAAGGTAGAAAAAGGCTCAGTGGCACACAGATGTGGCAAAGGACTTGAACCTCATTTCTAAAATCTCAATCCATTTATTAGTTATGCAAATCACTTCTTGGTCCCTTCACCTGTTATGGCAGTACAGGTATCTACAGGGAACTGCTCATCTTTAAGGGTTTTGCTGATTTATTAGCCTTTCAGACACAAGGACCTCAAAGCCTTAAATGTGTGACAGATTAGATTACAATATGAAAAAAAAAAACCCACAAAAAACCACAAAAAACAAACAAAAATACTCCAAAACCACCAAAACCAACAGCAAAACAAACCACAGAAGTCCCAATCAAAACAAACAACAACAACAACAACACTTGAAAGTGTTTAGATGGGAAAAGATACAGCACTGCAGAGCGTAGTTGCTAGATGATGCCTCAGACACCCCATACTGAGAATTGCTTTAATTCCATCTCTGCCCAGGAGACATTTCTCCTCCGGCTTCTGCTGTGACAAGCACAGAAGTGAATAGAGTTCCAGAGGAATTTTCCAGCACACTAACAGACAGGCACACCTCTGTCATTCTGTACTTCTTGGAGTGGAAAGGGAAATGTAAGTTGTTGTGAGCCTCTGGGATGGTTTCATGTGTGAAGGCATCATTGGATACATGCAGACTCTGATGCTGTGGTTTTGCCAAGCTGCTTTCTGGACTTTAGGAGAAAAAGGCAACATTTTAACTCCCAGAGAAGAAACAGAGGATGCTTAATGAGGAGGAAGTGCTTATTAAATGCCTTTTTATTGGACAAGAGATTAAAAAGAGTTAAATTTAAAAAGGCAAAGAGAATCACAAAATCACTGAGAAAAAAAAATCAGCATGACATTTTTTAATTACAATTAAATACCACACTTGTGCATTCCTGTCTTGCTGTAGGTAGTACAGGGTCTATTCCCCCAAAAGTTGTTCCAAAATTAAATCTATAAAAAAAAAGAATAAATTGAGAAAGAGGCAGACAGAGATGCTTTGATTTCTTTGTTCCCTTTCCATAAATATTAATGCATTTCCTAGGTGCTGCCATTGTGACATGCCGTGGACGGGGGCAGAACGTGTGCTTGCCTGACTCTCAGCCTCTCTGCATACAGATGAGTGCTTTCAGAAAGGCTGCAGGTGAAATGCACACACACAAAGTAAAAATTATAGCTGCCCCTTGTCAAGTACAGCAACATGGGCCAATAATAGCTGCTTATTCCATCAGTGGATAATGCAGTCATTGTGTCAGGGACCTACTCAATGGTGGTGTAGTATTACGAGGGGGAAAGGTAATGTAGGTTGCCAGAGAAAGCATGAAACTGGCAGTTTATCACTGATACATCCTCCCCACCTAGACTGCAGAAATGTTTCTCCTCTATCACAGTAGTTCTTGTACAACTTTCTATTCACAGCCTTTGTCATTCTCATCAGAAAGAAGGAGCATAGGCTATGTAACAGACTGAAAATGCATCAGATATGAATAAATTATCATGTGTAAAAGCATAAATTTAGCTTTAGTTGCAAGAAACAAAGGAAAGAGAAACCGATGCTAGCAAATTTTTCAGAGATTATGATTTCTAGAGGTATCATTATTCTGATGATGACAGCATGGGAAGTTTTAAATGATGAGTGAATTGTGGTAGATAATTTGTAAACAAAAGACAAATCTCAATCTTGCCCTTGAGAATGTGAAATGTAACAAATAACAAATCAGATTGGTACTTTGTAAATAAGCATTCATTATCTGCCTCCTGAAAGAAAGAATTCCTAAGAAATTACTCTCTCTTGTCGCAAAGTATATGTCTCAAAATATTTTCTCCATTAATTTGTCTAATAATTTGAAATACCTGACTGAAATGCGTAGTCTGAGATTGTGTCCACTATGTCAGACAAAGGAGGGAGATGGACAAAGGGACAATTGAGATCGTAAAAGGCTACCATGCATACTCAACCCTGCCTTCTCAGGTATGTGTTTCAATCAACTTTCAAGTACATTTAAGTATCAGCTGAAATTAAAATCTGGACAAGCTCAGAAAAAGTGAACTCAAAGTGAATGACTCATGATCAGCCATTTTACCTGCTTAAATACATCACATATTTTTTTTTTTGCTTAAATCTTTTGAAAAATTTATTTAAAAATACACGAAGGAAGCAGTCTGTATGAGAGATGAGAACCTAAAATTTACAGATATTTTCCTTCAGGTGCTGAGTAGAGATGTTTTCTCCCAAGTTATGAGATCTTTAAAGTTAGAGACTATAAAATTAACTGAATTTAAACAAGTATAGTAACCAACATCAGCGTAATAGCAACACCACAACAATTCTTAGTTACTGAGTAGAAAAAAAAAACCTTTGTAAGTGCTTTGTTCAGATACACATAGCAACAAGATTTCAGTAACTGACTTTGAGATTAAAAGTGTTGGATATCTATATGAAAGAAAATTATTATATATGATGAATATTCTATCATGTTTCAGTGTATAACTGCTGAAGGGGAAAAAAAAAATAATCCTTCAGATCTGTCACATCTCTCAGATACATTCCAGATTATTAAGTTATGAATGAATTACTATAAATAAATCAGTTGCTACAATATAAAAGCTAAATTGTGCCTAGCCTACAGGATAGAGTAGTTGGTCTAAATAAAAAAAAAGAAGTGTGTGTGTGTGTGTGTGCGCGTGTATGCGTGCGCGCACACGCGCATCTTCCTTTAGTTCTCTACGACTACTCACATGATCAGTTATTAGGAAAAAAATACTTTACCAAGAGTTCATGACTCATATCATCTTGATTAGAAATATCCCTGGATTCCATTTTTCTTGATCTGCCTAACCTCAAAATATAAGGGTTTTGATTGATACTTTCTGCCTTGTCCTCCTCCACAGTCATGTCCACTTAAGATGTAATAATATGGTAGAAAAGTTTGAAGCCTCTTTTCCTGCGTTACATTCCTCACACTGTTAAATTTAGAGGTCTTCAAGTATCAGAGAAGATTCTAAGGTTTTCCTAATTGTACTGATATTTCTCTATTGAGCCTTCAGTCCTCGAGACATTTTTTTTCAGATATAAAGTCCACCTTTTGTTAAATTTAGTGAGGATTCGGCAGCATGAACTGAAAGCAAGACTGGGACTCCTCTAAATACCTCATGATTAATAAACTTCTTTGAATAAACAGTTGTCCCAGCTGCATATCAATAAATGTCAGATGGGAGCAGTCATCATGGTGCTACTTCAGCTAGGTAATACCATAATTATTAGTGGGCAATAGAAGTCATTACAGCTACATCTTACAGTTATGGTACTAATAAGTACCGAATGTTTTGGATACATTCTTCCTTATTATTAATGCCCACCGAAACCAGGCTAGTGATTTTTTATCTCTGCAGGCACATAGATCAGTCCACCAAAATTTGAGTGAAAAATTTCTTCCTTCTCATTTGTAGCATTTGAGCAGAATCACTGAAAGATTTTAAGGTAGCTCAAAGGGTTAATTTCTTCCATGCCTAAAAATATTTTAGGCTTCAGCCATCAGCAGTATAAGGCCTGAGATCTGTCCCACACAGTAATGACATGTAATATTGAAAGAATAAGGTTTAATTTCAAAGACTATGAAAATTTCCAACATCAAATAACTTCTTAAAAAATCTTATACATACAAAGAAGGGAAATTAAGATTTCTTCTTTTGAGAAAAAAAAAATTCCCTTTCATGACACAGTTCGATTCATTGTGCATGATGGCATGAGCATATCTACTCTATTTCTGAAGTACTATAATCTATTATGACTTGTATCTTTTCAAGGATCAAATTTTGATGTTTTCTTATGTAACTTTTCCTCATCTTGCTATTGCTATGATACTCTCTAAATACCTTCATTATTCAACTTGATTTTTATCAAGTAGTCATCTACTTTGGAACTTCCTTGTATCCTAACAATACCTATAATCATTTAGGGGAAAAAAAAAAAAGAACTAATAATAAAGGGTAAAATATGGCTCAAAAAAGATATTAGACAACAGAGAGACAGAAAATATCTTTGATTATTACATCATAAAAAGATAATTTAAAAAGTCAGCCTTGATGCAGTGAAAACTCAATAACTAAAGTTACTAGGCAGGTATTCTTTATTTTCAGTGCTGGTTGTATAGGGAAAACCTCCATATAACATACACACTGAGAGTGAGAATAAGTAGACTAGTGTTGTTAAACTATATGCCTATACATGATATGCCCAGTGTGTTACATAATCAGCAACTTTCTGAGAAATCTTTATCATAGCTTTCCACCTATGTCATATTTGTGTTTTAGTCTCTGGGTGGTCACTGTTGGTCTTTTCATGAAAGCTGGTAGTCTTCCTTAGCTTTAAACTTTGACCCTGACTGCTTTATACAACCATAAGAAGGTAAAACTGCTTTTCTTCCCAGGTGCATCAGCTCATTCCTTCTTTATCTCCAAGTTCATTCTTCTGTCATATTTTAGGGATGTTCCCTTATTTTTCAAGCACAACTGTGTCTATCAAAATGACTCCAAGGTTATACATCAGCTTCTCTATCTCAGCTCCCCTTTTTCCCACCAAGCTATCCTTGTTTTTACAGGCCAAGCTGTCTTTTGCTTTGTGAGTCTAACATTGTGCTGGCTAAATTATGAAACACCCCATAAATTTTAGTTTTCTCTGTATCAGTCTTAACGACACTCTTGATGCTGTGTGATGTCTTCAGTGTCACGTCTGGTAGCTATCTATCTGACAGTCCAGGCTGTATGAGTTTTCATAAAATAATTTTATTCCTTAGCTTCACCAAGACTTTTGCCATTTCATCCTTTATAATTCACACTAGAATTGCTGTTCTGCTGCACCTCAAGATGTGTACGTATTCATTGCTACTTATGTCTCCAGTATTCCTCAGACAGTATTATGTGGCAGTTGGGTTAGTGTACAATGAACAAATGAAAAGTTTCTTGAAATTCTCCTCTTTCTTGTTGATGAGTAATAGAGGCAAAAAAAGTGTGAAGCAGTGAGTCTGGATGGTTTCTGGAGATTACAGAAATAGGGGCTACTCCAAAGCCCAAGAAAGTCAATTAAGAAATTCATTGACTTCAACAAGCTTTGGAGCAACATATAATGAATGTAGGTTTATCTCACTATCTGATGGAGAGCCTCAGATCAATCAGCATTGCAGCTGCTCAAGAGGAGAAAACTATTTGTAAATAAGAGATTCACTGATTAGTTATGATACTCTCCCCAAAGCATTTAACTACTCAATTAACAGTCTACAGAACTGATTATAAAGTGGAAAATTTTAACGGTGTGTAATTCAGGGAAACACAAGCTCTATCTCTCACAAATTTATTCCTGAAAGCTGAATCCATAGTACTGATGTAACCTGCTTGCATTTTTTTTATAAGGCTTTTACTTGATCCTACTTATTTTATCATCTGAATGCTTTACATGTTTTAATAAATTTATCCTCATAATGTCCCTGAGGCAACAGCTACATGAACAAAGTTTCCCAAGACAAGGAACCTCTAGGCAAAAGCCTGGAGGAAAATGCTGCAGGCAATCACATGCAGAGGAATACTCATCCAGAGAAGAAAATACTGTGCCCCAGGAAGAATTGACCATGGGACAGACCTGGGGAATGTCCTTGATTAGGTCAAATTTACTGGGCTATGTGACTCCAGTTTTACCTTTCTTCCTTTTGACAGATGACAGATGGGGTTTTCCCAGGATGTCACATGTCCATTTAATAAGTCATAAAAATTTCAGAACTGCAGACAGCGATTTTTGATGCAGTCCTCCTGAAAGCCAGATCTAATAAAATAGTTCATGGAGTTATTATGAATATCAGTTTGTAGTGCTGCAGCCCAGTAAATACAGTGTTGTGATTACTACTAAGAGGCTTTTTACTGGGTTTGCCTGGCCTCAGGAACAACCCTTAGCAGACTTACTTTAACTGACTCTCTGTTCACTTGCCTGGGGCTTTTTCTGAGCTACATTAGCTGAAACTGTTTTCTAACAGGTCACAGTTTAATTTGATTTATTTTGTATTTGTATGAAACAATCACAGTTTTTAAGTAGATGCGAAAGGCAGTTTTGTTCATACTTTCTTTAGTATTATTCCTTTCTATAAGAAACACATCTGGCCTACTAATAATTTAGATAACACTGTTAAGATTTTAATTGTACTAACAACAAATTCCTGGTTTTACACTTAAGTCATTCTTCTTTGCCCTGAACAAGTCCAAGGTTAAATGGTTCAGGTTTGCATACAACACAGAGCAAAAAAAACCCTGTTGTTCTGGGACTTTTGGTGACAGATGCTGTTCTTTGCCAAGAAGTGATAGAGGAACTAACAGTCCAGGAGATTAAATCCTGAGGTGGATATTCCTGCCCATAAACAGGAACTAGCCACAATGTGATGTTTCACCAGCATTCCCGACTAACTATTGAGATAAGCAGGGAAGGAATTCAACAAACAGATTCAGCAACTGGTCAGAGAGGTGAGGAAATGGGATGTCAAACAAGTAAAGGACCAAGCAGGATCTCTGATGAAAGAGCCGGTATAAGGAAGTTTGTGAGGAAGACCTAGGGCCTTCATCCCTGAGACCCCGACCCATGACCAACAGGGAGCACCACGTGTGCGCAGCTGCGAGGAGTTAAAGGTGGGAACTACAGAACTCACTGTGATATATACTACCCTTCAGGAAAGAATGTATAACCTTTTGTTGTCATAGGACAAGGTGAAATATAGACAGTGCACATGACTTTGGTGGGACACCCCCACCCCCTGTGCTGCCCGGCGCTGAATAACACATACCTACTTTTACAACCTCACGGGTTGTGGACTCCGTTTTCTGCACATGAAAACAGTACTACAGGGAACTTGATACATAAAAAAGAAGGGATGCACAGTATTAGAAATATAAACAGTGAATGAAACTGATTTATCAGAGAATACTCTTGATATGCATCAAGTAACCTTTGTGCAAATGCAACAGAAAGTAGGTTTCAACATTTTATACCTGCATCTACCTAGGCTTCCAAGTGAAGAAATCATTGAGTAGCTTTAACAGCTGTTTTATCAGATTCTGGCTTTTTTTTTCCTTTTAAGTATTTTGTTACATTTCAGCAAACATAGTTGGGGGGCGGGGGGTCAGAGATATTTAAACATGCTCAGGATACAGCCTCTAATCTTTTTCTCCCACTGATATGTGGAAAACCCTTCTGAAAGACCGAGGTTGTAAAGTTTTATTCAAGGACTGGCAGCGGGGGTGTGGGGGGTGGGGAGTGTGGGTGGTATTGCCACCAAAGTTGTGTGCACCGTCTGTGATATTTCATCTCGTATTTATACAGCAAGAAGTTACACAATCTCTCCCGAAGGGGAAGTCCATATCATGAGTTCCATAGTCCCCACCTTTAACTCCTCACAGCTGTGCATGTGCCGTGCTCCATAGCGGTCTCAGGGATGAAGGCCCTAGGTCTTCCTCGCCTTATACCTTATCAGTGAAGGCCCTAGGTCTTCCTCGCCTTATACCTTATCAGGGATCCGGCTTTGTCTTTGACTTGTTTGGTGAATTCCCACTCCTCACCTGTCTGGCCAGTTCTTAATCTGTTTGCAGGAATTCTCTCCCTGCTTATCTGGGTAGTTAGGAATGCTGGCAAAAAAATCCTATTGCAGCTAATTCCTGATAAGGTCAGGAATATGCAGCCTCCAGATTTAATCTCCTAAAGTGTTTGTTCCTCTATCACTTCTTTCCTTGTAAAGGGCTAGTGCATGTTAGAAGTGGTGCTTTAATGTAGCCAGGGATTAGAATTCATAAATGCTCCTTAAACATCCTGACAGTCTGGTCATCCTCCCTTTCCAGAGAACATCACTTAATGGAATTAAAGAAAGTAGGTATCTCCCATTCTTACATATCTCTCCCACAGAGCCATAAGTGGTGCAAGACAGCCAGTGCTGCAGGGCTCACACCTCTGCATGTTGCTGTTCAATAGGCTCTGCAATCCATCTTCTTCTTGCCTTATTGTCATGCTCCTTCCCTGTCATCAAACAGTGATCTTCTACATATGCATTCCAGCAACTCCCCAGAAGCCAAACATTGAATAGTTTCTCTCTTTTTTTTTACAGGCATTTATTTGTTGATTAGCCTCTCTAAAGAAATAAAGACCCTATCATCCTCATTTAAATGGACCCTCAAGCCCAGGCATCACATTTTCCTCTAATTGCTAGGGCTATCTTCAATAGCATTGTTCTATTGTCCTACTGCTTTGTAAAATGCATGAATGCTGTATAAGTGATTTGTTAATACCTCAAGTACAAAAGGAAATGAGAGCAGGAAAAAATTGACAGTTTGAAATGCAAAAAGGAAACCTACAGAGGATGGAAGCAAGAGAGGATAAGCTGGGAGAAAAAACAGAAGAATTGTCTGAGCAGACAGAGATCACCTTAGGAAAGCTAAAGTCTTGATAGAGTAGAATCTGTCCAGGGACTTCAAGAACAGCAATAAATGGGTAGAAATATGTCATTATAAAAGTCCTTGGAAGTTTCATGAACATAAAGAGGGAATTAATGCAAAAATCATAGGGTTCTAATTAAGACTATAGTAAAAATGGTAAGAGAAGAGCCTGTGAGGCAGGTTGTAGGCAGAGTTGTTTCTGTTAACTATGATATTTCTCAAAATTTTTGTGTAGCTTTAGAAATTTTTAGGAATCATTGTCTGTTGGAGACTCTCTGGAATATTCTAAATTTTCAAGGAAACACACTGGGGTTTACCACTAATACCATCATATGTATAATACATTAAGCTGTCTTGTTAAAGATTCTTTATAGTATACTTCAGAATTCCTTATCTGAGATGATTTAAAAGCATTATAATACAAAGTTGGTCTCATAAAATTCTGTAAGTGTTCATGTTAAGTCTTTTTTACTGCTACTGAACATCAATATGCCTTATTTGAATGTAACTCCAGAAAATTATTTGTGCTTTTAAAATTGCAGCCAGACTGTTAAATGCAGAAATGATTTCCTGCGTGAATTTAAAGCGATTGCTACATGTGGATTTGACTCATCTCCTTGAATGACACTAAAGAGAGAATTAGTATGACATAACTTCCACTAAAATCCCCAGACTCTGTTGACTCTCCCCAGCATTCTGGAAATTGCTTGTACAATTCTCATGCATGTATCTAACCTTACTATAAACCATTAACTTAGGTATTGATACCAGAAAAAGGGACATAGCATAGCTCATTTGACACTAAACCCCCAATTTATCATATAGGGGAATATCTGGCAGTTCACCCAGTAAGTTTCATGCAGGCCTATCTTCTATGTTTTCTTTCTCCAAGGTATTTTAATTTTAAATATGCTTTATCTTTACAAATTTCACATGATGCAATAGCTCTATCAGAGTTCAACATGCAAAAAAATATTAAGAAGCACAATTCCCTTCCCTCATAACTACTGGGGAGTCTGTTATGGTGAAATTAAGGAAGTATGGAAGTTGATGATTGTCAGGAAAAAAACCCCAACACGTTCCAATAACTCCTAGAATGAACATATAGAGACCTATATTCACAAGTAGTGAATTCAAAATGTCAATGTTCCCAAAAAGAGAATTTACAGATAGTACTGACTGGATGAAAAAAATAAGAAAGAAATCCTAATGAAATTTAGAGTTTTCTTCGTGATAGTTCAAGTTGAGTATTATTGATCCACATTATCTAATCATGGATCAGAACAGCTGTGCTTGCAAGCTTAGTGGAAGAAAAAGGGAACAATTAAAATAAAGATTTGGTTAACACAGAACCATCATAATGTAGGTGAGCAGCATAAATGCGATAGTAATTCAGACCAGAATTACTAAGTATCATGGGTAGCCAATTAAAATCTGTTTGTTTCATCAGGGATACGAATGTGTTATCAACACAGAAAGCAAAATCATCTGTTAATATTTTTGGCATGCATTAGTGGGGTATCCATAAAGATCTCTTAATAAGGCAATTGGAATCACAGAGAAATGCATCCCAACAAAAGGAAATATTTATTTATTTTAAATTCCACTCTTGCCCATTACCTCCACAGACCCACCTCTGCATTCTTCATCTAAGTGAATGAAATCGTGCATGAAATAGAATACTATTTAGCTTAATGGTTAACAGAACCTGAATGGCTACATGCAGTGCATTAGCTTACTTCTGAAAGACTCAGTAATTTTTATTGCCATGCAGAACTGTTCAATGCATAGCGTCAGTGAATAGGGCAGTCTTATTTCCATTATCAGCAAATATGTGCCTGAAAGATGTTCTATATTTGTGCTTATATAGGTTTGTCTTTTACAAAAGAAGAACCTTAAAATCAAACTTCCAAAGCTCAGTATTCTCTGATTTTATTATTAAATATTACCTCTGCTAGCAAGAAAACCTTAGTGCTATTTCACTCTTTATCCTCACTCCCTTTGAAAGAATAGCAGCCTTTATCACCATTTGCCCAGTTACCTCATATCTTTTTCTGAGATGCCTCTTTTGATAGAATGCCTTCACTAAATACTGCACTTTCCTTAAATATACTACTATTAAGGATACTTTCTTTAAAGATATTAAATAAAATTCTAGACGTACGCTTTATCATCCTCACACTTCAAATGAAAGTAAAAGAAAGCAAGATCAGTGATAGCACGGAAACTGTATTAATACTTGAATTTGTCATTTTTATTGCAATCCAATTAGAAAAAAATGATGTTGAAATAGAACACCACTGTACTAGGTGCTACAGAAATGGCTCAGCAAGATTTCTCCCCAGTGAATCAGTGTTAAAACAAATATGCATGTAGCAATAGCATTAATATCAGGATTTCATTAACCTGTCATTGAACATGTTGGGATTCTAGAAGACTGAGCTTTATAAAGTCAAATTATTTCTTTAGATTTTTTTCCTGAGTTTTAAATCCCTTGGATTCTAGAATTTAAAAATATTAATATCTGCAGGATTCTATGGCTCAAAACATTAAGCTGTACATAAATATATGTGTTCTATAATATTTCTTGTTCATAGAATCACAAAATCACAAAATGGTTTGACTTGGAAGGGACCTTAAAGATCATCTGCTGCCCACCCCCTACCATGGGCAGAGACACCCTCCACTAGCCTAGGGTGCTCAAAGCCCCATCCAACCTGGTCTTGAACATTACCAGGGATCCAGGGGCAGTCACAGCTTCAGTGGGCAACCAGGACCTCACCACCCTCATAGGGGAGAATTTCTTCCTAATATTTAATCTACATACACCCTCTTTTTGTTTAAACCTGGTATGACTTGCCCTGTCACTCCATGCACTTGTAAATAGCCACCCTCCATCTTTCTTCTAGGCCCTCTAGGTACCGGAAGGCTGCAATATGGTGTACCTGGAACCCTCTCCAGCCTGAACAACTCTTTCAGTCTGTCTACATAAGGGGACATGGTTAAGACTTGTGGTCATCTCTGGACTTGTTCCAAGAGCAGCTTGATATTTTTTCTTGTCTTGAAAACCCCAGAACTGGACACATTACTTCAGGTGGGATCTCACCAGAGCAAAGTAGAGGAGCAGAACCCTCTCCCCTGACCTACTGGTCATGCTTCTTTTGGTGAAACCCAGGATCCAACTGTCCATTCAGTTCTTTTGAAACAGATGGGCTGAGCTTGAGGTGGATACCTGACTACTTTCAAAAAAAATTAAAGATGCCCCAGGGCTTACTTGTGCATTTCTTTACTTTCATTTGCAACTGGAAGATGACCTTTTTAAGCATACTTTCTCTATTATTCCTTCTTCTGTCTCTCTCTCTTTTTTTTTTTTTTTCCTAATTGGCATATGGAAGAAGGTTTTAAAGCCTTCAATGATAAAATACTTAAACCTAGCTTCATTTATTCCACTTCAGACTCAAAACGTTTATTGATGGGCTTAACCACCTCTACTTGGCAACTAGAACTCTAATGTAACAATTTCAGGTTCCCAAATGGCATGATCCCAGAATCAAGTGCCAGATTTCAGCAAGTAAGAGTAGGATAATTACTTTCAAATACATTAAAAATGTAATAGTGAGAAAGGGAACAATACGTACCCAAGGATGAACAGTCAAGAAATAAGTTTTAACGAAAGAGAAGAAACATGAGGAAAATATTTTAATAACAAATGATTCACCAGTGTTCCACAAAGGTTTTTGAATAGGATTCTGGCACTGGAAGTCTTTAAGAATTTTTGCAAACATCCTTGTTAGTGCAAGATGATAGACAAGGTGACTTTTTTTTAAGTCTCCGCTATCCTATTAAACCAAAATCAAATGATATTTTAATTCATTAATAGATTCTATGAGAGAAATACCTATGGTGAGCTATCTTGTAATTTAAATGAGCTTTCACATTTTGGCTTTAAGAATTCTATTCAGAGCCTAGAGAAGCCTTTAGATCCAGAAAATATGAACTCGGAAAATATAAAACATTTTAAAAATGTAAGTACTATACTGATACCTTACTTCTTTAACAGAAATTTGGTGATATTTCTCAGAGAATGGGACAAAAAATTATCTGTAGCTTACCACTACCTAAACAAAACCTCTCTTATTTCCTTGTTTCTGCTTATCTGCATCTGGCCTTGAGTGTCTTTTATATCTGAGAAGCAATGAATATTTTTAATCTATCCTAACTCACATTTTTTACACTCATGATTGGAAGGGGGTAGCTATAATAAACATGAACCAATAGTTTTGTATGAGTCGAAGAGCAAAACACAGACTGAATAATGAAGAAATGCAGTTCTACTCTTGTTGCATCTTTAATTAGAGCTTTACTACATGACGCAAATTACTTCGGTCCTGTGATATTATCCAAGATGTTTAAATGTTCTACAAAAGTATTGATTTTGTTTTGAATGTCAGATCTTGCACTTGGAAGTTTTTCCATGAAACCAATGGATTACACTTGGAATTCTAATTAAGCTCCTTTTCTCAAATGAGAAGCAGACAAACAGTGGTGTAAGTATACAATTATTGGAATAGTTTTCAACCTTATGAGCAAAGGTACCATAATTTTGAGCAGCACAATAGAACATGTAATTTGCTATGTATCAAAAATTTTCTAAAATTAATGTATTCTCAGTATGAAATTTGTTATGTTTAAAAAAATTGGTTAAATTCTTCAAAAGATACAATAGACCTGAATAAGAAAAGAATGTCACTAAAAAGACTTGAGGTCTTTGCCATGAAGAGTGAGTGGGTGATGCTCAGCTCTTATTCTTTGTGTCTTTTAAGCTACAGGTTTCTTACCTCAATTCTGAGTGTGCTAACCTGGGAGAGCTTCTTAAGACTGTATGAGATGTATCTGTTAATGTTCCATCTCACATGCATCAGTAAAATAGAAATTTTAAAATCTTGATTATAAATTATTTCATCATTTGAAGACATAAACATCAAGTTTCTATTAATGTCTATTTTTGCTACAGGCTTTTAATTGTGTGTATGTGTGTGTGTGTGTTATTTTTAACTTCTTTCCTGGATGTACTGAAACTGACATCATCCCTTCAGTGGTCTGAACAGCAATAGTATCCAGACATAAAAATCCCAACAAAACCAACAACCAAAACATCTTTACTGAGACTTAGATAGTTCAAAATTGTTTCCTTTGTGCAAAACCTTTGACACTGTCCCGCACGACATTCTTCTCTCTAAACTAGAGAGGCATGGGTTTGACGGATGGACCACTTGGTGGATAAGGAACTGGCCGCACTCAGAGAGTGGTGGTCAACATCTCAATGTCCAAGTGGAGACTGGTCACGAGTGGCGTCTCTCAGGGGTTTGTGTTGGGCC
>VXBZ01003755.1:0-11712 GCA_013399135.1 Heliornis fulica
AAGGCCTGTGCTCTCCCCAGCCCCGAGCCAGCTGCGTGGTGCCGGGCAGCGGGAAGCACCGGTCCCGCCACTGCTGGAGCCACTTCCAGGTATCTCTGGCTTGAAGCAGGTTAGTGGCCAGCGCCGGCTCCAGCTCGGAAGGATGCTGGTGGATGGGAGCTGCCCGCAGACCCAGCCCGGCCACAGCCCCGTGGGTCAGTGGTGCCGGAGCTCACCCCGGGAGTGCTGCATCGTTTTGGAGCCTGTCTTGCCACGGTGCCCATGACTTGACTCGAGCTGCCACAGTGGCGAAAGAGTGGGGCTAAGGGGAGAGCGGGGCTCAGCAGGCATGCAGTGGAGTGCCATCGGGGTTCTCCTCTGCCGGGTGTGGGGATGCTCGCTGTGCTCCGGGCCACTGCCAGGTGTTAGTACCAGCCTGTGCCCCTAGGGCTGCGTCCAAGCGAGTCCCGGTCAGCCCCTGGGATTTGAGCCTGTCGCAATCCTCTCCTCCTCTCTTGAGCTCTGTCTGGGTGGGAACTGCTGAGGACCGACTCACTTCGTGACAGGGAGATGGAGCCTGCTTTTGGATCTCACCCTCTTCCAGGGGCTTCCTCCTATGCCTTGGCCAGGGACTTGGGGCTGTGACGCAGCCCTGGGGTCCCTCATCTCCCCCTCACCTCACATGTGGCAGTTCTTGTTTTGCAGGTGCAGCCGGGTGTGTAGCAACGTTGCTCCACGATGCCGCCATGAACCCTGCTGAAGGTAACGATCATCCCAGCCTGCTGAGGAGGGGAGGATGAGGGGCTGCCCAGGCCACTGGGGTCCCCTCTGCCACATGGAGGGGGGGGGTTGCTCTCCATGTTGTTCACCTGACAGGATCCTTTGGGGCCAGAGGCTGCAGCTCCAGTTAGTGAGCCTGTTGCAGAGGGGGTAGGCAGAAGAGATTAATTCTGGGGAACATAGTGAACCCCTCACTTCGGAGGAGCTGGCAGAGCACCAGCCATTTACCCAGGGGTTTGGCTGGGAACAGTTACATGGAGCAGGAGAGATGCTGTCCTTTCTCTTGGAGTCATTCCAAGTGTGTGGAAATAGGGCATTGCTGTGGCCAGGTCACAGGAAGATGTGGTACGGTTCTGGGCCTGTGTGCAGGAGGAAAGGGAAAAGAGTGGGGTACAAAAGGCATGTGGGAGAAGTCTGGAGATAGATGATCTCATGTTGTGAAATGTCTGGTTTTGACACTATGGTTTATATGAAAAAAGGCAGAGTTTGTGATGAAAGCCTGAGAACGTGGTGGGAGAAAGAGGAATAATGAGGAAAGATCATTCATGAAGGTACTTCTTCCTCTTTAAAACTGGAGGGTGGCAGTGCAAGCTCCAGCTGATCTGGGCCCAGTGAGGCTCCTGCCTGCACGCTGCCTGGCTGGGACCCTGCAGAGTGGGCAGTTTCCTGGCCAGACCATTGTCATTCCTTCCCCAGAGCTCATGTTCTTAATCATGACTGCGGTGGTTTGTAGTCATGTTGTTTTTAGCTCCTTGTGGTGGCCTTGAGATAGGGAGAGGCAGGACAGCGGGGGCTGGCTCCCCTGCCCCGCTCTTGGACGTGTTAGTGGGGGTTTGGCATCTGGGCTTTGCCCTTCAGTGGCATCATCCAATAATGATTCCTGGCTGATGGAATCTGCAATGTGCTGTAGCAATTTTGGGCAGCAGCGAGGGTGGTTGGGGAGGGACAGGCTTGGCCAGATCAAGAACTGTCAGTAATAAAATAGATGCAGAGGGAGCTCTCCTGACTGCAGTGGTTGATCAGGAGACCTCAGGAGCGAGAGTGGATCTGGAGCATAAGTGCCTGTGTGTCGGGATGTTCCCTGGGTCTGTGGCAGCTGTGGGGTTTGCAGGTGGTGATGTCGGTGTGACAGTGAGGCCTCAGCCCATCTAAATGGCTGCAGTCCTGCCTGGGGACACTCAGAGTACCACTGGTGTGAGTTGTTGGTGATTAGCTCCTCAGCCAGCATGGCTGAACTCCAGATGCTCCAGGAAGCCTGGCTTCACACTTACCTTTTCTCTCTTCTCTTCCTCTCCACACTTGGTCCTGGCTGCTGCTGCTGCCTGCCACCATCCGTCCCAAGTGGTCAAACAGAGGATGCAGATGTACAACTCGCCTTACCAGCGTGTGACGGACTGTGTGCGAGCTGTGTGGCGCAATGAAGGGGCTGGAGCTTTCTACCGCAGCTACACCACCCAGCTCACCATGAACATCCCCTTCCAAGCCATTCACTTCATGACCTACGAGTTCTTGCAAGAGCAGCTCAACCCCCTCAGACAGTACAACCCAGGCTCCCACATGGTCTCTGGAGCCTGCGCAGGGGCTGTTGCTGCTGCTGCCACTACGCCTTTGGACGTTTGCAAAACACTGCTCAACACCCAGGAGTCCCTGGCTTTGAGCTCCAACATCAGCGGACACATCACAGGCATGGCCAATGCCTTCAGGACGGTGTACCAGGTTGGCGGTGTGACCGCCTACTTCAGAGGGGTCCAGGCGAGAGTCATTTATCAGATGCCCTCAACGGCGATCGCCTGGTCCGTGTACGAGTTCTTCAAATACATCCTCACCAAGCGCCAGGAGGAGTGGCGGGCTGGGAAGTGAGCCTGAGCCGAACGCCATTCCAGACCTGCTTCACCTCCTCTCCTGGTTTGTCTTCTGATCCCTCTCCCTTTTGGTTTGGTTTGTGTAGAAGAGAGGGGGCAGTGAAGCCCTTCAGGGTTTAATGATGCTGTTTCTTGCCTGTGGCTGCCGCAGCTCTGCTCAGGCTGCACGGCTTGCTCTCTCCCAGGGTCTTCCAAGATGTCCCACAGGGAGCTGCAGCCCAGGTCACGTCCCCTGCACTTCGGTGGAGCTATGCTCCTGTCCTTTCCTTAACCAAAACCTCCTCTCACGCAAAGCTGGCCCCTCCTCGGAGGGAAAGGTGAATGTCCTGCCCTGCCTCTGGCAGGGCCCAGCTGAGCTCACAGTTGCCATGGAGGGGTCGGCAGCACTGCCCAGGATACTGGGGGGTTTGTCTGGTTTTTGGTTGAAGCGACGTGTAAGCCTTGCCGTTGTCTTGTAGCACGCACACATGATGCTGACTGCCCCTAGTGGTGGTGGTGGTGGTGGTGAGGATGGCACTTGAGGAGGGGAGCCTGTAGGTGTGTTGTTGTTCCTGCTCTTGACACCTCCAATAAAAACGGTTCTGCTCTATCATGTCCCCTTCTTACTCCTGCCTGGCCCAGCTCCTGGTACCACACCTGTCTGACCACGCCTGGTGCTGAGCTTTTTTGGTGGGTGCCAGAAAGGAAGGAAAATGAGTTCTGGGCGTGATGGTGGGAGGAGGGGGCCTACCTGGCAATGTGTAGGGAGGAGGGTGGTCCACATCCCCTTTGGCTTGTGGGCTAGCCCATCGCTGGTTACTGGCATGGGCTGTGACCCTGCTGAGGAAACTGAGGTCTATGCTCTTCTGACAGGCAGTGATACCTGGGGGGGAACCTCAGGGCGGGGGGATGTCCTCAAGAGGCTTCCAGACCACTCCAAATGGAGGCCATGGCAGGAGGGCCCTGGGCTCTGTGTGTGCAGAAATTTCGGTACAAGGCAAGGCTGGAAGGCTTTGTGCACCTCACACAAGGAGATTCATGGCTCTGCAGGGCTTTGGCCTCCTCACTTCAAGTAATTAGGCTAGTTTGTGCCTTTTTGGGCACCTTTGAACTATCAACACACTCCAACTGCTAATACTTTGTTGAATCTAATGGTAAGTAAGAGATTAGCTTTTTTTTTTTTAGCATTTTGTTAGCTGTCGTGATACTGACTTCAGGGTCTCAGCCAGAGCCAGCCTCAACAGGTAATGTGCTGAGCACCAAAGTGCTGCCGGTTTGTGCTGACCTTCCCAGACCAGAGCGCTGGGTCCCTCGAGATGGTGCCCTTGGGTGACGTCTGGCTCTTGTGGGATGCTCCCATGGTGCCAGGAGCAGCATCCATCCCAGAATAACTCCCTAGAGGAAATGCATTCACAAGCCATGTCATGTGTGTCCAGCAAGTGTCTGGGTTGGCTGGAGTTTGCTCCAGAGGATTTGTGCCTGCCCTGCACAGAGGACAGGCTGTCCTGTGGCTAGAAAGGCTGTTGGGTGAGCGGGGGGGACGCACAGCCCTTGGGGGCATCAGGCTCCAGCACTGCCGAGGGGCTAGAGGGCAGGGACCCCTGCACTGCAGGGCCAGGTGCTCAACACCCTACCCAAGCCCCTTCCTATCCCTGGCTCCACCTTTCCCTTAAGCATTTCCTATGTCCACTGGTTCCTGAGGGTGGGTGATTGAGGCTGAGTGCCCCCGATGAGAATTAGGGTGGCTGCCCAGCAGGTCTGGGTGTCCCTGGGCACAAAGCAGACACACCCACTGCTCCACAGCCTGGATTATGGGCTGTGCTTACCTTCTCTTCCCTTGCACGGGCTGCAGGTTCCTCCTGGTCCCAGCCTTTTCTGCCCAAGAAGGAAAATGAGAAGCTCCTTAAAGCCACAAAAGCTGTCAGAAGCCGCATGCCTCCAGCTCTCCCAACTTTTCAGGAGCTAGGACTTTAAGAAATAGCCTGGGTATTGTAAGATTTGGCAGCCCTGCGGCTCCTCCACCCAAGAGGGAGAAATCGGAGAAGCAGAAATGGCTGGGAGAGACCAGGGGAGGATTAGCTCCGAGGGCAGGGCATTAGACAGCAATTTGCTGGAGACTAGGCTCTGCCAGGACGGGTCTCCCTGCCCAGAAGCCAAAAGCTGCTGGCAGCAGAGCTGCAGTTTTGCCTTTTGCCCTCACCACACAGGGAGGCAATGACGGACCCTCCAGAGCAGAAGGCATAAACATGGGCTGGGATTGGGCGGAAATTCACACTATTAAATCCATCAGCTGCTGGAAGAAGTTCTATAAATGTCAGCAGATGAAGACACGACTGGAGGTGACTCCAAGATGTTTCCATGAATAACTGCCTACAGAAGCGGTGGGGGAGGGAGCAAGACCCCCAGGAATGGAGAGATGAGAAGTCAGCGCAGTGCAGAGATGCTGTGAGCAATTGGCTTGAGCGCTCCCGTGGCAAGGGCATGGCCTTTACTGGCCTACCGGCACTTTGCCAGCTTACCCAGCTGCAGCTGGGGGATGCCCAATGCAGGCAGCAGCAGCTCCCCAGAGGGTAGTGTTGTCTGTGAGGGGTCTAGTGCTGCAGGGATGGCAGAGCTGCCCTGGGTCTTTCCAGATATCCCTTGGGCCAAGCCACAAAAGGCTGGGAAAAATGCCCTTGTCCTGCTTCCACCTCCACCCCCTGAGCTGAACCTCTGCTGCAGGACAAGGGTTGCCTGGGGCTGCTCCCCAGCTCTGCCAGGGTAAGATGTCCCCTCACCACCCAGCCTGGTTGCTCTCGCAGGTCTGGCATGATAAGATGCCCAGAAGTAACGGGGTTATTGGCTGGTTCTGCTATAGCCACTGCTGTTCCAAGGTCTGATAGCACCTCAGCGAAGCTGTGCTGCTCTGGGTCTGTCCTATGGCCTCCTAGGTATTTGGCTGCACTTTGGGCGAGATCCCTCCTACAGCCTCTTCCGAGTAAAGAGACTATTTTTGGCTTTTCAGCAAGGAATATGTGCTCTGTTGGAGCTCTGGAGACATCCCCTTTCCCTTCTGCCTTCCTGCAGGATCCCCAGCCAGGTCCAACACCAGCAGATTTGCTGACTTTGCCTTCCTGTGTCCAGCTGCCCCTCGAGCCCTGTCATGGTGCTGGGGTAGGGGTCCCAGGCAGGGGTGAGCCCTACAGCCCCTGAGCAGGCAGAGCTGGGCAGCACTGCCAGCCTTGCCCTGTGCTGGGTGACAGATCCAGGGCTGCAGCAGCTCTGCCATGGCAGGAGCCCAAGCTATTTCAGGCAGTCGGAGTTTGCCAAGCCAGAGCAGCCCAGGAGCCCCTGGCCACCTTTCTGGGATAACTGGAGACACCTACACTCCCACAGAGTAAGGGTAGGTCTGGGGTGAGGGGAGCTGGGGGAGTTCATCACCCCCAGAGCAAGAAGGGGAGACCTCCAGTATGTCTGCCCCATTCCTTCAGCCAGGGGCCAGTAGGCTCCTGAGCTGCTCCTGCCTTGAGACCCTGCACAGGGTGCTGGGTCCCAGTTCACAGGATCTTTGCCAGCCCAGGTTGGGGGCAATCAGGTGGAAGGAGGGCATTGCCCTGCCCCTCCTCTACCAGGGTCCTGGGCTACCCCAAGCTTCCCTGCCCCCTAACCTCTCTGGGGAACACCACTACTCAGTGGAAGGAGGTGGCCAGAGCTTGTGGGGAGCTCAGAGGTGGGCTCCCAGCCTCCCTCCAGCTATGATTCACCCCAGCTCTGGGATTCCTCAGGGCTCTGTCAGACCCCAATAAAGTCGTACAAGTTCTCATGACCCCACGGCCTTACAGTGGTGGTAAACGTGGGTGCTGTGGCTGCCTGGACACAGAGCAGACATTGCCTCTGGTGGGCCCTGGGAAACCCTCTTCTGACCCACGTTGCTGCCTGGGTTAAACCTCTGAGAGCCAAACCCTGGCTGGGCTGGTCCCAGCCTGCCCGGCTCTGGCAGAGCATTGCAGCAGCACAGGGAGGTGGGTAAGGTATAGCCTGAAAGGTGCAGTCGAGGCTGTTAGCCTGCAGCCATCAGCAGAAGCAATCCCCAGGGGTGGGACTGTTCTCACTGTGCCTTGTTTCACGGGGAGATATTGGTAATGCCCAAACTTAGCACAGGGTGATGTGTCGAAGATCCCTGACAAGGGGCTGCACTGTGGCTCTGGGAAGACACCGCATGTGGCTGGAGCCAGGGCACAGGCAATTAGTGTGTCACACTGGGGAGGGGGCAGTATGGGCAAAGGGCTGCCCCTGGGCTGGATGGAGGTGGCAGCAGGGGGTCAGTCTCCCAAGGGCATACGGGTAAGGACAGTGGGGACAGCTCAAGTGCACCGTGACATGAGCCTGTCTTGGGACCAGTCTCAAAAAGCAGCTGAAGCAAGGGCTGTTCCAGGACATGGGCGGACTCCAGCCCTCATCTGCCCGGCCCAGCACGCCTGCAGGTACTGCACTGCTGGTGGACATCTAGAGAAACCCTGTGATCACCCCTGGGCACTCAGGGCTGACATAAAAGCCTCCTGTCAGGACAAAGACTGTATATGGCACAGCTAGGTGGGTGCCAGGAGAAACAAAAACCCAGCAGCCTTCTCTGTACCCAGCACCTTTGGGTGCCATTAGACCTGGGCAGTTGTGTCTCCTGGAGCATTGCCAAGGGCTGTAAAAACAGGAAGGAGTAGGGAATTGGTCCAAAATTGGGCTGTGCCTCCTGCAGGGACACAGCTCCCTCTGGTGAGGACACAGCCTTAATTGTCACTAGGCACTGGACACCACAACCATCATAAATGTCCTTGGACAAGGACTTGCCGGGAGTGAACACAGCAGCTCGAGGCTGTGGGCAGTGCTCAGGCATCGGGGGCTTTGCAGGGGTAGGGTTGGGAGAAGAGTTGCTCCCAACATTGTGTGACTCGCAGCTTTAGAAAGGAGAAAATCTGAGCTAAAACCCTTCTGGGTCTCTCACAAAGACATGCTGGGTGTTTGTGCTCAGTTTAAAAAACACAGAGAGCAAAACATTGCTCACTAGGCAGGGACCTGTGCAGTGGCTAGGGGCCAGGAGCAGATGCTGGGCTGTCCCAGCTCTCCCACCACGATGGGGATGTCCCCATCGTGGTGGGAGAGCAGCTTGTACACACAGCAAAAGCAAAGCACGATGGGGACATCGTGCTTTGCTTTCGCTGTGTGTACAAGCCGCAGTAAAGCTCCCTGCGGCAGCAGGTACCCCAGCTCCCCCATCCCCCAACCCAGCTCAGCCGTGGGGAGACACCAGCCTGCCCCAAGCCAACATCGCCAGCGCAGCCTTCCTGATGCCCAGCGTGTGCCACCTCCATCCCCAGCGCCAGGGGCGCGGTACCCGCGGGGGGAGCCAGCCCTGCCCGCCTGCTCGGCAGCCCTCCAAGCCTTGCAGGGACCCTCGGGCACACCCAAACCCAGGCAAAACCAGCCGCAGTCCCTGCGGCATGGAGCGGCAGGGACAGAAGGTCACCTGTCGCTCCCGGTCCCCGGGTGCTTGCCGATAGATGGCGGTGGCGCATCTCGCTTGGGGACAGGCACCTGGAGCCGTCTCAGCCCGGGCGACCTGGGGACCCCGCCGGCAGCCAGAGACGCCCCTGCGACCTCCGCCCCGCAGCAGCCCCAGGCGTGGCGAAGGGTGATCCACGGGAAAGTGGCTGTGGGTTTTATCGCCCAGGCTGGATGCAGCCAGGAAGGGCTCCAGCAGGACCCAGGGGCAGCTCTGGCCTTCAGCAAGGCCACTCTGGAGGGCACAAGGATACAGTCCCCTTCTCTGAAGGGTTCACCTGAATCCTTTGTAGCAAGGCTGTGCCCACTCTCACTGGGGCAGGGAGGACAGAGTGTGTCCCCCCTCCCTGATTAGTCAGGTGTAGTCATCTTGTGATGCATGGGGCAAGCTGGCGAGGATCTGACTCATCCAAGGAAGGGAGACAGGTCCCTGGCCCTCGTGCTGGCAGACAAGTAGCGGGAGAAACCCTCGCTGGAGGCTCCACAGCAAAAGTACCGATATTTTAATTTAATTACCTGACCCATGACTGGCCACAACTTTCTTGGCACTGGAGAGAACTTGTGTGACAAGCCCACACTGCCATTGCCAAAAGAAGCTTCCAGCACCTCCAGTGCCAGCTGCCCACGGAGCACTGATGGCTCTGCAGAGCATCCCCGGCAGCTCCCAGCTTGCAGCACGGGGGGATGGAGGAATGGAAAAAGATGTCGGGAAGGAGAGGAGAGCACATCTGCAGTGCTGCAGAGGGAGCAGTGCTGCTCCTGCACAATCACTGGCATTTCAGGGCATGACGCTGAGGCCTCAGAAAACCAGCTAGCACTGGGATTTGGATAGAGACTCCCCGGGAACCGCTGGACAGAGGCAAGTTCTGCTCACGGGCTCCTCCTTGGCCAGGAAACCTGAGTGAAAAACAGAGCGTGAGCTCATGCACAAAGCGGGCCTGAGGCCTCATAGTTAAAGCCTGGCCAGCCCCCAGTCCCTCCTTCACTTTAAGTCAGCGTGTTGTTTTAGAGTCTCTTCCCTGCCTGAAATCAATCAGCACCTCCCCTCCCTGACTCCCAAACAGCAGTAAATCCCTGTTTGACTGGGAAGAAACAGCACGTGCCCTCTGCCCCTTTACCATGACCCCTCCCATCCCTCCCTCCTCAGTGTCCCTCCAGCCATACCACCACCAGCCCAGAGGGACCATGCCGGAAGGGTTTCCACCAGCACCCTGTGCCTTTTGCCTTGCATCCCGCCTGCAGCGTCCCGCTTCGCCCCAGGGTGCAAGGGATGGGGTGTGTCACGGACGGGCGCTGCCTCCAACGTGGACGCAGTGACTTCCCTCCATTGTGTCTCCCCTCCCTGGGCAGCCCGTCCAATCTGCGGTCTCCCATCATCTCCCTCCCACTGGCCTCCGCCGGCTGTTCCTCCTCTTTGGAGCACTTCACTTCCGCCACCCTGCTCTGGGCCCTCCAGCACCGCCAGCTCTTTGTGCTGTTTCATCCTTCCCATCAGCTCAGGGACTTTGGGTGATGGTCTGCAGAGGGATCCCTCCCACTACCCTCCTGCCCTCCCCAAAGTCTGAGCTGGTGGGACAGCTGGGATCTTTCCCAGAAATTTAGTTCCCTATGGTGGACATCTAGAAACTTCCACTGCTTCCACTGTTCATCAGCTTGCAGCCAGGCCTCTCAGCAGCCCCCCAGCTGGGTACTGCTTCAGCCTAGTGTGGGGAAAGCATGGCTGGGGACCGGGTCACCGAGCATAAGTGGGGTGAGCACTGACCTCATGCCTAGAGCAATGCTAGGTACTGTTGGTGCTTAAAATGCTGTTACTGGCCAATACTGCTTCTTGCCATGGGCTCCCTGTGCGCCTCTTCACTCTCCTTAACTGTCCATACGCCAGAGACTGTGGCTATGAACATGGGTAGTGTATCCCACACCAGGGCTCCAGTCTCAACCAAAGCCTCTGGGCGCTTCTGGGGATGCAGCAAGTACAGCCAAGTACTGAGAGGGAATGTGCTAAGCTGGGAGCTCCTCTAATACACCCTGATTTTGGAGGAGCTTATATCGTGGTTATGATTTCTTTGGCTTGCACACTGAGGCATGAACTCACACAGGTCTCCTACTTTGCAGACAACAGTCTGGCAGAACATGGAGGGAAGTGCAACTCTTTCCTATGGCAGAGACAAATCTCCCCAGCCTGACTGCTGCTGCGAAGACAGAGCATTACCTATCTTTGTTCTTGGCTATCCTGTTTCTACCCACGAGACCACAGGGCCTTAACCGCTCATCTCCGAAAGCCAAGAGCGGGGCCTGGGCTTCCTCTCCCGCGACACCTTGCTGCCATCCAGCAAACAATCGTTTGGGCGTGCCACATCCTCTCCCAGCGCCGGCCCCGCGAAGCCCTCCGGCCCCGGGGTGGCCCGCAGGAGCGCAGGGTGCCGTGCCGAGGCAGGACTGGGCCCCGCAGTGTGCTGGCTGCCCGCTCTGTCCCCGCGGTACCGCAGAATTTCTCCGATTCCTTTCAGGCAGCAAACCCCAAGGGTGCGCATTCAGCTGGTGCGGTGGAGATGCGCGGCGTAAAACCGGGCTTAGCAGCGTCACCTGCTGCTCCTGCGACGGCAGGTTACGGAGCAAGGTCTTCTGCTCGAGAAGAGGGACCGTCCCATGACGCGGATGGGGAGGACTCGGTGGGTACCGCGGGACGCGGGTGGAATACCGAGCCCTCTGGTTGCGTCCGTCCCGGCGGCGCCGAGAACGCTCCGCTGGAAACATCTCCGGAAGGTTCCTAAGTGTCGCAGCCGGGAAGATCTCCCGGGCCTCCGGTCTCCGCTGCCGCCCGGAGGGAGCCAGACGGGGCTCCGCGGGTGTCCGGCCCTCCCCAGGCGCTGCTCCGGTCCCGGACGCTGCAGTCGCCGAGACTCACACATCAGAGACACGGCAGCGGCGGCGGAGCCGGGGCCGCCCGGAGAGCTCCGCGGCGGCGGCGGCGGGACGAGGCGACCCCGAGACGAGGCGAGTGGAGAGCGATGCTGCGGCCGGTCCCGCGGGGCTCGGGGCCCTCGGCCGCCCCCTCCCCCTGCAGCCGAGGGAAATGGCTGAACATGTAGCAATAATGCCTCGGCATTCAGGCTGCCCGGGCCGGCCGGCCCTAATCAGCGGCCCGCGGACCCCCTCCTCTTCCTCTGAGCTCCCAGAAAGGGGAACAAAACCCAGCACGTTTCTGCAGCCCCCGCGCATAAAGCGCCGGGCCTGGGCCTCAGTGGGGGGCAAAGCGGCCCGTCAATCTCGGCGCCGGGGCCCCTTTGTCCCTCGCCTCCCTGCCACACCTTTTGTTNAGCTGCGCGGCCCCATTCAGCGCCCTTGGCACGCTCACAAGCCGGCCGGGCCGCCCTGCCCCACGGGCACGCCGCTGCGCCCGCCCCGCCGCTGGGCACCGGCCGCTGGGCGAAGGAGGAGCGGGCGGCGGATATTGCACCTGGTTTATTGACTGACTCGGCGAGCTGGCGCTGGCAGTAACCGATACAGAGTAGATAGAGAGGCCGCGGCATCCCCGGGCCCCGCCGTCGGCTTTTTACAAGCAAAGCTGCTCCGCTGG
>VXBZ01003755.1:16701-37234 GCA_013399135.1 Heliornis fulica
GCCCTGGGCAGTGTGGAGGCCCGCGGGCCGGGGCCGGTGCGGACCCGCGCCGCCGGGAGCTGCCCCCCGCGCCCAGCTCTATTTACACAGAGCCTGCCCTTGTGTAAACGCTGCGCGCCGTGGTTTATCTCAGGGCCCGTCTGTTTCTCGTTCTCTGTCAGCAGCGCCCGGTGAAGGATGGCCCTTTCCCAGGGGCTCGGCCCTGATTTATGTGAGAACCGCAGTGCGCCGGGGACGCCCCCGCACGGCGGGGCCGGCGACGCGACGCGGGTCCCGGGGCAGCGACCCGCCGACGGGGCCTCCTGGCCCGCGCCGGCCTCGCACGACGCTGACACCTGCCAGGCAGCAGACCCGCCCGGTGCCCACCGTGAAGCCCGGTCCGGCACGGTACGGCCCACTCTCGGGCCGTGCGCTCCCACCTCCGAGCCGCAGCGCCGCCTCGCCGCGGACGCGCCCTGCGGAGCTCCGGGAGTGGAGCGGGGCGGGCACGGAGCGGCCCCGGCACGGAGCGGCCCCGGCACGGAGCGGCCCCAGCCGCAGCTCCTATCCCGGGTGTGCTACCCCAGTGAGCCCGTCTGGGCACGGCCCTGGTAAAGGACGGCTTTTATCCCAGCCCCGCCGCTTGCCCAGGAACGACTCTTAGAATTCTCACAACTCCTGGAAACGAAGTGTTACCTTTATTCCCCAGGAGAGCAGAAGGCTCCTGCAGGCGGTGGAGCCAGATCCAGGAGGGGGATGCTGTGTGCTCAGCCAGCAACGTGCTGTCTTCATTCCCCAGTGCCTTGTCCCGGCCCTGCTCCGGCAGTGCCGGCACCATCCTGCCCACTCGGGTCTGCCAGCTGACACCTGCCTCCTCCTCTCAGGGTCTTGCAACCCCCACGGCTTGGCTTTGCCAAGAACCACCCACATCATGCCCAGTTTCTTGAGAAACATGTCATTACAAATATTTGCTTTTCCTCGATATTTTCTTGCTCCACTGGCATTGGCTGATTTACTTTTGATTCACAGTTCTTCATGGTACAGAGATATACTATTTGGACATACATCTTAAAGCCTCAGGTAGAAATGTGTTTTCTGAGAGTCAAATCCAGACTCTTTAGTGTCCTGAGAAATATTTCTGGGGAGGGAGCTCGATGTGAGGAGTGCCAATAGCTGTGTACAACGTTCAGAGCTCAGCACTTTGGGGGATAGGAGTGGGGTATGCAAAGGTGCTGGTCAATGCAGCGAGGGAAGTTTGGTAGGTTTCATCACCAAAGGGTAGGCATCCCTTGATTTCAGCACCCATTGGATAGACCTGTGAAAGTGAGACTCATGCGTTGAACTCCACGAGAGCCAAATTGCAAGAGCAGGTAAAGGTCATCCTCCATCTGAGGCAATGCAGGATAGGAAATGTCAGTGCCAAAGACCCCCTCCCGCCTGCTTTTATTTGGCGTCTCTCATGCACAAAGGATATCCAGGCTTCACAAAGCCACCCTGCTGCACGACACAGCCCTGCAGCCGTAGACATGCGGAGGGTAGCAAAACACCTCTTCCTCTGGAGGAGAAGCTGTCATAAATCACAGTTTACTGCTTGTGCGATGAGAAGGTCCCGTGTTGAGACTTCTGCTAGGAAACACAGCCTCAGACACATATATGCTACCCCATCACTAGAGCAAAACCCACAGCCTTTCTGGGAGTGTCTTTGCTCCGTGCCTCAGAAGCTGTTGCTGCATGTTTGCGTCCATGAGGTTAAGAAGCTGGGCTGAAATTCATCCTTTAGCAGAGGCCCAGCACGAGGCTTCCTCACTGCTCACATCCGCAGGCCTGCGTACCACTTGCATCCCATAGGGCTTAAGAGGAGCCTAAGTGGACCCTGGGCCTTGTGCTGGCGGCCTGCCCGGCGCTGGATTTCAGCTCTGAGCCCAGGCCTGCAGGTCTGATTCATGCACGTAATCCTGCTGAGGTCAGCAGGTTTCATCCTGCTCCCACCGCAGCCTGCAGGACGGTTCACACAAGAGTGGCAGGGTCAGGCTCTGTGTTTGTACGCGCTCTAGAAAATGGAACAATTAAGATTAAACCAATTAAATTTTAACAGGTCTGGAAAGCGTTTTATTACATAATAAACAGGAGGGATTAGCCGTGTCAGGCTTCACCACGTGTGTGCTGGCGGAGTGGTTCCTTGCTGCCCGTAGCACTTGGTGTTCCTCTGGACTTGGGGACCTCCCTGCACTGCTGCTGGGGCCGTCCCGCTGACAAGCACGCGGGGCTGGGAGCACAGCTGCATGCTGGCTCCCGTTCCCATCCAGCACCTTCCCCTGGAGCATTCTGGGTGCAACGCTGTTCTTAGCCAGAGCAAAGCCTTTTCTAGAAAAAATTTCACGAGTTATTCGGTGGCTATTTCTGCTGTGTCCTTCAGGGAGAGGGAAGCCATCGTGCTTCTGTACAGGCATGCTGGTGAAGAGCAAGCGGCTGGGCTGGATGTCAGTGAGGTGGTGACACATGTCTCGTCTTAGAAACAGAGCTGATAAGTTCCCCTTGTTTAGGGCATCTGCCCAGCAGCCAGTCCCCACTTCTCCCCCTGCTTAATCAAGATCCATCCAGCTGCAAGCAGAGCTTGTTCCCATGCAGATGAGGCCATCCTGGCCATGCCTGGCAGATCCGCGCCATAAATGGCACACACCTGCAGGTTTTCCAGGGTGGTTTTAGGGTAACTGGACTGCCAAAGCATGCAGAAGTGAGCTTTGGTGGAAAGCATACTGCAGCCTTGGCTGAGCACAGGCCTGGTGCAGGCAATTGCCTCTCTGTGGTGTCATGCGCTGGCACTCAACTCTAGGGGCTTCCGCGGGCTCTGAGGGGCACGTGCAGCCAGGGGCTGTCATACAGGTTCATCTTCTCAGCCATAACTCACCAGCTCAGCAGGGCTGTGCCACGCTCACCCTGGCCCCCACCTCACAACAACCTGCAGCTGGGGGCTAGGGAGGAAGACAGGGGCCAGGGAACCTCGTCCTTTCTGTCTCCGCCAGGTAAATACAGGACAAGAACCTGGCAGGCTCAGCCGAAAGGCATTTAGCACGCTGCTTCCAGAGGCCACCGCAGGCCAGCTTCCGATGCTGTGGCGGGTTTTTCTCTGGAAGCAGAAAGATTGCTGTGGGTGGGGACTGTGGCGTGTTCAGGAGCAGCAAAGGCAAACAGCTCCCTGGCTGGCTACTGCTCCTGGAAAGGTTAATGGTGGAGCGTGCACTTGGACCGCACACTTCTAATAAACACCCATTCCTTCGTTTTCCTTAAAAATACTTCTCATATTTTGCCATAGCTGCTCGTGTTGCTCCCTCCTGCGACAGCTCCTCACCGACAGCCGCTGTATAAATAGAGCAGCCCCTGGGTCCTGCACGCAGGCAGGCAGGTGGGAGATTTGAAAGCTTCTGTTAATAGTTTATCTCTGAGTCCGCCTAATGAATTCTCCTTGTAATTACTGCACAGAAATTGTTAGTGTATCCTGATGATTCAGAACTTTCTAACAACAACTCTGGACCAAATTATAAACTGTTTTTCTATCTTGGAGTGGAGACTTGAGAGAGGACTCCTAATTGTTCTTGTCCCCTCGAGGGCCAAAGCTGGATTATCCCACACGGGCTTCTCTGCAGACTTGTTTTTAGTCTGTCGGTGGGCTCTCTGCCAGACTGAAGGGATGGGGAACTCTGTTTTCCAGATTTAAATCCCCCTCCTCCACCCTTCCATTCCACTTACACCTCTAAGGAAGAGCATGGATTAGAAAGGATTTATTCTCATGGGGCTTTGGTTTGGGTTTGTGAAGATCTGTCCTTAAAAGCTTTGCCTTTTTTTATCCCCATGTAAACCTGACTCCCAGCTTTACACTAGGAATGGGCAGAAGTGAGGCGCTGTGTTGTTCAGAGACCAGAGATCTCAGTTTCTTTAGAAATACCTGCCTTTAAATGGCATTTCCTCTTGGAGACAATGGATTAAGGAAGGACAAGCAGGTGGGGATGGGGGAGTGCACTGTTTTGGGAGCAGGGCATGACTGGACACCTCCTGTTGTGGTTGTTGTACTTCAGCCACACATACAAAAGGCTGGATGAGCCCATGGCTCACCCAAAATGTGTCCCTGTCCCAGCAGTGTCAGGCCAACCTGAGTTTCTTGATGCGGTTCCTGGCTTGTCCCTGTTCAACTGAGGTATGAGCCAGCACACTGGAGGCTGTGGACATCCTAGAGTGGCTGGGATGCTCTCCCCAGGACCCATCCTGGTGCTCCCTTCAGGACCTGTTCTCCACTGGGAATGACCCATTCAGTGATGTTGTGTCAGGCTAACAGTCCCAGGGCACTGGGTCCATGGCGAAGGCAGCCAGTAGTTTGTACGGGCCAAGGCAGCTCTTCGCTTCCTTATCCTCCACTTTCCCAGAATGGCAGGAGGCCATGCTGTCAGCCATGCCCCGTCCCACTGGAAGCGCTGACGCCTGTCTGGCTACCAGGACACCCAACCGGCCCCATCTCAGGCACATCCCTCAGACCCAGCAGTGGAGAGTGGGCACCATGCCACATCACAGGGCTGTCCAGGCCCAGGTGCCCTTCTCCAAACATCCCTCCCGCCATGTACCCACGGTACCCCTCCAGCTCACCCACATCCTCCCCGTGCACCCGCCCTTGCTGACGACAGGGAAAGTAGGAGCCATGTCCTTGTGCTGACCTTCGCCTGACCTTCCAGTAATGCTAGAGAAACCCTCGGAAAGGCTTTCTCATTGTGCAGCCCCAGGGTTTCCAGGGAATTAGTCAGCAGGCTGGAATTGTGCTCTGTGTATGTGACCCCTCCAGCTNGGTCCAAGAGATATGTTGCCAGGGTGACAGCGAGGTGTGATGGATGGACAGAGAGTGGCTGTGGAGTGGCAGGGCCGCTGGTCAGTAACCCAGGGCTGTGTTTATAAGAAGGAAGAGGCTGTTTCCTGGAGCTAACATAATGCAGCTCTAAAAAAGGCAGGGGAAATACATCATGCGAGGAGAGCGCAGGCCTGGGAGGGGAGGGCCGCTGGGGAGCCCTGCACCAAAGCGAGCCTCCAGGTCAAGGTGCCTTTGACAGGGGCCTTTTTTATAGGCCATTTGCGTGAGAGTTCGCTGCTGTTTCTCTGCAGCCCTGACAGCGGCTCAAGGCCCAGCCGGGGCTTGGGGAGGGTCTAATCTAAACTCACCCTTTTCCAGCCCTTCTCTTGCAGGACCCGCTGATTTATTTGGAAAATAAATAATCGTTGCTGACTATTGTTTCATTGCTGTAGAGTGACAGTCCCCCCTCTCTTGGCATGGGTCTGTGCCCTGTCCCACAGCGGACACTGGGAAGTGTGGGAAGCCTGGGAAGGACCCTGGTGCAGAGGGAACATGGGGCTGGGATGGCAGCCTCCATCTGCCCCCACCTTACTGGGCCCCAGGAAGTGGCGATTCTGGTAGCCACAGTCCCTGTGTGAGCTGGGGACCTGGTGCATCACTCATGGTGCTTGTGGTGCCTGGGCTTGGAGTTAGGACAGAAGTTACCAGCTGGAAAGGTGGAGGAAATCTCACCCTCCTTCCCAAATACCAGCCATGGTGGGTTTTCTTCCCTTTAGCAGCACTGCAGGTGTGCAAAGTTCTTATGCCTGGTGCCATCATCTTCCCTCCTGCAGGGCTGAGGAGCTTTGCAGCCCCCCACACCTACCACTGTGACAGTTGCGGAGCCATACCCATGTCTCATGTAACCTCTGAGCCCTGGGGACCCAGACAGATGGTCTGGCTGCGGGAGAAGCAGCAGCTCCCAGTGATGCAGAGTGTGGGTGGAAGGTTCCACTCCACACCCAGCAGTGCAGGAGCTGAGCCCCCAGGTGGGTTGTGGTACCACTGCTCCCTCACCCTTACTGCTGGCTCCCGGTGCTCTGTCCTGCTGTTCTGTCCTCTGGGCCTTAATCATCCCAGCTAATAGGGATTTAAATTAAATTAAACCATTTAAGAAAATAACTTCACAAAAAAAAAAAAGGGAAAATCCCAGGCTCATTTGGTAGTAAGTCCCATTGTTTTCTAGGTGGGTACAAATTCTTCTACAGCTTCTACTGCAGCTGAAACATTACTGAAATCTTGAAAATATTTTCTTCTTTCATCAACTGGTTTTATACTTCCAACCCTTCCATAGCTGAGCAAGTGATATTACATTTAGGGTTTTTCTTTTTTTGTCTTTTACAAGAGTGACAAAGCTTTGGAAAGTGGCAGTGTAGGGTGAAAAAAATGAGAAAAGAGGAGGAACTCTAGCACGAACATAAAGTGGTCTTCGAGCAGCTTTGGGGCAGGGAAGGAAAACATGAAAACTCAGCGCTTCCAAACCTCAAACTGCTTTCTGGTTTAGAAAACTGAAATTTACAAAAAAGTTTCCAAATACCCCATTGAAAAGTGCATTGGAAATGGTTTCAATAGAATAGTTTTCAAGCTAATTAATTTGGGGTGAGAAAACTTTCAATAATTTTTATACTAAGTTTTATAATTTTAATAATAATTTTAACAACAAGAACAAAATGACAGCATAGTAAAAATAAGAATAAGAATAATGAAAATCCTCAATTTCCATATTTCCAGCAAATGTCCAGGTTCAGTCCTGTCCTCAGTGGTGTGGGAATAATTTTTTCTTTCAAGAAAAACCTAATTTTTGGCTCAAGTTTTTGCTTTTGCCTTATTCCTCCATAGGAGTGTGTTCTGTCCTCAGTGTTGTTCATGCTTCCCCCGCTCTAATTCATGCAAATACTGCCACATGCACAAATTCCTCGATGAGTTCAATATTAATTAGAAATTATAATTTTTTTTTGTGCTCAGCCTGATTGCTGTCTAAAAGCCACTTTCTAAATAAGTATTTGATGACTATTTGTATATTTAATGTTTACATTGCTATGAGTGACTTTTAACATTAGGTTATCTCACCCTTTTACAGTTCAGTTAGCATGTTCACACGCACTTAGAACTGAATTTGCATTCAGCTTGGATTCTATACAGCTGTGTTGAACAACTTTCAAAACAAAGCAGTCCATGTTCTGGTGGTCGGTTTTGTCTGACATATCCGTCTCAGCTACCGGTGCAAGAGCAGGAGATCCGTACTTCTGGAAGCCCGTGTGCCAGCAGTCCAGAGCATCGCTGCTCCTTACCAGGAGGGAGCTGGACCATGCTGGTCCCCAAGCAGCCCCAGCTCCTCTGCACGGGTGTCGTGGGGCTGCCAAGCTGCAGCCCTCTGAGATCAGCCGTGAGCGTGGGCTGGTGTTTTTTCGAAACACTGTTTATTACCATTTCCATGACCAGTTCTCTTTGGATTTGCGTCAGCCCCTCACGGCACCCTCGGACATGCTCTGCCTGGGGGGCAAGGGCAGCTGGTCCTGGGGAACGAAGTGGGGGGGCTCATCCTTCCAGCTCTGCAGATTAGGGCCGCCCATCTCCTCTGCGAGCCTCCCCAGGTGGCCATGATATTTCTAAAGGACTTGTCCGTGTGCCGCAGTAAGCTCATTAGCTAATTCCCTTATTACGCAGCATCAACTGAAGCATGTGTGTTTGGGCTTCCTCCAGGCAGCCCCTCTCGCCTTTCTCCCAGCTCACCTCTCCTCCTCCTTACTCCCTTCTCTTTGTTTTAGCCAACGTGGTGGGTTTTTACAAGTCCCATTGGCCCATCCATTTTGCTCATCCCTCCATCCCTTGCAGGTACCCTTGTCAAGAGGGGCTGGGGCTGCAGCAGGCAGGACTCTGCTTGCCCGCTGCTGCGGCACTGTGCTTTCACCTCTGCTGAAGTGGCTTTTCGGGCCTGTTCACATTTCCGTGTCAATCTCAGAGCCCGGATGGGCGAACACACTAAGGGTTTGATTCAGACAAAGAGAGGCGCTGGGAGGTTCCTGCAGCATGAAGCCACCACGGTGGGATGCTGCTCTTTCTGGGGTCAGCTCTTGTTTTAAGAGGGTTGATGGGCTCTTGCATCATGTTTGCAGGGAGACGCTGAGCCCCTTGCCCCGACCCCAAGTCCAGCAGAAACTGTCCCACAGCCAGGGGGTCAGAGCCCGTGGGATCAAGCCTTTCACCCCCAAACATGGGGAGCCTGGGGGCCCTCTTCTCTCACTGCCTGCTCCAGGAGAAGCCCGGTCACAACCTCTGCCCAGGGAAGAGGGATGGAGCCGGCATCCCACCCTCTTCCTTCTGCGGGGCCACACACCGCAAAATCCACCTCGCGCCGGCGCTTTCCGGCCCTCTGTGAGAATGTACAGTTTGTTGCTCCTTCATTGACTTTGAAGAATGTCCCTTTATTCACAATGTTATTTCCTTTAATCACTGTGAGGTTGCAGGAAATCTTCTTGGAAAATTGTTTCAGATTGGCTGGAATCACCATACTGTCGCAGGGATGGAAAACTCACTTGAACTTGTTTTTATTTTACCCTAAAAGTCACTGTCCCCAGAAGGTTCAGATGATTTTGCATAAACATGTGAGTTCCGAGGATTTAGTTGTTGTTGAGCAGTTTCCCCCCCTCCCCTTTTTTTTTTCCCAAATGAACCTCTGTGGCTTTTGAGTTCCTGAGCTTTACTCAAGACCAGGGGTGCAGAGCTGAAGAAAAAATGGGCCATTGGCATAAACAGATTGAAGACAGGCAAATACATCATTAAGGGACACAACACGCAAGTAGAGACAACGAAGTGGTAGGTAACCTTGGCCATCAGCTAAGAGCCAAACTATCTGAATTTTCTTCTACTTGAGGATTATCTGTGTTGGCTGATGCAAAAATACAACAAAAAAAAATGATGTGCTAAATCCAGATTTTTATGGGAGTTTAGTTCCATTTCCACATAAAATTCTTGTGAGCAGTGGAGAAACATGGTGTAGGTGAATGTGTGGCTACACGAGAGCACAGTTGGTTAGTCAGTGCTTTCGTCGGTGACTTTTGCCTGCAGCAGCAGTCTGGTAGGGCCTGCAAGGATGCTTTTCCAGAGAAACTGGAGAAATCTGAAATAAAACTGTCGGTAAGAACAAATATAAGAACACATATGAGTTAGGGAGAATCAACATTGCAAGCACTAGCGAGGGTTGCTCTGTAGGAAAAAAGCTGGAAGTGACAGTGGGTCCCACAGGGAGCACGAACCAGCAGCATCCCAAGTGAGAAGAGCGAGATCAGTCTGTGACATATAAACAAGGTGTTTGTAAGACACCTGATGTGATCCTGCTGCACTTACAAAGTGTTAGCCTGAGTGCTGAATCCCACTTGGGGCTCAGCGTTTCAAGTTGCGGTTCTTGGAGAAGGCCCAGGGAGGAACGAGATCAGAAATTCAGAAAACATGACATACTGGAGAAGGCTGAAGGACCAGGGTAGCTTAGTATCAAGACGAAGAGACTGCAGGGAAATAAGATAAAAGTCTTTAAATGCATAAAGCCCTTCTACAAAGGGCGAGATAATGGGCTATTCCTTGTTTTCAGGTGGGTAGAAGTCACAGGCTCACCCTGCAGTGACTGCGGTAAAGTAGATGAAACTCGTTTTTCTTGGGAGCTGTCTTCACCACTAGAGGCTTGTTTTAGGAAGAGTTTAGACAAAAGCTCCACCAGGAAGAGTTTGCCTCATTTGGGGGCAGGCAGACAGGCTAGGTGACCTTTCAAGTGCCTTCTGGGCTTATTTTTTATAATTCTGTGCATATGGGTACTAAAGGAGAGATCCTTTTGCCTCTAGCCAGTCTATTCAGGACTGGCCCTTGCCAGGTGTGTTTTGCTTCAGCTGTGAATGTCATCCAGGTTTCCATCATCTCCATCAGCTTTTTTTTTTTTTTTTGTCTTTCACTCCTAACTAGTATTTTTTTCCTTTTTTTTTTTAAATTTTTCCCCATTTCTGTACATCCTTGTGGTCTTACTTTTCCTGGAACGGTCATATGCCTTGTGCAGCCCATCCCAAGCCATGCATAGAGAGACCTTCTTTTCCTCATCCAGTGGTCTGTCTGCCTATACTTAGGATCCAGGAACATCCTGGAATAGACTCTATCTAGCTCATCCGTTTGGCTGGTGACAGGCTCCTGGTGTTGTCAACTCACTCGTGGTTTCACTCCCATCGCAAAGCCCCTGCGGTTCATTCAAGAGCTGGGTGTCTTTCTAAAACAGGACTAGCAACTGTCGTCCCCCTCCATCTGTGGTTTTGCAGATGTCGACTGTTCAGTGTTTATGCTGAGGTCGTGCAGTGGGAATTTTTCTGTGCATATTAGTAACATGATGTATTTTTACTCATGATGTTTAAGATCATAGTCATTAGATCACCTATGCTGATCTCCCTGGCTGCCTTGTCTTGTTACTCTTTCTAGATCCAAATAACTTGGGGTTTTGCTAATGCACAAAAGCATCTGGTCTGGAGGAGCGAGGGAGTTCATGGTTTGGTCTTACTTAATCACTGATGGTTATTCTGCTGGCTAATCAGCATTGCTCAGAAAATGTCGCATTTCTTATGCAGGTTTGTCTGGCTTTTGATTTCCAGCCATTGATTTTTGTCCTGCCTTTTTTGGCTGGAATAAAAATGCTTTAGCACACAGTATTTTCTTACTACAAGACTACTTGTGCATAGTAGTCAAATTTCTTAAGCTTTTTTAAGAAGAAAACAGGTTGAGCTTGATTCACTGTGGGTTGCATTCTCCTGCCCTTCTGTCTTTTCCGTGGCTGTTTTCAGAACCCTCTCTCATTTCACAGAATAATTCTGGCCTCGGGAGCTCTGTCGGCACAGCCCGCTGGTTGGGCCTTAATCCACCAAATCTTGGATATGTCTGAGGACACAGACCCCACTGCCTGGCTGTGCCAGCTCTCAGGTTTCAACCCATCGTGTATCCCCCCACTTCCAGCCCACAAACCCCCAGTCTGGCTGTAAGAATGCTATAAAAGAAAATGAGGAGGTGGAGGAATCACAACCATGGCTCTCCCTTCATCAGCATCTCTTTAAACTACGGCATCAGGCTAGTCACCACCTCAGGACTGGCATCCCATGCCCTGCTGCATTGTAAGATACTGCCTTGTAACTCTTGTTTGTGGTGCTCCCTGCTCTGATGCAGTCCCAGGACTGCATTCATGTGGGCCTGACCATGGAGTTTACATCCAGCTGCTTCACTCTTGGGACCCCAAACCAGCTCCACTCAGTGCTAAAGCCCTGCCACAGCCCCTGCCACCCAGAGGGACAGATAGCTTTCTTTGACGACCAACACAACTTGACATTCAGCTCAGTCAAAACCCAGGAGCGGATGACTCCATCATCGCTGTCACATGCTGGCCTGCAGCCAAGGTTGGCACCGGCAAGTTGGTGCTGACTAACTGCTTGCTGGTGCCTGGGCTGGGTACCCGCAGTCCAGTGCTGTGGCCTTGACACCATTTCAGCAACAGCTCCCTGTTGAGAATGACTGTTGGAGACTGGTCAGGATGTAGGTAATGGGTGGGCAGTCATCATTAATTAGGACAAATACTGAACCAGAATGTTGTTGAGCACCTTGCTGATACCCAAGTGTCTGACACCCGCAGCCTCACTGCTCCTTGTTTCTCTGCAGCCACTGTCCTTTAGGCACCTCGAGTCCCCGCTTAAGTCTCGCAGTCAAACCGCTTCCCATTTTCAAGCAAGATTTCCTCATAAGATCCCATGAAGACAGCTAGGGACTAATAATATCTTCACCATATATGGTACATTTCATCTTCAGTTTGTAAGCATGCGCTACCCTGCGTGCCGCGTGCAGCCAGCTGCTTGCCAGCGAGCACGTTATCCAGCTCAGTACAGCTGCATGCTGTGGGGACACAAGTTTCCAGTACAAAACCAGGTACATTTTGGCCAGGCCCCTGCTCTTTATTCCATGCGGTGTCAGCACTGGACAGGTTTGGGCTGCGCAGTGCAGGCGACTGCTAGCGCTTACTTGTGTTTTTATAGAGTAGCATTTCAAAGGGCTGGTTGCAAAGAGGTGCATGCACATTTCCTGTACGTCTGGCCAAAAATCCAATACTTGAGAGTGCCGGAGGACCCTACAGTTTCACAGAACATGCCATTTAGATGTTCACAAAAGAGAAAACATTGCCAAAACCCGGGGGACGGCGTGGAAAGTGCCAGCATTATTTTCCTGTTCTTGGCTTTGCTTAGTTTTGTTTCTCACTCTGACCTTCCCTGACTGTCCAGCTGGCTTCTTCCTGCACGGCACGGGTTCCAGCCCTGGGGAATGCTGGTGGGATGTGCCCCAGCTGCAGTGAGGGGGGTCAGGTTTAGCTTTGCTCTGACAGTGGCTTGGAGGTGGCCAAGGCATGAGTGACTGCACTAGTGCTGGTGTGATATGTGCCAGGCTGGGGAACTGCAGGTGTCTGGTCAAGCAGACAGGTACATCCCCAGGTGCCAGCTATGCTTTTTGCACAGGCAGTTCCTCTCAATCTGCCCAGACATGCTGGGCGGGAGGTTCTGATGGCCAGGAGGGAGGACAGGCCCGGTGCTTCCAGGTCTCATCTCATGACATCCGCCGAGTCCCCTTCCCGCACTAATCTTGTCCTTCTATCCAAAACAATTATGGAGGGCTTGTTGTTTTTGGCACAGCCCTTTATTTACAAATCCCATCCTGCTTATAGCTCATGGTTTCATTATCCTCTAGTTGTTTACAGAGCTCCTTTTCTTAATATTTGTGCCATTATTTTACTAGGGACTGGAGAGAGACTTTCCAGACAGTAATTGTCTGGCTCATCCTCTCCCCCAGCAGCTCTTTCTGCAGAAGTGCACATCTCCCTGTTCTCTTTGCCTGCCATGGGTGCCCGGTGGCTCAGGGACAGACAGGACTGTGGACAGTAGTAGAGGGGTGTCCCTCTCCAAGGATGTGGGGAGATATGTACAAAGGTACGAAGGGGCATCTGCCCTTGTTGCTGCACCTGGGTTGCTGATATCTTCCCTCATCCTTGAGCTCCTGACAGGCACCTTTTCCCCTGTGCTCCTGTGCTCCCTGCTGCCAGATTTAGGGCATGGGTACTCATCCCTGGCTGGGGGAGTAGTCCCTCGGCGGGCTTTTAGCTGGCTGGGGACCGCATCCTATGAAGGCAGACGGTGGCAAACCCAGGGCTGGGATTTTCGTGTCATTAGCATGGTGCAGATGTGGGTTGGCGATTTAAACTGTGCCTCCCTCTGAAGCCGGTCCTTGCCCCTGGGCCGTCTGTCACAGGGGCTTGTTTAACTTTCTTTGCCACACTATCTCGCAGTCTTTAATCTGTTGATCCTCCTAACCCCGCTATGAGGTGAAGGATAGTTACCCTCATTTCAGAGGTAGAGAACCAAAGGGATTCTTTTCAAATGCAGATCAGTGCGTAATGATGCAGAGATAAGGATTTCAAAAACACGCCGGAGACAACAGGCGTGCGGCGTGTAACAGAGCTGGGTGTTTCTGCAAATCCCATTAAGATCCTCTGCCCTTTTCAGCTGCTGCTGGTTTGGGGCAGACCCGGCGCAGCGTCCCCCAGAGGTGCCAGGTGGGCTCCAGCCTCTCGCGGCACAGGCCGGGCATGAGGGCACAGAACCGAGTGACCCCGCGCCGGCCACTCGGTTTCCCTGGGTGCGCCACGGGTGTGCGGTGCCACGGCAGCCTGTCCTCCAAGGACGCACTGGGACCTGAATTGCGCCACGGGTGTGTGTGCACCTGGCTGTGCGGTGAGCCTGCACACACGAGTCTGAGTGGGGAGTACGAGGGGCTGCCCGTGCAGCGACCTTCCGGCTGTGCAAGGCAGGCAGCACCGAGCCCACTGCACCGCTGCATGACGAGCGAGCAGCAGCAACGGGCCTTTGCCCTCCCTGCCTGGGCAGTTGGTCTCTGCTAGTTAAAAACCCTGAGCTATGATTTCTGCAGGGGCATCCAGGACGAGGTGTCGCCGGATCACTGTGCAGAACCTGCGCGGACCCTTCCCAGACCCTTTGAGGAGACTGGCCCTGGCCGGCTGCTGGCCCTGGCCCTGGTTTGGTGGAGGTCTCCCAGCTGCTCCTGGGCAATTGTTGCTGTGCTTGTGGGAATGCGGCGGCTCGGGCTTCGCGGAGGTCAGTGCCTTTGTCTTGCTGCGGGGAGTTTATCTCTGCGGATCTTGCCTGCTTTCCTGGGTCAGGCTTCACCTCCGCTGTTATCAGCAAACGCAGGAACAGCCCGGTCCAGAGCTGGGCTGCGTAGGAACCTCTCGACCCCCTCTCGGAGGGAAGGCAGCGCTCTCACATCCCTCCCACGGTAATGGCACGGGCCAGGCCTGAGCCCGTGGTCTCTGTTCCTGCGGTGCCACTTGAGCAGTGCCAGGTACCCTGGCAACACTGGGCACAGGCAGCAGGCACAGTGGCGTGCTAGGAGCAGCCCCGCGCTTGCAGTGTGGACATGTCTTTTGCAGCAGAGGCTGCAGTTGACAGCAGAGAAGGAGACAGCAGAGCCATCGGGACCCTCCCCAGTCTCTTCTCTTGTTTGGGCTTCCACCCCAGGTACAGAGGGGATGGAGTCCCACCGGCAGCACCAGCAGCACCAGCTCCCCCTTCCCTGTCAGGCTGCCCCATCCCAGCGCACCCTCCCCTTCCCAGCAGCTCCGGCTGGACCCCTCCAGCTGTCTCTACAAACCCAAACCATTAACATTTCCTGTTCAAACATTTCCAATAAATAAATGGAGACATCATGCCACAAGCCCGCAAGTGACCCAGAGGCAGGTCCAAGGACGGGATGGACACGACCACCCAGCGCCCGACCCCCTGGCTGGGCGCCAGCCCTGCCTTTGTTTGAATTCCCGGGTGAGTAAGCGCTCGGCTGACGCCAGCCAAAATGCTGTAAGAAATTATTTTTGATATTAAATAAATTGTTTTCGGTAAATCTGCTCCTGCACCCAGGTCCAGTAGCTACCCATGGCACTTACTCCTTTGCAAGGCAGCTAGAGGGCTCTGGGCTTCTTGCAAAGTCTTGCCTGGGCATGCTGGGGCACAGTCCCTGCCTGGAGGGGTCCAGCTGGGACCAGCTGTGCTGCAGATACCTCCATCCCACTGGCCCCATGGGTGCAGCCAGTCTCCCACAGCTGTTTGGCAGCCTGGGCATACCATGATGGAGCAGCTTGCTCCATCAGATATCTGTCCTAAGGCGCAAGCCAGGCTTACTGGTGAGGGGGCAGAGGCTTAGCCAGGGGGTTCATTGCCTCTGCATGTGGTAGCTATCTCCCTATATCAGACCTCCCCAAAACAGCATCCTTGGCTGTGCAGAAGACCACACCTTGACATCACTGTGCCTGCCCTGCTCCAGGGCTCGGGATACTTGGAGACCAACAGCCCAATCTTTTCTCCATTTGTCCTCTGCATCCTTGGGAAACCATCATTAATGTGTCAGGGTACCAGGCACCAGCACCAGGGCAGTCATGGTCCATGGGATGGTCTCCTGACATCTGTCAGCAGGTGCTGATGCAAACAGAAAAAAGACGCAGGTCTCAAAAATGCATTTTCCCAGCTCCATGTGTCTCATCCCATGGCGAACAGCAGGTCCAGTCCATCCTTTGCCCTTTTCAGGGCCAATGCTCCTCCAGCATGTCTGTGCTGGGTGCTTGGGGTAGGAGCAGATGCAGAAGAGTTGAACCTGGCCAAAGCATAGGCCCATGGGCCAGGATGCAATTCCAGGGACACCAGAACTAATGTGCAGAACAGGTTTAAGTAGACAAACAGTGAAGCTCTGGCTGTGCTCAGGCAACAGCGATGGCAGGAGAAGCTTTGCCCTCACTGCTCTGGGCTGCTCTCTGGCTTTCAGCTGGAAGCAAAGAAGATAGATTTGTATCTAACCAAGCTCTGACATGGTAGCAATTAGTAAAAACACTAGGAATAGAACTTGCACTAATTTATTTTTTAATTTATGTTTTGCTGAAGCAAAAATATCCTACAGGAACACAGTGTTTAAGGCAAAATATTTCTGTTGAAATTTTCTGAAGCATTTAAAGAGGTTGAAATGTTCTTTGAAAGAGAAGATGTAGATGTGCTACTGAAGTCTTCTTTCAGTGGGGTATTATAGTCTGGCATTGTAAAACTTCAGAAACTGGGAAAGTGTGTCAGAGGCAGGTGGCCACTATAGGCACCATGCCTGAGCAAGTGGCTACCAATCATCTGAGCATCCACATACAGCTCAGCATATTATTAACTGATTTCTTAGGGTGCCAGTGGGTGAAATCCCTGGTGCTCCCTATGTGTGTGGCAGGGCTGGGGCCCAGGAGTGGGGACAGTGGGTGCTACAGAGTAACATGGCTGGGGGCTCGGCCTCACGGGCACCCGTGGTACTGCACGTGGGCACTGCCCTTTCCCAGACACACTGAGGGCTAACCCACTGCCCATGCAGCAGGAAGGCAGCAGCAGGGCCCCTTCTCAGCCCCCAAAGGTGCCCCTCAGCTTGGCCTGCGGCCCCAGCTGCCACCGAGGCTCAGTGCCATCAGCACTCACAGGTGCTGACAGATGGACCTGGTGAGGGGCTGGCGGGGGCCGGAAGCTCATGATCCCTCTTTATCTGCCCCTCGCCCTGTTCTCTCATCTCCCCGTCATGCTCTCTGTCTCGCCTGGTATCTCACACTCCTCTTCCTGCACCTCCCCAGCTGCTGGGGGCCTGCCCATCCCTCACAGTACACCACAGACAGGCACCAGCCCTGGGTACCCCATCCCAGCCAAAGTGCAGGGTCCCAGAGCCACCCCAGGATCTTCTGGGCTTTCTGCCTGCAAAGAACACCTGTCCTGAGTGAGAGGGGGCACCTCAGATATCCCTGTCTCACATCTGCATGCTCAGCATCAGCCACAGCAGCAAGCAAGCACCTGGGACAGGGTTCTGCAGCTCTGCTGTGTTACAGGTTGGAGTGGGAGGTAAGGATCAAGCCCAGCTTGGCATCATCACGTGCACTGAAGAGGTCAAGGAAGCTCACTGCTGTCTTCCCCAAATGTACCCTCTGCTCCTGGACTGGGGTCCAGTTGCGTACCAGCTCAAAACCTTTCACTTGGCTCTCCTGGCATCCCTGATCCCCATTGCTGCATTGCAAACCCACTCCCCATCTGGGCAGAGTGGTAGCTGGAGGGTCAGGATCCACAGTTAATGTAGCTGCTCCTAAAGAACTGCCAGAGATCAGCTAATCTGATAATTACAGCAACAAAAGCCATTTAGACAAACCATGACCTGACCCCGGGAGCTTGGAATGAAAACATTTTACCCTCCTCTGTCTGGATCCTGCACTGAGAAAACATCTGTATTTGGAGGACAGCTCTGAAAACAGCCCCCCACAGCACCCACTGGGAATGGCCATGGGTGTGCAGCTCTGCTCCTTGCCTGCACACTGCCTGCACACTGCCTCAGCCTGAGATGGGCAGCACGTTGGGCAGGACAGCATAAACTCTTGCTGTGATGCTGGGATCAGGATGGAGGGCTCCGCTCTGCTGGGCGGAAGAGGATGAGGCAGAGGCCAGAGGGGTGGAAGGACAGACCTTGGAAGGAGGATTAAAGGGGATTGGGTGAGTGGAGCTCATCTAAACCCTCCCAGAAAAGGCTTTTTCCAGGCCCATGCAGGGCTTGACAGCACAGGGAGAAGAGCACCTGGTCCCCAGCAGTCCCTGAAATTCTCTGTCAGCCTGAGCTCTGCAGGAGCCAGGAGAGCCGCCAAGCCTCCCTCCGTCTGGCTGCCAGGAGGGGCTGAGCGTGGGGGGCCATGCCTGCGTGTGGTGCGGTATGGCAGAGTGCGCCTGGGGGTCTCCTTCGCTCCAGGTAAGGTGTGCAAGCCTTCCCCTTGAGTGGCAGGTCATTGCTGGCTGTCAGTCGGAGGCAGGAGATGAAGGGGAGGACGCCTCAGGGCTCACTACCGTGTTTCTCCTGCTTTTACATATATTTTGGTGGCACCCTTTGTGTAGGTTGGGGAGATGAAAGCTCAGGGCCAGAGGGATCTTGCTAACACACAGCCACCCGGCTCCGGGGCCTGGTGGCCTGCTGCTTTGTGCCTGTCTGTCTCGTTCCTGCATCTGTTCCCAGCAGAGCCCCACTCTGTGCCGCCAAGTGCATGGGATGCTGGTTGGGCTGGGTGCCAGGAGTAACTCCTGATGGGTCAGTGACCCTGGCCTGTGGCACAGATGGTTTCCACCAGACCGGTGTTGATCTCAGGCTGCCCAGGAGCCCCCAAGGAAGGGGGAACAAGACAGTGCTCATTTGGGGAAGCTGCATTTGTTTCCCTGCAGCCAGCACTGCTCAGCCTGCTCTGGCAGTCCCAAGCAGTGGCTTGGTACAGCCAGCTTGGCAGGCAGCACCCCTCCACCTTTGTGACTTCCTTGCTTTGCACTGGGAAAGAGTTTGGCCATGTCTCCAAAAATCCCAGTGCTCTTTGGAGAGTGGTAGGATTAGAAACCAGTAAGTGCGGTGAGAGCCTGCCAGTCTGGGGACTCCCCAGCACTTCTGGGGAGCTGTCTGCTCCAGAAATAGGATGCTCTAAGCATCCTTGGTTGGCTTTTTCCATCACAGTATCCCACTTGTGCGGTGTTTAACTCCTCATAAGCAGAAGATGGGACTCACCCTGTGATGGCTACCCCAATATACCTCTGGTGCCCTTGTTCTCAAGAGCTGCCTCCCTGCTCAGCGTTGCGGCCTCACATTCAGCAGCATCCACAGACCCAAAGAAACCCAAACAGTCTCTTCATCTAGTTACGGTTAGAGATAAGCTTAGGTTAGAGGTAGGGGTAAGGTTAGAATTAAAGGTAGGGTTCAGAAATGCCCTCACAGCACCCTGGTAAAGTCAGGTGTTTGCAGCTATCACAGAGAGCAAACCTGAAGTCCATTCTGGGTTTCTGCTCGACTATTTCTCAAGGTCTGGTAGAGTTTTTGTCTGAGTGGGGACAAAATCCCCGCCAGGGCCAAGGCTTTGGTCTAGCACTATTGTCTTGTTCCTCCACCTTTCCCATTACCCTGTTTTCTCGGAAGGCAGAAGCTTTGGCACGCTGCTGTACCGCCGGGCAGCTCTGCCTCTTCCCCGCTCTCATGCTAAGCAGAAAGTGCACTGGGCAGTTCTTCTAGGTGCTGCCTGGAGCTGGGGGAGGTGAGGACTCTGTCCCGGGGCTTCCCTCGCAGGCAGCCAGGCTGCAGAACTACCTTTGGCATGGGAGGAGGGCGAGGAGCCAAACTGGTTTTCAGAGGGATCTTGGCTGGATTAACAAAGGGAGCGTATGACATGGTTTGACTGCAGAAGCGTTTGGGGACAGCGTGGCCTTTCCTGTCCCATATCCCGTGTTTTATGTCACGAGGGGTGTGTGTGTGGGGGCTGTGTGTGTCGCGCTGCCGGGGCTGTTGTCCTTACCGTTTACCTCGAAGCCTTTCCCAGATGCCACAGGATCGCGGGCGGATTCCCACAGATTTCAAAACCCGCTTGAGACGGGCAGCAGGTTTAGAAACAGAGCCGGCCACGCACCGGGGATGCGCGGGGACGGCGTGGTGGAAACCGCGGGCGGGATGCTCGGACAGCCCCGGGCCACCCCACGCCGGCCCCCTTCCCCCAGGTCCGGCCAGGACCGGTCACGCCTTGTGGTGCCTTTTCCCGCGGGGGTTGCGGGACAAGCGGCGGGGCCACACGGAACGATCCTGCCGGCGGCGCCATGCGCGGGCCGGCTCTGCCCTCTGCCGACACCCCAGTGCACAGCCGCCCCTCATGTCCCTGTGCCTCTCCACTGCTTCCAGCGACGGCATCGGCCCCAACAACGCCCAGGGGCTCAAGAGGTCCCCGGACGGCTGGAGGGAGGCTCCCGGGCGGTGGGCGGCCTTTAAGAGCCACAGAGCGTCGGGGGCGCCGTGGGAAGTGCCGTGCTTGCAGGAAGGATGCAGAAACTCTCTGTGGATGAGGGCACAGCCGTGCGCTCGGGGAGAAGGGAGTGGGCGAGTAATCCCGAACGCTTCCCGCGGGGCAGAGCAGGGCTCGCCTTGGGGTCCGTCACCACCGGCCTGGGCTCTGGCTGGGAGGTGAGACACCCCCGGCGTTGGGAGGGTCTTACGGAGTGGGTGGCTGGGAATCGGGAAAGCACCTTAAAACCCCGGCACAGATGCGCTGGAGCACCCCCGTGACCCGCCGGTCACTGCACCCCTGGGAGCGCCCCGCAACCCGGGCACTGCACCTGGACCGACCCTCCTGGCGCCTTCCCGCACCGCCGAGCCTTGCACCCAGGCATCGCCCCGCACTCCCCGGACACGGCCCTTCCGGGGCTATCACGCACCCCCAGCTTTGCATTCCGGGGCCGATCCGCATCCGCAGACAACCCGGGTCCCGTATGGAGACTGCGCCACACCCCGTACCGCGGCGCTCACACCCGGGCCGGGTGGCTCCGCAGCCCTGTGCCTCGGTGCCGGGCCTGCCGCCAGCCCCCGGACANGGGCGGTGCCGAATCGGCGCCGGCCACCAATAAGCGTCTCCGCGCCGCTGGCGTCACCGGGCGCGGAGGCGGTCTCCGGCCCCTCCTCCCGCTGCGATTGGCTGCTAGAGCTCCGCCCGAAGGCTTGCGGGGCGGCGGTTGGCTGGCGGCGGAGGTGGGGATGCCGGCGGCCCGCTGATTG
>VXBZ01003755.1:37342-61164 GCA_013399135.1 Heliornis fulica
TCGGTTGCGCTGTCATGGCCGCCTCCATCTTCGCCGCCGTTCTCCGCGCCCCGCCGGTCGCCGTCTTCAAGCTCACGGCGGACTTCCGTGAGGACGGGGACTCGCGGAAAGTCAACCTAGGCGTAGGCGGTGAGTTCGCGGCCCCGCTTCCCTCCCGGCTCCGCGGGGTAGGCAGGCCCGGGCGGCGCAGCGGGTCCCGGGGCCGAAAGGTCACCGAGCGGCCGGCTGGGCGCGGAGGAGTGGGGCAGTTAGCGGGCCACTGGCGGGCGTCAAGGTCGCGGGGTCGGCCCCGCCCTGGCCTGAATGCCATTCTCCAGTGTCGGTGTCCCGTGTGGGCCCCTCCGGGGGCCGGGAAAGTCCAGCATACGCCCGGGTGTGGAAAGAACAGCTCTGCCTCGCTTCACAGCCTACCGCACGGATGAGGGGCAGCCATGGGTCCTGCCGGTGGTGAAGAAGGTGGAGCAGATGATCGCCAATGACAACAGCCTGAACCATGAGTATTTGCCCATCCTGGGCCTGCCAGAGTTCCGGGCCAATGCATCCCGGATTGCCCTAGGTGATGACAGTCCCGCCATCAAGGAGAACCGGGTAGGTGTTGGGCAGGGAGCGAAACCGTCCCATGCTCAGAATGTTGCTGGGATCTCCCTGGTGTCCTGCAGCAGAGCAAGGGAAGAGCGCAGGTGTGCAGAGTGACTGTGCTTTGGCAGGATTTAAAGGTTTCTCTGACACGATCTTTACTGGTTTTAAGTTACTCAGTGGATGTGAGCTCAAAGCCATCAGCACAAGTAGCCTTAGGCTTTGGGAAAGGCCAGATGTGGGCTGTGATTGGAATTTGTTCTTCCCCTTATCTTGGTTGCCCCACGGGAAACTGAAGTCAGACAAAAGACCGCCTTTCTTGAAATTAGTCGCTAGCTAGGAATCTTCTCTGGGACAAAAAGTAACAGGAGTAGCTGGAGTCTGTTTATAACTACAGGAGGTGCCAGGGTGGTCCTGAGTGCTGAAGGAGGTTGAATACCACTGGAAGGGGTGGTGTCCTGGCTGGGGTCGCCCCAGGGAGCACATCTGGGATCTTGTTTCACTCTTGCAAGTGCCTCTGTTCTCTGCACTGATAACTGGGTTGACCTGGGTGGACTCTGCTGGCAACTATCTCTGTTGCAGATTGGAAGCGTTCAGTCCTTGGGCGGGACGGGTGCTCTGCGTATCGGCGCAGAGTTTCTGAGGCGGTGGTACAATGGAAACAACAACACTGCGACCCCGGTGTACATCTCGGCTCCGTCCTGGGGTGAGTGCTGCTGTCGGCGCTGCCACCTCCTTGCAGGGAGCCCTGTGTGTTAGCAGGCGAGAGAGGAATGGCAGGGAGGGGCCTGGGCAGGGAGAGTAAAGGGATTGTATTTTGGTGATGTTTAGAGAGGTACTGGGACTGGAGAAGGTGGCTTGCTGCAGATGGGGTCTGCTTTACTAAAAAGGGGTTTCTTTCCTCAGAGAACCACAACTCTGTGTTTGTGGATGCTGGCTTTAAAGATATTAGAACCTACCACTACTGGGATGCTGCCAAGAGGGGTCTGGATCTCCAGGGGCTGCTGGATGACATGGAGGTGAGTAAAAGTGGCATGGAATGAGCTGAGCTTGGTGCTGTGCTGTCAGCAGCTGGCTGGGCTCTTGTGTGCTGTGCCTGGAAGTGGATCTCCTCAAAAGAGACTGCCAATGTCCAGAGCAGCTTGGGGCCTCTCTTGTGGGTTCCCAGGCTCCTCCATGTGATTGACCAAGACCTGCTCTCTCCTCAGAAAGCCCCGGAGTTCTCCATTTTCATCCTCCATGCCTGTGCACACAACCCAACAGGCACAGACCCTACTCCTGACCAGTGGAAGCAGATTGCTGCTGTCATGAAGGTATGGGCTGCTGCTGGGGCTAACGCAGTGCTGAGGGGACAGACAGCTCTTGAGGCAACCAGAGCAGCAGCATCCAAAATGGGCTTTAGGAAAAGGCATGAGATGTGGCAGGTTTTGAAGGGAGAAGCTGACAGGATGCTTGTTGCTTGTTCTCAGAAGATGAAAGCATCCCAGTTCTGCTCATGCCTCCATGTTATTGTTTCCAAACTCAGCGCCATGGGCTGCAGTGAGATTTTTCAGACGGGAGATTGTCCATGGGCACCTGCTTTTCACAGGTGCTGGATAGTGTCATATAAGGTGGTGCATTTTGTGGTCCTGTGACCTCAAATGTAATTTTCTTCTACACGTGACCTTTTCTTGACCACTTAAGCCTTCCTATTAACGTATCCCAGCAAAAAGAAAACACCTAGTCTGGTGTTGTTGGACCATGTTTCCTTTGCATTCACCCAGAATCATAATGGTCATTTTTCTTCCCTACGGGGACAGCTGGGGGGTAAAGTGAAGGTTGGGGGGAAGGGTTTCCCTCTAACACTGTTCCTCCTTGCAGCGCCGGTTCCTGTTTCCGTTCTTCGACTCGGCGTACCAAGGTTTTGCCTCTGGCAGCCTGGACAAGGATGCCTGGGCTGTGCGATACTTTGTCTCCGAGGGCTTTGAGCTCTTCTGTGCACAGTCGTTTTCCAAGAACTTTGGGCTCTACAGTGAGTGTCTGGCAGTAAGCTGGCCCAGTAGAATCATACTCAGGCAGATGGGGCTGGCATGCTGGGGGTGGGCAGAGTTCTACTTTGCCGTGATGTGTGGGACCAATGGCTCACATCTCCTTGGCTTGTCCACAGATGAGCGTGTGGGGAACCTGACTGTGGTGGGGAAGGACGCCGATAACATGCAGCGCGTGCTTTCCCAGATGGAGAAGATTGTGCGCACCACTTGGTCCAACCCTCCCTCTCAGGGAGCGCGCATTGTGGCAACTACGCTTGCTTCCCCGCAGCTCTTTGCTGAGTGGTACGTGTGTCCAGGGCTGGTGGGAGAGGGAACAGTAGGGGGGAAGCTGTCTCCCTGAGTGCCAGGCTTGGCCAGTTGGCTCCAGACAAGCCAGGTGCCTCTCCTCACACCCAGTTTCCTGCCTGCTGCAGGAAGGACAATGTGAAGACGATGGCAGATCGGGTCTTGCTGATGCGGTCAGAGCTCCGAACTCGCCTGGAGTCCCTTGGGACCCCGGGCACCTGGAACCACATCACAGAGCAGATCGGCATGTTCAGCTTCACAGGGTTGAACCGTAAGTACCAAGTGGCTGTTGAAGGGATGACTGGGTGAGGATGGTTTTGCTGGGGGTGAACTGGGCTGAGGCAGTCAGACAGGACTCTCTTGGGCACCACTGGAGTCCTGGTATCACTACCTCTNTGATACCCAGTGCTGGAAGTTTTCTGCTGCTTGTGAAAGATTCAAGCAACCCCGACTGTGGTTCACTGGACTTTTCTGAGCTTTGAAGTCACTGTTCTAACTTGATGTCCAATTGTTTCCCCAGCTAAGCAGGTGGAGTACATGATCAAGGAAAAGCACATCTACCTGATGGCTAGTGGGCGCATCAACATGTGTGGCCTGACTACCAAGAACCTTGACTATGTGGCCAAGTCCATCCATGAAGCCGTCACAAAAATCCAATGAAGCACATGAACAACCAAACTTACATGAAGTCACCAAAGCTGTAGTGTGTAGTCCATGTCTTTCCCTGCTCACGGCTTGCCTAGTCCCACACCTCTTGGGGTTTAATAAAGATAGGAGCAGTAGCTCAGTCAGGGATAATCATCTATTTACTTTTTTGAAATAACCTGTGCAATATGGTGAGCCAGTGCCCCCAGGAGGGTGTGGGCAGCATGAGCCACCTTGCCTCTTGTTTGACTGACAGCAGCCTGTTCTTTGGGTGCTTAAAGCTGCATCTTTAGCACATCCAAATCAACTCTGTGTAACCGACATTTGGTGTAGGTGAAGTCCGGTGCCAGTGCAATGTGCTGTGGGATGACGGCCCAGTCGGTTGGGATCTCGTACGGCTTGTGAACTAATGTCACTTGGTAGTATTTTTGGGAGGGGAAAAGCTGGTGCTGGCTTCCTCCCCCCATCAGTTCTGAGCCTTATGCGAGCAAACATTTGTAATTGCGATAATTGCTTCTTTGTGTTGCTGACAGAAAATTAAACCTCCCGTCTCTGAATACTACCCCTGCCTTGTGTGATGCTGTGCCTTCAGGCCCTGCTAGCCTCTCCTCAGGCTAAAACTTCCCCAGTTTAAGCCTCAGCATCCTGGTCTGTCTGCTAGGTCCAAGTTTGTTGCAAGGCTTTCACTTCCTCCCTTGCAGTGTGTTGCATCTCTGATGATCAGTTGCTACTAATGGGGCACAGTCCTGTTGGGAAAGTGGAGGTGGCACCTTTCTGTGACTTCCTGATGCTGACCAGTTTCTCCCACGTCCATCTTATGTTCCTTTTCCTGTGTTCCTGCCCTGTGGTCTTGGGCCCATCCTGGCCCTTTGTGTGTTTGCTTTCTGGGTGGTTGTGTGTTACCCATCCATCTGGATATCCCTGCTTGACCCAGAGCTCCTGGCCTGTCACTCGCATCAAAAAGCAGAAGTTTCCTGTTCCTCCTTCTCAGCAGGCCCCTGGTGGACCTTCTCTCCCTGGCTTCTGCAGAGCTTGCCAGCAACAGCCTGGGCTTCTGGCACCGAAGAAGAACTGGGACCATCTGCTGCTGCTCTCTGTAGTTACTGTCTGCAGATCTATTTGTGAGCTGATATATTACCTTGATAGAGCAGCCTTCTGCCAAGACTTTGGTGAAGAAAGGGAAATGGCTCTTCTCCTTAGATCAGCAATAGTCACTGCTGCCCTGATGGATTTTGCTTGTGCTGCAGCTTAGTGAAGGCAAAAATGGTGCCTTGTTCCCTTGCTATGTTTGCAGAGAGACAGTGCAAGGGGTCTCTTGTTTGTTCCTATTACATCAGTATTCGTGTCACAGAGTGAGTTCCTCTCTGCAGGTGTGGGGAGACTCCTCCTGTGTCCTCTGCAGCTGGGATGATGAGACAGTGGTTAAAGTATGATTTCTAGGGTGATTTGGGAGGTAGTTGAAGGAACCAACTCTCCTTTTGTTATTTCTGACATCTACCTACACTTATGTCCTTACAGACCTCTGGGTGTGGAACCTGCCCCACCCACATGTGATCTGCACCAGTGATTTCCTAGCCTCATCAGCCTTGTTTTTCCTAACGAGTGACCTAAATTTCTCCCTTTCTGTGGTGTAAGCTCATTGCCCATTATCCCATTTACCATGGCAACAGAGAGGAGGTTATTCCTTTCTGTTTTGCAACAGCTTTTTATGTATTTGAAAACTTCCTCTCTCCCCTTCCTAGCCTTACCAGTTAAGACCAAGCAACCCCGTCTCCTACACCCTTTGGAGCAGGTTGTTTTCCAGCCCTTGCTTTCCTCTGTCCTCCTTTCAATTGCTGTGTGTTTCCTTAGCAGGGCAGTGTCTGGACAGAGATGCAGCTATTCCAGCTGAAGTTTTATCAGTGCTAGTGGCCTATGAGACTTCTTTTATCTGCCAGGCTGTATGTACTCCAGCAGGTGTATCCCACTACTGTTTGCAATGGCACAACATCAACTGCTGCCCTTTCCCAGGCTCTGTGCTGTTCTGTGGAACTCCTGGCACTGCTGAGTGTTTTCCTGGCGGCGAGAGTGACAGAGAGCCCAGACTCTCGGGGAGAAATTGTAAAGTGCTCACTGACCTGATCCTCTACCTGCTTTGTTCAGTGATGCCAAGTCCTGTTACATTGGCCACAGGTACAAGGGCTGCTTAGGCTGGTGGGAGAAGTCAGCACAACTCTCCCTACACCCACTGACACAAGACAGGACATTGCTCAGGGAGAAATTGCCTTTAATGTTCGTATCCCCGTTGCATTCAGCCTCTACGCAAACTACTGACTGGTCTGTACCAACCCGAAGGCTTGGTGCCAGCCTCCCTCACACAGCCGTGTGGGGGAGGAGGATGGTTCGATGCAGCGTGGAGCAGCTCTCCCCAGGGAGGGGGGGCTGTGCTCGGTGGTGAGCTGGGCTCCCTGCCCTGTGCCTAGCAGGGGTTTGGGAGTGCCGTCTGTGTCAATGGTCAGCGTGCGGTGAGTGTGCACGTCGCTAGGCACGGCACAAATGCGTGCTGGGGCCCTGAGCTGTGTGTGGCAGCCCCCAGACAGCATGTTCTCCTTAAGGTGGAGACCATATCTGTGCAGCACCCAGCGCTGAGGGGCTCCAGGCCTCGCTGGGATGGGGATGGTAAATGATGCGGAGGGCTGTTCTGGGTTGGGCCGCCCCTCCCTGCTGTGCTTGCAGGGATACCGTGCCAGACACTTCTCCTTTCCTTTCTCTGCCTCTTGAGATCAGATGCTACCACGGAGCAGCTGGGTAAGTGTCCTCTGACTCTAACTAGCTGGTCCAGGCCGCCTGGGTGGTTCAGCCCTGCCAGGGCACATCCTTTCTCGCCTGGGGATGGGGCTCTGCACAAGTCCTGCAGGGAGGGGCGGCATGGGCGTGCGGGCAGGCATCGAGCTGCTGTTGAACATGAGCCTCACGGCAGGAGACCCCCATGCTGCAGACCTGGAAGACACAAGCACAGCCTGGTGCAGGTGCACAAAGCCTGACCTCCCTGTCCTGCTGCTGCTCAAGCCTGCAGCACTTTTCCTAGCCAGGATCATGGCTATTGATGCAGACGTGTTTCTGGCTGGGAAAACACAAGACAGGCTCTCAGTCTGTCTCTGAAATGCATTCCAGCCCCAAGGATGGTTGGAATCCACTGTTGCATCCCTTGACCCTGCTCCATCCCCCAGCGACATGCATGGGCTCCAAACTGCATTGTTTGGCTTTGCTGCTTGAAACTCCTCTTTGCAGGGAAGGAATATTGCACCGTGAGGCAGGTTCTTACCTCCAGTCTGCACGGGCCTCCAGCATTGTGCTCTGGCCCCACTGCTGCTCAGGTGATTAATGGGGCGAGATTGGAGCAATCCTCTGGCATCTTCTCATCCTCCTGCGACAGCTGCTGCTTGCGCCCACCTGCAGCAGCAAGGGTACCTAGGGCTGGGTGCTGGGGGCCAATGGTGCTTGGGTGGGGTGAGCCCTACATGCAGTTTTGCCAGCTGATGGGGTGCCACCAGGTTTGGTTGCTGGGCTGCCTCCCTGCTCTCCACCAGCCCTGTGCAGGGCATCCCCAGGTCAGGACTGGGCAGGAGCTGACCCAAACAGCAGGGTGCAAAGACAGAGCTCTCCCCTGGATCCTCCCTCCCTGGGTCAGTCACTCACTGAGGGATCTCAGTAGCCTCCTGCCCAGCGTCTCCTCAGAGCTGCTTGGTGATGAGCTGGTCCCAACCTCTCTGCCCGGGGACTCTGCCTCCAGGATGGTGCCACAGCACTCACTGCCTGCAAAAGTCCAGCCTGGCTGCAGTGTCCTGGGGCTGCAGCCCTCACCACCCCCAGGGTCGTGAATGCCCCCTGGCCAGACTCACTCTGCTGCTTGTTGCTCTCCTCGTTGTCAGCCATCTCCTCCTGGATGAAGGGAATGCTCTCCATGCGCAGAACCACCGACTCACTGGGACTGTGTGGCCCCTCGGAGCGGCTGCCTGTGGGGACACGGGGCAGGCATGGCAGGCAGGTGCTGTGCTCTGGGCCACAGCAGCAAGTCCCAGCACCAGGGACACCAAGACCACAAGTACAAGGGGAATGGGGATTGACATGCACAACAGCATCCACAGGCATGTACGTGCAAGTGCGCAAGTGTCCCAGTCTGTATGCAACTGCGCCTCAGTGGTGGCATGCCCACTGTGTCAGCAAGTCCCAACATAACCCCCCCAGGTGACAAGCAGCATTGGCACGTGGCAGAGAAGGGAGGCCATGGAGTCAGTCACTCACACATGATGCTGTTCCTCTCATTCAGAAGAGTGGTTGGGTCCTCCTTCGGTGTCTGTGGGGTTCCTCGTGCGGTCGAGGCCTTAGTTGAATCCCTTTCAAAGGCCTCCATGTCGGGGGACTGGGGTGAGCTGTCCATGCGGCTGGCCACCAGTGCGTTGTGATACTGCTGCCTGGTCACCTGAGCACATAGACACACATGCCCAGCTCAGAGGGCACCAGGCTGCACTGGGACCTCTCAGGGATTTGGTGGCACCAAACCCCATGTCAGCAGGAGTGTGATACAACTCAGCCAACCACTGAGCACCTAACAGGCTTCTGGGGCACAGCAGTGCCTGGGCAGGGGTACCTGGGGGTGGGAAGGTCCCTGCCAGCCCAGCCAGTACCTTGACAAACTGCACGTCGCAGAGGATGTGCACAGAGTAGTCGGGTGTGTAGATGTTGTTGCTGCTGCTGTGGAGCTGTGTGGTGCTGCCCCCGTAGTCGTTGTGCTCCCGGTTGGGTGACTCGGAGCGGTTGAGCCCGCTGCACCGTGATGGCGACCTGTTCACTGCAGGAGGGGATGGCAGAGAGGCCACCACTCTCTCTCACTCATGGTGCCACTTGGGTCCCTGGTGCCAGTGCAGGGCCAGGGCTGGTGACTGTGCCCCATGGACACCGGGGCTGGCAGTGGCCCTACAGGGACCTGCAGTGGGGCTATCCTCAGTGCACACTGTCAGTGGAGGCTCTGTGCCATGCCAGCCGATGCCAGCCCCATGCAAACCAAAGGGACCTGGTGCCTGCCTGTCATGCTGACTGAGAGCTCTCCTGCTAATGCAGGCCTTCTGCACAGCATTTGGCACAAACTCTCCTGGTTGCAGCTGGCAGCCCCCAGGAATTTACTTAACCTGGCTCGAGGGCACGCTCCTGTCCACCCTAACTGACAGAACAGGAGCAGAGGCTGCCATGGCAAGCTGGCACCACTCACATTGACCGATGGCGTCTGACATGTGTCATGATCAATTTTGTCTGGTCAGTGATTTATTAGGGAACAAAGGCAGCTTGTTGCTTACACGTGACGTCAACATCTTGCTGACTTTGCTCTGCTGCTAACATGCCCTTTTATTACTCAGAAAGCAAACGAAGCAGAGCAGTGTGCTTGCAGTGTGAGTAACTGTGGTCAGAAGCAGCAAGTAGCAAGAAAACCCAAGCACCAAGTGCAGGAAACAACAGAAACTGCACACCAAAGAAAGCTCAAGCCATCCATGGCTCCCCCTTGTCCCCCCTCCATTCTTCCTGGGGTTTGCACCTTACCGGAGATGCTGCAGCAGGGACAGGGCTGGTGTCCCCCATCTGCCACCCACACTCCAACTGGTGAGGGCCTGCCCAGCATGGGGTGATACAGGTGCTCCTCTCCTGGCACTGCCCAGCATGCAGGCTGGAGGGGGCCTGGTGCACTGGACACAGGGAGCTGGAAAGAGGCTGGGACATGCGGAAGCCCCTTCCCAAAGCCATGCCCCATTACCTGGAGAGCCTGCCAGGGAGTCCCCTCTGCTGAAGGCGAAGGTACGGGATACTGAGACAGGCACTGCAGAGAGAAGGAGGGAGAAGGAGGGAGAGGATAGGGAAAGCAAGGGACAGAGGTGAGGGTGGAGGACAGATTGAGAGAAAGAATCAGCAAAAGAATCATGTGTCACCAATCCTGGTCAAGGAATAAATTCCTATCCCAGCTCCTGCTTCTGCCCCAGGGAGCTGCTCACCAGCTCCAGGGATAGGGACATTGGCAGGGACACAGACTGAATACTGTAAACCAACAGGCTGCTCTGTGATGAGGTGGGAGGAGGTAAGGCTGGGGCGGACTAGCTCCTGCCAGGCCTGTCTGCATGGCCACACGGCTCCCAAAATCCATGGTGTGGGCAGAAAGCATCGTCATTGCACCGTCTCAGTGCTGTCACCCTGCTCCAGCCCTTCACCAGCAGAGGGAACTTTGTGGTCAGCTTGTGCCACCTGGGAGACGGGCAGAAGCTAAACCACATCCCTGTGCTTGGCATCTGGGATGTTTCCATGTGCACGGGCAGGTGGAGAGGGAATGTGCTCTGCAACAGCCCCTGCCCACACAGTCCCCCAGCTGCAGGCAGGAGCTGGCAGGATCCCCTCAGCATGACACAAAGTGAAGGCATTCATGCTGGGCTGCCTGCAGCTCCCCACAAGGCCCTGGGTCTCTACAGACTTACAGGCATGCCAAGAAGAGCCACCCACTGGGACCTGCTTTGTGTGGAAACCACAAGAAGCCAGGACCCCGTGTCTGAGGCTGCCTGATCCACCGCCATTCACAAGCCATTCACTTTCCATGTTTGATTTCCATGGGTGACACAAGCCCGTGGGCTGCCAGCCCTCTATTCCAGTCACAGCCATGCTTCTCCCAGCTGCTGGCCCTCCTGCCTGGGGTGTGTTGCCTTCCCTCTGGCCACTGTGCCCCCAGCACAGCTGCAATGCTCTAGGAACTATCTGCTGCCTATGTGATTAGTGATTTGAAGGTAAAACCCACAGATTTTGGGGGAAATTTGCTCTGCAGCCCCCTACTCCTCATCTCCCTGCTCCTTCCCCAATAACTCTTGCATTGTGTCCTCCCCTTGATTGAAACCTTCTGCAAATAAAAGTCCAAGCAAAGGCGCTGCCCAGACCATCTCGTCCAGCCGGGAGCAAAGGATGGGTTGATAACCACTAGCACTCACTACCTGCTCTCACTGCCCGACCCTCCCACAGCCAGGCTGCCCATGCCACGTTTCTGCCGCCGCACCCCTGCCCCAACGCCAGAGACTGCCTAGCAATACAAGTTGCGTAACTGTGGTTAATTAATAACAAATTGTTAAATGCTCAAGGGTTAACACTCGCATTCTCCACTATGACACACTACTCACACTCGTTTCTGCTGAGCTTTGCTTCAAGGAGGATGTCAGCCCGACAAGGGGACACCTTGTGACCTCTGCCCAGCAGTGTGCACAGAGGGGTTAATCTGGCAGTCCCCAACGAGCTGCACACAGGCTGGGGTCCACAGGATCCATGGCCACCAGCCCCAAGTGACTCCTACAGTTCTGTCAATGACATCCCTCCATACACTCCCTAAAGGCTGAACTCGGGGCATTGTTTTGATCAAGCACCCCAAGCACCCCTGGCTTAGCAGCAGCACTGCAGATCCAACTGCAATCCCTGGGATTTGGGCTGTGGGATGTGCTGGACTGGGGGTGGGCAGTGCCTACCCCTACTCCCAAGGCACCAGGAACTGACCACTTGCAGGGGTGATCAGTAAAGAAGTGGGGCGCTCACAGTCTCCCCTTATTAACCCATCAGCTCTGCAGGCAGGGTATTTAACTGCACTGGGGCACCTACTTTTAACCCAGCTAATTTCCACCCCCCGCCCCCATGCAAACAGATCCCAGGCAGATTGACCCATCTCTGCAATCCCTGAACAGCCCCTGGTCCCCCAGCACCGGACCCATGTTCAGCTCTTGCTCTGAGCCTCAGGAATCCAAACAGATCCCAAAATGTTACACCAAGACTTAGACACACCGTGCCAGAAGTACTCCTATCTGCATGGGCACATGTCTGCACGCCACCCCTGGGCAGTGCCCCTTGCAGTGCCACCTACAGCACCAGGGATCCAGCATGTGGCCAAAACGTCAAAGGGACCTCAAAGGGATCTCAACATCCCCCTGGAAGTGCTTTGCTGCATCAGACCCTCAACACATTGCTTCTCAACCAAGCTTTTTAAAGCCGGGGACCTCAGCGTAGAACCTGAGCTGCTCTGCATGGGGTGCAAGTCCATCACTCCTCCAGGCAGCTGGTGCTGCAAAGGAGAGGTTTTAGAGGCCCAGCCTGTCCCGACATACTTACGTAGGAAGGAGGATCCAGCCAGGCTGCCCACTTTTCTCACGTCGTTATCTGAAACGTGTTGGAGATTGTAGGAATCGAAGAGGAAGGGCTCCTGCCTGCCCTACACCTGCAGCAGGGCCATCCCATTCTCCTGGCCACCAGCCAGCTTAGCCCCCATGCAGGCTGCCAAAGCAAAGGCAGAGCCAGAGCGAGCCCTCAGAGCGTTTACCGGAGGAGACGACAGCCATGATGGCAGGGACACCGTAGTAGGTGAACGCCCCGTTCTCAAACCGCAGCCCTTCCTTGCCAACCTCCACCTCCACTTTCCCCTGGAAGGAGAAGGAAAACCCGCTCAAACAGGCACTCCACACAACTGGCCTCCCACCCACCCAGGGTTGAAGGGACCCCCACCATCCCATATGAGAAGATGGGCATCTCTGCTGGCAGAAGCAGCCCAGAGCAAGATGGTGAGGAGAGATGGACAAGCCCTTGCTCCCCACTGTCCCAGGCACCTGCAGAATAAGGACAAAATAGTCGACGGGGCGGTTGCGCTGGTAGAGGTAATGCTCCACTGCCTTCTTGTTCTTTCGGTCATACTTGAGCTCCTGGATGACATTGGGATGTTTCAGGAGCCGCAGCAGGATCTTCTCCGAGAGATATGGGGACTTGAAAGGCTCCACTTCTAGAGGGGAGGCAACACACTCAGCTAAGCCCAGCTGAGGCTGCCATGAACCCCTTGTCCTCTGAGCTGCACAGCCCCCCTCCTGCAGTCTCAGCTCCCCATTGCATGGAGAGGTTGCCAAATGCAGACCCATGCTGGTGGAGCAGTGGGATGCCCAAGGTAGGAGTCCAGGCAGGTAGAAACTGCTCATCTGGGATGGGAGCCCAAACGGCTGAGGGATGCCCTATGGGGCTGGGGCTGCTGCAGGGAGATGCAGGGCTTGCACAAGGGCAAGGTTACCTGTTGCCATGAACCGATGGGTAGCCAAGAGGAGCTGTGGGGAGATCTTCACTTTCATCTCACTGTCTGAGAGCCTGAAGATGGAGAAGTCCTGGGGTTTGCGTCCCCGGTGGGGAACCCGCTCCTTCTTCCGATTGTTCGCTGTGGGGCAGAGAGCAGAGCGGTTGCCTATCCACAGCAGCCACAAAGTCACTGCAGCTGCAAGGCCTCATACCACATGCAGCATGTCTTGCTGCACTCTGTGGCGGGGCTGCTGCGTAGAATCAGCCTTGGGAGCAGCTCCCTGAGAAGGGAGCAGGGTGGTGAAACATGCTTCTCTCTCAGGAACAAGTCCTGGCTTGCCCTGGCTGTATGCATCACCCAGCCTTAGAAAGGAGCCTGGCAACCGCCTGTGGGTACTTCATGCCCAACACAAGTATCTGACACAGGGTCTACCTTGCCCAGCCACCAGCTCCTGCTGGTGCTTCTGTGTCTTGAGCAATCAAGACTCCCTAACATCTGATCAGAAACTCTCCATCATTCTTGTCCTTCCCACCATGAATGTGAATTGCTTCTAGGGAAGGACCACGATTTGCTCTAGTCCGTTTCCTACCCACATGTCTGTCTGTCTGTCTGTCTGTCTGTGTGGGCTCCCACCCTGGCTCCTGCAACCGCAGTAGCTGCTCTAGGACACTAACTGTACAGATCTGTCTCATCCAGGATCTCGGACTTGATGATCTCCTCAATGACATCCTCCAGGGTGACAATGCCCATCACCTCGTAGAATGGGTCTCCTTCCCCTTCGTTGTTCACCCGCTGCACGATGGCCAGGTGGGACTTTCCTGTGGGGGGAGACCAGAGCGCCAGTAAGACCCCCACCCATGGCAAGAGGGGTCCCCAGCATGGTGGGCAGGCAGATGGATAGGGCTCAGTGGGAAGCACAGATCACAGCCCAACCTCAGAGCAGCCACTACTGTCCAAACTCACCCCAACCACACTGACCCAAAGAGAAGGGCTGGACACACAGCCCAGTCGAACAGGACTGCTACTCCAGAGGCTGCTGCAGGTGTCTCCTAGGAGATACAGGACTCTGCCTGTCTCTTTTTGGGGCTGCTTGCTTTATTTACCCAGCCAATCTGCTGTGTGTCACTCCAATTAGCTCTTTGACAGCCTCCTGTGCCAGAATGAAGTGTACATTATACCAGCTGCTTCTTGCTTACCCTCAGCTTCATTGGCATGAGACAACTCTGACAGAGCAATGAGACAGAATCCTCCAACACAGAAATGTGAGCATGTCCTTGGGCTCTTCTGGTTTCCCTCATACTCCTGGTGTTTTCTCATTCTGTTGTTAATTATCTTTCCTATCAAATTGCCAGGAACAGCTCCCCCACATCTTTCTATCCATCACTGTCTGGACCGATCCTAAAGTTTTTCTTAAAAGACAAGCAAAGCCCCCAGCTTCTCAGAACAGCAGCTGGTTTTAATGCAGAAATGACTATGTTTGCAGGTTTTGGGCCAGTTCCTACAGAACTCTTGGGTTCTGCATCTGGACATGGAGCCATTGTCTTGCTTCTGAATGTCTTCTCCAGACCCTGTCCCTGCCAGTTCATTCTCTCTGTTACTTTAAACAAGTAAACTGGGATGAGGATGTCCAGCTGCAATGATGGTGACTCCTGTTCGGAAGTCACAGTGTTTTTCTCAGTCACAGGTTCACCTTCCTCACTTGTCCCCAGTAAGCTGGCAGCTCTGCTGACACATTTTCAGGCTTCTTGCTTTTGGCAAACTTGAAACATCACTATTTGTTTTCTGCATGTCCAGCTCTCTGTAAGTTCTTTTCACTTCTTCAACTTCTCCCTTCCTCTACTGTCTGCTCTGATTTATGCTCCTGCTCAGTGGCTTGACCAGAACCCAAATTTCAGGCCACAAACAACTTCTGTGTTTCTCTCCAATGTATTCTTGGACCTGCCAACGAACAGCACCAGTTTTCTTACTGCCCCTGTGGCTTCTATGCTGTTCAGCAGCTCCCACAGGCTCTGAACCTCTAGTGAAAATGTTAAAAATGTCCTTCATCAGCACCCCATCCAAAAACGTCCCCTCCTGCTTCCTCTTTTTCCCTGGGTCTCCCTTTACAACGCTGGCACAAAACCAACTGCAACTCTTGGGACACTGCCGGGACCTCAGAAACCTGCAAACACCTTGCTTTCCCACGAGCCTGGAGCTAAGCTCCCTGGAGCCACCATGGTCACCTGAAAGGGGGGCAGGTCCCTACAGCTATGCAGATTCCTCTGCATCTGCTTCTTCCATAAAGCCCAGAATTGCCTGCAGCTCCAGACGAGGGGATGTGAATGGTGGTTCTGTGGAAGGACGCAATATGGGTGGGCTCCTGTCTGCTGCACAGCTCCCTGCCCACTCGCTTGTGCCTTCTGGCTCGTCCCCGCAGTGGGACAGGGACAAGTACATGCAGGGCAGCCCAGCAGTCCCACCAAATACATCTTCCTCGGGAACATGTGACCTTCAAATAACCCTGCCCTGGATCTGAGATGAGCAAATTATATTTCTCAGCCCAAGATCAGCACTATGCTGTTCTCACAGCAACGCTTGGGCATTTTCCACAGTATAAATTCCCTCCTCCTCATACCAAGCTTTTATTGCAAGATTTCAGAGAGCAGCTCGCTGCCTCCCACGCCTACAGAATTAGAAACCATTACAGAACATTACATCGCAGCAAGTAGCACCAAGATGCACTTAAAAAACCTAAACCAATAGCCTCAGGGCATTGAAAAATCAGTATGTTCTTCGGACCGGGCTATTTCACTCATTTCACAGGCAGGTTTGTGCATATTGCCTGATCACTGGGTAATAAAGCAACATGACTGGAGACTTAAATAGAAAAAAGGAGCAGGGTTGGCCACAAGACAGCAGCAACAGCTACATTTCATCTTAGCAAAGTCCAACTTTCAAAAACGTCTCCTTTGCCAAAGCTCGATCCCAAACACAGGGGCCATCTGGTCTCCTACACATCCTTGGGTAAGTGAGGAGAGGGGAGAAGTTATTTCTTTTGGCCGAAAGCTTGTTGTTAATGACATTTACATGCAATCCAAAACCACCAAGCCCTTACAAAAAGCTTAGGTGCTACTTAAAGGCAGTCAGAGAGTAATGGGGGCAATTCTTTTTTTGGCCAAACACCTACATCGACGCTGTAATTTACTCTAGAGCAGACTCAGAGAAATGTGATTCCAGCTCTGTGTTCACATAGAGGCCAATGACATTATTTAGAAATAACCCAGCACCATTAGTCTGTGAGGAGACCCATGGTTTCACTGGGCTGGGGGCAGAGCCAAGAGGGCTGTTAGAGTGCTCAAGAGGTTTTTTATTTTCACAGAAAATAAACACTTGCAGCCACACTATAAACTCCCAGGTTTAAGTTTCCAGGTTGACACCCACGTTAGAGACAGAGCAGGTACTCAGCAATGGAAAATTGTTGCAATTGAGGTGGTTGTTCCTAGCCCACAGTGAGGAAGCTGGTCCTATCCCCGACCCAGCCAGCTGATACTCATATCATAAACACACCCCAAGACCCACTGCCACTCCCCGCAGAGCTCATGCAAATAACTACTGCTCCCAGCTGGACCCCACTGGGAACAGACTGACCCACCCCCATCCTCCCACCTGAGAGACATGAGATCATTTTACAAAGTCCTGCTCCCCACCTCAGCTGGGGTCTGTGTCTCCTCCCATCACTTTTTTAACAGACCATATAAATTTGGCAGTAGGAGGTATGAGAGGGTTTGGGCCCTGGTTATATGGTTGTGGCTTGTTGTCCCCCTCCTTCCAGGATAGGGATGCTGCCCAGCCCAACTGTACCCCTTTTCTCAGCTCTGGCAGCTGATACGGCATAGGAAAAACACTGGCTTCTGGAGCAGGTATGAGGGCAGAAAGTGGGTGATTCTGAGGTGGAAGCAATATCCAAAGGAGGGTGGTACAGGGACAGACCTGGGGGCATCAGACAAGATACACTGTCTTCTCCAGCTGCAGGTCTACTTCAGTGGAAGTAAACCAGAGAGAGATAAATCATTTAAACAAAACCCTAAACTTGATCTAAGCCAGCTTTAAGATCTGTGAAGCTGATTGTAACTGTTACTTGATAGTTCAAATGAAATGAATTGTAAAGGCAAGCTACAGCAAGTAAAGGCAGCAAGCTGTCACATGTGTTATAGGGCCCTCACCGAGGCAGGAAAGCACAGTGAAACACTCAAGATTCAAAGCCTTGGTTTGGCAAAAGCTAGAACAAATGGGCAATTAACTTCACTTGTGCAAATAGCTCTCGCACAGGAAGTCTATAGGTGATTAAGTGTCTGCCCAGCATGGGATACAACTGTACTAAATTCTTTATGAGCTACATGGAATCAGCTCATTTCAAACAACAGCTTCAGTGGAAAGTTAATGCCACAAAATGCTAAATTACAGAGCTAATATAAACAGCTGAAAGCTTCCGTATGGAGCAAGCAACTCAACAGATACATAAGGCTCCTAAAAATGGGCATAAAAGCTTTGGTTTTCCTAGGTACCTCAATGACCTTGGGTTCAAAGCTTCCTCCCTGGTGGGAGAAGAGGGTCTGAACACATGGAAATGTCTTTATGTGTCGGAAAGAAAGTGCCCTGAGCTGCAAATATAGCTCAGGCTGCTTCCTTATTTTGTTATGTAGGTGCTCTGCCAGGGGAGTGTTGAAGCTGTAGTCTTGTCTCTTGCTCCTCAGGCTGAGCATTCTAAGCACAAAAATTTTTTCATTAATTTTTATGGCAAGATCTGCATCTGCTGCTAGGAGAATAAATGTATAGGCACAAGATGTGAACCATTTAGACCTACAAAATGGAAGGCAATAAAACCCTAATTGGTAAATAAGGGTGATTCAGGAAACACCCCTGATGTAGCTTATATCTCCTTTCTGTGTGCTTTTCACCAGAGCTCTTGTCCAGGCCAGTGACTGCCAGCATCTCACTACCTTCCTGCAGACCCACATCTCAAATAACTGAGGATTTCAACTTCTTGAAGTGGAAACACATGTGAGTGTGCTCTAGTGTTACCACAACTCTGCACCAAGAGTGAAACCACGTGCTTCAGGAGCGTTGCAACAAAGGACAACATACATCTGCACCTAAACACAGGGGAATGACCAGGAGAGCTGCAGGGGCACCCGGTTCTCTAGGGAATCAGAGCTATGCAAAGGCACAACTGTAAATCCTAGCCTACTCCAGACTGTCTGCAGAGATGAGAACTTCCTCTGCTTATGTCTGTCAGGGCACTAAAGCTTTTCTCACACTCTGCTTTAGTGCTTTTTCTACTCCGAAGGAAAGCAGGGGAGCTGGAAGAGCAGTTGACAAAATATCTTATCAGGAGGATAAGAGGGAGATTAGAAGTGACCTCCTGGATAATGACCATGCATACTCACAATGCTTAGTCCTCTTGCATGTTACTTGGAGCCTAAGGAAGCCTATAAGGATACTGAGCCTTTTTCAAGATAAAAAAAAAAAACTTCTGAAGAGCCCATGAAAGCCTATTTTCATTGGTATCTGTGGTGTGGGCCACTTGATTCCTTCCCACAGCTCAGTCTGAAGGTGCCTTTGGGAGGTCCCAAGAGGGAGATGGCCAGTTGGGCATGTCCCCAAGGACACTGCTCCTCTTGTGCTTTGCTGAACACCTCCCTGGAGCAAGCCTGCTCCAGGGCTTGTTGGGCCCAGGGCTCACACTGCAAGGTTTAGTGCAGTTTTGGTGGGAAAGCAAAGAAACATTTTGGGCAGGTGTATTTGCACCTTGCCACTCCCAGCTTGGCAATCATCCTTCAGGGTACTGCTGGATAACAACCATCTCAACATGTACAGCTGGCTAGAGAGGTCACTGCTTAGGCCTATCAAGGTGTCTGAGACAGTGGCCATCAGTCCTGGTTTAAATTTCAAGCTGTGCTTTGTGCTTGCAATAACTGCAGACTGGAAGAAGACCAGTAGGAAAAGCAGGTGAAATGGTACTGAAATGGTTCCTGGCAAGTCTAAGTACCTTCTCCAGTTACATTCAATTTGCAGAAGTCTATTAGAGGCTGTGGGGTATTTTGAAAAGCAAAGATGGGCAAAACTCTTCCCCAGGACAGGCTGTTTTCCCTGCTAAGCCAGGAAGCTTGGTTTTGGAAAAGTTACTTTTAGTAACTCTTAAAAGATGGTAAACCACAGAAGGCTAATTTGAGTTGCACCTTGGCCTCTGTCCTGCTTCAGGAAAACAAATCTAAGAGCAAGTTTATGGTTTCTCTGACAGGAAGGTTATTTGCTCAAAGGGGCTGTTGCTATATGTGTCCCCTGCCCCCCCTCCCTCAACATTAGTCAACAAAAGCTATAAATGACTTGAGCAATGGGCTGAAACTGACTTCCCAAAGGCACCTAAAGAGCAAGCAGGTAGACTTCATGGAAGGAGCTACCCACAAGGAGTTAAATCGCAGGACTGAAGCTGCAACATGCATTGCTTCAGTTGTCTTCTATGGATGAAGGAGAAACAGACTGCATCACCCACAGCATTTCACACTACATGAATTCATGAACCTTTCCTCCTAGCTCCATATCCCCAAGGTGAATTTTATCTTGCTGGGACCTTATCTGCCCCTCTACATTGGTCTTGCTAAATATGGTGCAGTTATTTCTCTGGTGTATTAGGTAATTCCTCTGGTGAGACTAGAATAAAGCCAGCTACTCTGAGATGCACCAGCATGATTTGCCAAAAATTGGAGGCAATTTCTTTCACTTGTTTGGTAATTTCAGCTTCTTTCAGGTTGCAGGTGGCAAAGTTACCATACTGATGTATTGTCTTATTTGTAGACAGGAATGGACAGATTTTGTGTAGTGTGCTCCACTTGGCACTTGGATGTGTATGCTGCACAGCTACGTGTGCCCTTCATAACATCCCTGTCTAGCTTGTCTGAAAAGGCAGCAAATTGGGTGCCCAGGCTTCATTATTTCTGAGCTAATTTCACTGGGTTCTGACGACGACACCACCAAGCTAAAACCATTGCCTAGCAAAAATTATTCCTGCTCTTAGCTGAACGTGCCTCACACTGCTGTTTTTCAATGCAGTTTTAGCAGCTGCCCTCCTCTTTTGGGCTGTGGGTTGTAGTTCAAGCTCTCCTCTTGCAGGCCAGCCATCTACTATGCTGCTGTTAGCAGCCTTCTCCAAGTCTTTCCCAGTTCCCTTTGGTACCACACATTTAACCATCTGCCTACAGGAATTCCTATCAAAAGAGATATCAAACAATGGCTGTGGTGGGCTTGTGAAGGGTCAGACCAGTTTTGCCATGATGGGGCAGAGGACAGATTTTGTTGGGCACTATAACCATTCTGGGTCATTAACTCCCTAGGTGCTGCTGAAGTGTGTGCTGCTATTTTCATACAATTTAAACGTCTTGGAAAGCTGATGCTAGAGAATTTCCCTTCCCCATCCATGAAAGGTAATCCCATCTTCACAGGATCTTGATGGGGAGAGGAGACTTGCAACCAATGCACGCTAATGGCACTGAGCTCAGACAAGGCTAGGTGTGATCTTACCTAGGAAACAATGAGAAAAGCTTCCTTTCAAGCCCTGTGATAAAAGGGAGAAGAAAAAGAGGAAGAAAAAACCCCAAAAGCTGATCATCCTCATAGCTAGGATAACACAAAGAGGAAAGAATTCCATCAGGTAAACAAGGGTAATAGTGTGATATCAGGGAGTAGGAGAGAGCAAAGGGAAAGTGGTGCTGGAGGTGTGAGCAAGAGTCACAAATTGCTGTATGTAATCATCCTCTGACGTTTGCAGTAAGAAAGAACAAATGTTTGTGTACTGTGACAAGGAACTCTGGCAGTGAAATTGTGTTACTTACCCATAATGTCATTTCTTTGCATAATGTATAAAGTGGATGTGGTAGAACATTAATCATCAGTGAAACGATCAGAAGTATACATCGTTACCCAGGAAAGGAAGCTATAAAATGTGATGGGTATTTTGTATAAACACTCTAATAACTAAAAGAACTAAAGTATACAAAAAAACTGTTAATCAGGGGAGAGGGAAAGGAAGCCACCAAGATTTTGCTAGAGGTTTGTCTGTGACCCAAGGACCTGGAGGTGGTTATCAATGCCCATCCTTACTTGAAACTTTTAATTTCCTAGAAAGAGCCTGGGCTTTATCAGTGGGAGCATTTGCTGTCCTGCAGACACACTGGATGTGCGAAGTGATGAATGCATTCATTAAGCACTCACTGAACCAACAAGTAATCAGCCTACTCTCTAATTAGTGGAGGTGTCACAGAAGACCTGGCTGGCTGTGGAAAGCAACCTTGATTGGATCAAACAAGATACTTCACCATAATTCAAATAGACACAGAAAAGGAGACAGTGATGAAGATTCTTAATTATAAATGTGGAATCTTTATTTTATAAATTAGTCAAGTGAATGGGGATGAAACAGCAGTGGATGGGACTGAAGGCAGCTGGGAGCAAATGCTGGTTTCAGTGTGGGAGCCAGCATGGGAACCTGTACTTGGAGCTGGGAAAAAAGAGCTTGGGGGGCGAGGGGGGTGTGTGTAAGGGCTGGGCTGGAGGTGTTGCAATCTACAAGCACAAGGTGCTGGGAGTGACCAACTGCCCACTAGTAGGGGAAAGATAAGTTGGAAGAGAACAACACCTGGGGAGAGGAAGAGTTGAGGGAAGAGCTAAACACCAAGCTGAGTTAGTAACTAAGACCAAAAGCAAAGATTTTCAGACATGAAATTAAAAAAGTAATCAGAATGAGGTGGGAACAGAAATAAGTTTGAGGGACAGTTCTACAGAGGGGCTGTAGCAAAATGCCCCAGAAGGCCATGATAGCAAACAGACTAAGGGAGGAAGAGCCTACAGCAAAATGCCAAGAGTTCAGTAAAGAAGGCTGGATATTCTTCATAAGAGATGAGGACTAGTACATTAAAGTGCAGGGCAGGTAGCAAGGCTTGTTAATGCATCTGTTGGCTAACAGAACATCTCTGCTTAAGCAGGGCAGAGGGGAGGGCAAACAAAGGTCAGTGAGGTAAGCAACCACAAATCCATTTATATAGGTCTAATGATCCATAGGGTACTAGGCTACAGAGCAAATTCAGAGGGAAGTAGTTGAATACATCAAAGTGCAAGGGAGGCTGATTGAGGGAGAATATGCTAAAATCATCTGACATCTTTGGTAATATCCAACTCTGTAGACAAAGGAGAGATAGAAGAGACCTCAGGTGAACTTCAGCAATGTTGCATTATCATGCGGGATTGTAATTAGGAAGAGGAGAGATAACTGGCTATGATAGAAGAGGCATGGGGTGAGGGTGAAAACTACTGCAGCTCATCAAGGTTTAAACCAAAGAGCATTTTTAATGTTTTTGCTAAAACCCAGGTATTTTATGATTCACTCTGCCAGACATCTCCAGCCTTGCTGAGAGGCAGAGACAGGTTGTGCCACCAATTCTACTTCCCTTTATCCTGAGAGGTGACGGGGACAGAGCTTTACATCTCCAGAGAGGCAGCCGACCTGCATGTATCCAACTGCTTTCCTGGCATACCAGAAACGTCCTATCCTCCCCTCCTCCCAGCTCTAAAGACCATCAGGACATGACTGGAGAGGCTTTCTCTGAATCTGGGATGGACCAGGTTGGCCTTTCTCACATGATCAGCTCAGCTTGCAGCAGATCCGGCTGGGGAGCCAAGGGCTGTCCTCCCACATTACATAATGCAGGATGTCACTGCTGCAGACATTTCTTAAAGACTCACTCATCACAATACGATGTACCGAATAACATGCAGCAAAACACAATTCCCAGAGGGGTGTTGGGGGGAAGCACATGCTGTGTGTATTCTTAAGGTACAGTTAATGAAATATAGCTCTCAGCATCTCTGGGGCTGCTGGCAGCTGCTGCATTATGAATGCTGTCACAGCTGCAAAGAAAGTACAGCTCTTCTGGGGGTTTAGGCTTTTTTCCTCCTTTAAAGCACCTGCACAGAGCCACTTTCTAGGCCTGCTTCTCACTGCCAAGTTGAAAACATGAGAGCTAAGTAACCAGATGCATTGCTCTGCAATAAACTGTGCAGAACAGAGTGGTGAACGCTACCTTGCCCGGGCAGGTGTGTGAGGTAGGTGCACTGTGCCCATGCTGCCAGGACCCCACAGAGCCATCACCTGCTGAGCCCACTTCTGAGGCTGAAGGCTCTCGTAGTCTCCATAGCATCACAGGTGTGAGGAGCACTGCAGATCTGTGTGATTCACCCACAGGCTGTCCTACCAGGTGACACCATGGTCGTCACCACACCACCACATGCAGGACCCAACTCCCCCCAGCATCCCCAGTACCTGCCGGGTCCTGCCAGAGGCGATGTGGGGAGGGCTGTGGGGGCCTGCTCACCAAGGAACCCCTGGGGGTGCGGGGGGAGCCCGGGGTGTGGTGGCCTAGTGGCCTCACCCTTCTTGAACTCCTCAAGCAGCGTGTCAAGGCGCGTGTCGTTGAAGACACAATGGAGCGGACGGCGGTAGAAGCGGGTGACAGTCTGCAGGGGGGTGCAGTCATCTGGGTCAACGAAGGCCAGGTCCTTGACGAAGAGCAGGTCGACAATGTTGTCACGCCGGTCACCCTCGTAGACGGGGATCCGGGTGTAGCCGGAACGGAGGATCTCCGAGACGGTGGTGAAGTCCAGCACCGCGTCGGCACGGAGCATGAAGCAGTCGGCTAGCGGCGTCAGCACGTCCTCCACCACCTTGGTGCGCAGCTCCAGCGCACCCTGCACCATGGCCAGCTCCTCCCGGACCAGGTCGCCGTGGGGGCCGGCGGCGCGCAGCGTCTCCAGCAGCCGCTCCCGCGTGGAGAAGACGCTGAGCTCCTGCCTCAGCGCCCAGTCCAGCAGCCGGCTGAGCGGGTAGCAGAGGGGGAAGGCGGCCAGCATCAGCAGCCGGGTGAGGCACAAGGTGCGGGACGCGATGGCCAGCCCGTGCCGCGAGCAGACCGAGTAGGGCAGCACCTCGCCCCCCAGGAAGACGGCGGCGGCGCACAGCAGCACCGGCAACCAGGGTGCTCCCCTCGGCCCCGCGGCCGCCGCCGCCCCGCTGCCGCCGGGCAGCGAGGCGCAGAGCCAGCCGGCCAGCGCCGCGTTGGCCCCCGCCTGGCCCAGTAGCAGCGTGCACAGCAGGTAGGTGC
>VXBZ01003755.1:62355-74453 GCA_013399135.1 Heliornis fulica
ATATTTTATTTTATTTTATTTTATTTTATTTTATTTTATTTTATTTTATTTTATTTTATTTTATCCGTTAGTTTTGCAGTCTTCTCGGGAAACAAACATACCATGCTCTAACTAATGCTTATTCTTGTGTGCAGACCTAACGGGGAGTGTGGTATGTAAAGGGTGTTTAGCAGCTTCAGAGGTACCTCCTGAAGAAGGCACTTAGGGACTGTTGAAACTTTTGGGGTTTTCCCTGAACTAACGTCCAGGACAGACCTGAAACGAGGCTGGGAAACTAGAAAAGAGTCAGTTGTTTAGAACTGGAACTAAAGTTAATGGCAAAGTGGGAAGCTAATAAAAAATGTCATGGAGGAAAAGGAAGCTCCCCTAAAATTCTGATAGTTCACTCATTATTTTGCCCAGGAAAATAGGCCACTTTCTGTGTCAGCATTTCAGATGCAGATAGGTGTGAAAAACCACAAGGGAGACCTTCACTCCATGCTGTGTCTGAAGAGGCTCTTCCCCCTCTCTGGGAGAGGGAGCTAAATTTTTTTCTTTTTAATTTTTTTTTCCCAGGGTTGATTAATTCCCTGGGATTTCACAGGGGCCATGTGCTGCTTCACAAGTTCTTGCTCTGTTCTTCCTAACTCCTGCTAGCTCCAGTGGGGAAATACAGCTTCATGCTCTACCTGGGCATGATTTACAGAGGAGCCAACTGGTATAACCTTCTTTCCCAGACTTTACCCCAACTTAAACCACCCAAGGAACAGATCTCACAGACTCTCCTGAGGAGTACCTGGAGTGACAAGGACTGCAGGTGGTGGGGACAAGCACATGGCTGCTCCTTCCTTCTTAGGCCCCTGTAGGAACTACTGTCTGAGGCCATCCCAAGTTTTTGAAACTGCAGGCTGTCATCAGCCTTGACTTTCTCACAGATTTCTTGATGCTGAGGATATTGTAGAGACAATCTGGTTTAGTGCATCACTGCCACGGCGTTTTGGATTGGTGTTTGAAAGCTGTGTACCTGTGCCAGTACTTACTCATCTTCATAACTTGCAGATTAGATTCCTGAAACATTTTCTGGTGAAACATTTCTCAATACAGGAGCTGAAGACTGTGAATTACAGGCTTGTATTTTTCATCAAGTAAGTGCTCAGGATGTATTTGAACAATGAAGCTGGTGAAGGGTCTGGAGCACAAGTCTGGTGAGGAGTGACTGAGGGAACTGGGGTTGTTTAGCCAGGAGAAAAGGAGGCTGGGGGGAGACCTTATCCCTCTTCACAACTCACTGAAAGGAGGTTGTAGCCAAGTGGGTATTGGGCTCTTCTACCACATAGTGATAGACTTGGTCTCAAGTTGCAACAAGGGGGGTTTAGATGGGATATTAGGAAAAAATTCTTCACTGAACAGGTTGCTGGTCATTGGAACAGGCTGACAGCGGAGGTAGTTGAGTTACTATCCTTGAAGGTATTTAAGAGACATGTAGATGGGGTGCTTAAGGACTTGGTTTGGTGGTGGACTTGGCAGCGTGAGGTTAACGGTTGGACCTGATGATCTGAAAGGTCTTCTCCAACCTAAACAACTCTATAATTCTGTTCTTGTCCACAGTGTCCCTGTCACCCTGTGGGACAGCAGTTTGGAAACCACTGGCCTAGGCCAGTACAATTAACAACAAACCCCATGGCAGCGTAGGAGGAGGAACCACAAGGTGGCAATCTCTCTCCGTGTGTCTTTGACAAAAAATCCACCCTCAGGCAGCGCTGTGTAACGCTGCAGAGACAGTTGGTCCCGTCTTGTATTTCCAGTCACAGCACCATTCGTTGTGCTGCTGGGTTTTCTGTCCTGAACGTTTTTCCCTGTAGGATGATACTCTTAGGCTTGAAGAGGTGGCACTAGAGGCTGCTCTTTGCTGGGTTTTCCATCTTTTTGTCCCAAAATGGGTGCCAGATGTTGCTTGTTAGGTTGCTAACTACCAGTGCCGTGTGTGTGCATGCTGGCAGACCTACTGTGTGCTTTGGCAGAAAGGTTCCTTCTGCACTGGAGGCACGATCTGGTTCAGAGTATTGCTAACATCAGGCTGTATTAGAGTGCAATATAACAGTTGTGTCAGGATCCTGCTTCATGCTCTGAGATGCCTCAGTGGGAGCAAAATAACCTGGCTGTTAGGACTAGGCAGTGACTGTAGGTTGTGTGTGGCATATAGTCTCAAGGGGACTCCAAATCTTAGTGTCAATCGCTCTAGACCCAAAAAGATGTGTCCAGAGGCTGTAAAAATGACAAAGAGAAATACTGCTCCGGTTGGGGTGGAGCTGCCCTGGTCCTGCAGTATCAAACACCATCTGCTGTGATGAGCTCCATCTCGATCAGGACATAGTTGTGTTCTTGCCAGATGCTAGCTTACATGTGCTACATGTAAAAGTAAACTGGTGCGAAAGCTGCGGTCTGATGTGCTTTCAGTAGGATTTGCCCCGCGTAAGTGACGACGTGCTAGCCAGCCTCTCGCTGAGAGGATGCACTCCAGAAGGTGCAGGTGTGTGGCTGGAGCGTGTTCAATGATCCAAGATACTTCCAAAGCTCTAAATAAGACAAAACAAACTGAGCTTTAGCACATGCTCAATTGATTGAGTCTTTGGCAAAGTATGACATGAATATGCAAGGCTCTTGCTGAGGCCTGTCATGGCTGTATTCTGCCCTCCACACCCCCCCACACCCCCCTCCCAGCACAGCACAGCTACTCTTGTTTTCTTCTCATGCTGAAGTCTCCATCTTTTACCTGTTGTCCCAGATGACACTGCTCTTCAGTTAGCAATAACATCCTGTTTCCTGCTCACCAGGACTGCTCGGGCTCTGCCCTACACCATCACTGAGCATCCTCTGTGGTTTGTGGGTCACAGTCATCTGCCAGTGGTGACAACACTGATTGTGGCTGTCCTCTTCCAGCTCTGGATGGACCTCCAGGCAGGACCTGGAGTAGGTAGTAAGTGTGGACATGGGGAGTTTTGTAAACTCCCTTCACATCACCCTGACATAAGGTCCGAAGCCAGATTCCCAGAGGCTGCAGGTTACAATTCGCTTCTTTCCTTGTTGATGGGAGCCAAGGGGATCTGCTATCTGCTGGTCCTCTAGCAAAGGAGGAGGCCAGGAGCCACTGCGGGACTGCTCATGGGGATAGAAATGTTAGCTATCCAAATCATGATGGGAAACAGAAGGAGCAAAGAAAATCTGGATTTTTTTTTTCTTTTCCCAGAAAGTGGGAAGGAATCTAGCAAGCACAAGGCTGGCTTCTCCTGGAACATGTGTGCAATATGATTGTCACTAATGCTCTGTAACCAGCTGAGAGAAGATAGTTTCTCAAAGTAAGTGAAATAAGCACTGAGACGTGGGATATATGATAACTTCTGAGGCAGAAGGAATAAGACCCCAGGCAAGGGAGCTCCAAACAGTGCACTGTGTCTTTTTTTTTTTCCTTCTTTTTCCATCTCTGAGTCTGTGGTGTTCAATTAACCCCTTAGCCTGTCCTGGCCATGGTTGCTGCAGGTTTGCAAAGCTTTAGCCAGCCTTCTGGGTGATGGCGTGTTAAGTGCTTGGTTTGTGATAACCAATTTTCTCCTGAAATGATACCACAAGTCTTCTGTTTTGACTTAAACTGTTTTCCGAGCATTTTGGTTAATAACATCAGACAGTCCACTCCAAGAGAATCTAGCTTGAGGAAGCCATGAAATTTAATTCATTTCTGCAACTTAAATATATAATCATTGACATATGGTAATACTAAATACAGGGGGAATTGTCATTGTTTAAGTCAAATTTCTGCATTCAGTCAAAACCCAATAGTTGTAACATCAAACTATAGTTTCCATTCTACAGGAAATAAAGCATCATTTTTTCAAAGAAAATAGACGTGCAATTGCATGCCTATTACATTGCTTACACAGCTTTATTTTTAGCTTTCTCTATGTTGCTGTTACTAAAGGTCTAACAGAAGGGAAACAGTGGAGGGAGAAGAAACAAGGGAATACTCAGATCCTGGTAAGAAATTACCAAGGAGATGTCCCTACTGTGAGTATATGCGCTTTCCCTGTAGTTGTTTCTGGGCAGGAAGTGACTGTGCCTGGGCCAGGGACCCTGCCCCTTCCCCCCCAATTCCTGCAGCCCTGCCCCATTGCTCCTAAAACAGGGGCATGAACTATTTGCTTTTTCATTATCAGGATGAAGAACAGAGTTTGTCAGATTTGTGTGAAACTATAGGGACACCATATCTTTGCATGGTCAGACAATCCCAAAGAGATTCCCAGACTGTAGTTTCAACCTTACAAATGATGCTTGCAGACCTTTGCCACATTACCACCGCCTTAAAGAGGAACAGATCAGGAACTTAACTGTTGCTAATAGTATTGTTTTTCAGAAAGATACATGCTTTTTTCTAGATTGGTTTAAAAGCTTTTACTGGACAGTGGAAGCACAGTATTGTTTTAAGGTCTATCCAGCATCAGTACATCTCCTTCTCCCTCCATTTATATGGCTCTATGAGGTACCATGGGCCTTTCCCCCTTGTTTGGTGCTTACTTCTGATCCTCATTATCTCCTTGGTTCATCCTGGGTATCCACTTCCGCTACATCACTGGTATTTCAGTTCATTTCTCTTTCATTTACTTGCCTGGCTCTCAGGCATAACCCATAGTTCTCAGTGGTTCCTCCTCTCGCTGTCTAGCCACGAATTTCGTAGTTTGCTTCTCATTTCTGTATGCAAACCAACAGTTTACAGCTTCAACAGCTAATTTCTCCTGTCTCTGCCTATAGCGGGGCCATGCTCAGTTATCGTGATAAAGCTGGTGACAGAGGTCCCATAATCAAAGATACAGAGGGCAGAGGTTTAGAAATCCATCTTTACCTGAAAGATTCTGACTTTTTTTCCTGCCTCCCTCATTCTGACAGTGTCTCTGACTTGAGTATTTTGGCTATTTTTCTTCCCCTGAGCTCCATCTCCTCGTTGGTCCCTGCACACAGCCCCTTCCTCTTATTTGTAATTGACTCGTTTGCTCCTCCAGCCTTGCACTTCATCCATCTTCCTATTTCCCCTCTCTGATCTACTCCTCATGTCCGTTTCCTTCATTTTTGCTTCTGGAATGTGAAGCATCTCTCCAGAAAAATAGAAGGTCTCTGTGAACTTTAACCATCCCCCCATATTCCCTCTTTCTTTACCTATATCATCTCCTCCCAGATGGTGGGACAAATACTTGCTTGCATTCATTCTCAGGCTTGTAAAATTGGCCTATTCACTTCTTATTATTTTCCATGTCATGATGTGAACTGAGGATAATTCTAGACATTTCTCTGCTCCTCAGGGCTGGGCTCAGTTTGAGGAAAATGTTTCTGAGGCTGTTGTGGTCTTCGGAGTACTGCAGAGCTCTGGGTCTCAGTGCTATATTTGTCCTCTATCTCTTTGACTATGACAAATTGCTGCTGTATTTGCTTCTACTCAAGATTGAAAGACAAAAACTGAGTCAGGCCTGGCCACTGATGGATTCAGGGAAGTTTATAGATCTAAACAGCATTCTCTGTCAAAGGGGGTTGTTATACACAGAGATATTCTCAGTCATTATTTGGGTTGGGTTTTTTCTGCTTGCCGGAGAGGCACTGAGCAAAGGGGATTTGTATTTGCTGGGACAGCACCGGGTTCGACCAGCCTCCAAAGCTGTTCTCACAGCTTTATGGCAATTATGCATCTCGGTTTTTCAAGACTCTCAAACCTTTTGGGAATTGCCAGTTTGGGAGCTCACTAGTTCTCTCCATAGACAAATCTTCAGGACTAGGGTTTGTCAGACTATTCTTCAGATCATGCAGCAAATTAGACCGCCTAATAAAATAATAAAATCAGTTTATTCTGGCAGAGAACAGGGTAGATAACAGTGAGTTAAGTTTAAAAAATAAAATAAAGGAAAATAAAAGAAAAAAATGTTTATCAGCAGCTACCTAAAATTTAACTTCAGTCCCGTCCCGTCCCCCCCACCCCGTTTCTCATATTTCTTTTTATGGAGTGCCAGCTAGGGAGAGCCCATGCTTGCAGTCTTCATGGGACTAAGTGCCCTCTTTTTGTTTCTTTCCCTTATTTTTACAGGTTTCTGAATTAGGCAGCTAGTGAGTACAGATTGTCACTCTATTTTCCTATGGCTAAATTTGGGGATATCAGTTTGTATTGCTTTTGTGCCGGGGGAAATGAAAAAAAAAAAAAAAGGCAGCAAAACCAGCATTGCCAACTGTGTTTTTCATGACCAGGCAGTTGGCTTTGATCGATGCCTTGCTTTTTGCACATATGGAGGGAGGAAGCGCGCTCAGTAGGCTTGCTTTCCTCCTGCTGTCGCTGAGCTCCCCGGCCAGCCATTCCTCCTAGCTCAGACAGAAGTATTTGCCTGTTACAGAACTTCCCAGGTCACCTACATTGCAGAGCAATCCATGGATACTATATTAAATCAAGCAGTTGTCCTCTGCCTGCTTTTTCAGGTTAGACATGATATGTAACTGTGCTAAAAAATGGTTTCAGTGGTGGAGTTCAGACTGCAAAACCCACCTTGAGGCACTGGCAGTTTTAGGAGGTTGCATTCCAGACCACAAGGCTTTTGCAGTGAAAATGATGGATGCTGCAGTGCAGAAATTGCAAAAAACCTCAATAAAAAAATCTGCCATGCAATTGCGTGCTCTGATGACCATTGTTACCATGTTCACTCGTCTTACTCTTCTCAGAAATTGACATGCCATAGTACAAATTAGGAATTTAAGAGTCTGAAAATAAAGTATATTTTGGTAAAGTATTTATGGAAAGCACGCTCTTAATTTTCACTTGCTGAATTTTCTCCTTGCTGGCTTCTTTTAGAGCATCCATAACTCAGGTTTACTTGACAGCACTAGAGAAACAGACATGGTTGATATCTTGGGAATCAAAGACATGATGATTTTTTTTTTCACAAAAGGCTGTCTAGCCTGTTTTATCCTTCCCAGCCTAATGGAGGTTTGTTTGGTACAGCACATCCTCTGATGATAATAACTTTCATCATTTATGAGCAGAAGTTTATTTTCTAGCGAACTAAAAATGTTCCTCGTAAGGAGGCTTTCCCCATTTTCTTTTGGGCCAGTTTATACAGCCTGAGATCTCAGTTTAAATTTCCCTTGTGCTTCTTCCTTTTTTTTTTTTTTTCTTCTTCCTTTGTATGAGCTCTGTCATCCAAAGAGATTTCATCCGCTGAACCAACTGTTCAGATCATTTACAACAAGCACTTTCACAGGCAGTAGCAACAAAAATAAGGAAAATCGAGGTTACTACCTATAATAATGAAGTTAAAGCAGATTTAAGTGTTTGTGAACTGCGACTGACTGAAAGGGTGCCAGACATTTTGCAAATATACACAAAAAGACAGGCCCCTGCTCTAATCGGTTTATAAATTAGAAGGAAAGTACATTGGCAAGAGTAGAAGAGATGATATGACGTGCTTTAAATAGTTTATAGGGAGCTGGAGGATTGTTGTTTATTTGGTGATGTTGGGAAAATATTTAATGTGCTTTGGTTAAACTCTTTATAGAAATGCTTCTCCTCCCCCGGTTCTCTTTCCCAATGACTGTTTTGAAGATCAAACCCAGCAAGTTTAGAGTAGTTGGAAAATGGAGAAACGTATTTCCAAATCGACGAAACCGCGAGTAAATCTTTATAGATACTTTTTATGTGAGTCAGGCTTTCTAAAGTAATTATCGTAATGTAAGAAAGGGCCGGCGCTCCACGGCGCCTGCGGACGTTGAGCCAGGGGCGCAGCTGGTGTGAGTCGGGGTATCCCCTGTCGGGGATCGAGGCAGACACAGCCGGGTCTCTCTCTCTCTCTCTCCAGTAGATACGTTGGGGTGAAGAAGGTGCGCCGTGCACCCTACCCCCCGATCCCTCTTGCAGGTTCCCGGGCCGCCCCCGAGCTCCTCCGGTCGGCAGCGGCAGCTCCCGGAGCTCTCCGCACCTCCGTTCCAGCCCCACAGATAACCAAAGCTTTAAAGGGCTACCCTAGCAAACCGGCAATGTATTTTAAAATAAAAAAATCAACCCCAAATCCAACCAACCAAAGCCCCAAACCGGTTTATTTTTAGATCCGGCTTGCAGCAAGACGCAAAGAGGGGTGCAGTTGCTTTTCCGAGGCCACTGGATCGGGGCAGGCTCCAGGTGTTGGTCTGGAAAGCTGAGACAGGTAAGTGAATATTTCCTTTAGCATCGTCTTTCCAGAATCTGGAAGCTGACCCTGGCAGCTGGGAGACTTTTTGCCGATCTTCCCTGCTGTTTTATGTTGTTGGTGATATCTCTGCAGATAAGCGACTTCGCTGCATCCGGAGTTTGCGTTCAAAGCGGAGACTAATTGTGAGAAACGTTTCAGAATAAACACATTTCTCCTCCAAAGTAGTTTGTAAGGGGAAAAAACAACCCCAAACCACAAGAGGAGGTTAAACGGGATGATTTGGGTTTTTTTCTTGTCCTTTTCTACATAATGAACAAGAGTTTCGTTTTGAAACAGATATCCTTAGCAAAAGGCACAGTGCAAAATTTTGGCCTTCAACCACAAAACGCTGGTTTGAGCGACAAACGCTGCTGAAGCCTTGCCGACATCTTCTAATAATAAGGTGTGTGTGTAAATTATAAAATAACGAGATCTTTCAGAAACTCGTGTCCCACTTTGAGAGGTAACCCAGAACCCGAGCAGCTTCTGAAGCGGAGGCTTCAGGTCCTGGGTCAGTTTTAAGCGCTATTGCAAACTGCGACTGAAGCGTTTGCAGCAGAACACAAATTTCCAGGCTTAAATTGCCTTCTTCCTGTCCCGGGATGCCAGGGCTTTGCACAGCTGAAACTGCACAGCCCTTTCCCCCGGATCCTCTTACTTCTAGCGCTCAAAGCCCCGCTGCTCCGGGCACCCCGTTGCTGCTTTTTGTCAGCCTGTGCTGCGCTCGGCAGCGTTTTCCGAGGCGCGGTTTGCGCCCCGCTCCCCTCTCCGCTTTAGCGGGATGATTTCACGGCAAATTCTGGTTTGTGCATTCCCTGCTCACCCCTAGCAGAGCAAGAGGTACGTTTCATCCCCCTCCCCCGACGCTGCTGTTCATTGCATAGTGACTCCGTGCCTCCGCAAGCCAAGCCCGACTAACTCGGGGCTGACAGCAAGGCTGGGTAGGGGGGGTGGCTGCTCCCCGGGGCGATGGGCTCGACCGTGCTCTGCCTGCAGACTTCGCCGGGACCCAGGCCCGGGTGCCTCCGCTTTGTGCGGGGCTCCGCTGAGCTCCAGGACCTGCCGTCGTGGGAGACACCGGGTCCGCTCCTTCCGCTCTCGGACGCTGGCTGGAACGGACGATGAGCGCAGGTGGCTCCGTACGGGCACCGGGAGCAGCGGAACGGGGTTCCCAGATGCGGGGAACCCTGCCAGGGCAGCGGGCTGCCTGTGCGCTGGGAGTGCCCCCAGCCCAGACCGCCCGGAACTGCCGCCCTGCAGCGCTCGCGCGTACCCGATCCCGGCCAGGCTCCCCAAAAGCGGCTGGCAGGTCCCCGCCGTCCGACCGCTTCTTCCGTGCGGCTCGACTCCGGGCGCAACTTGTGCCTCTATCCCGCAGCCCCGCTGCTCCCCGCAGTCCCGGCACCACCCGGGGGGTGGTTGTGTCCGCAGGTGGGTGCCAGGTCCCCCGCCGCGCCGGACCCGTCACCAGTAGATGGTGCTGCGGACGCCCCATCCCCGGGGCCGTCGGGCCCCGACGGACCGCAGCGGGTCCGGCTCAGGGCTCATCCCAACAGCTGTCAGACCCTCTGTCGCCGGGACGGGAAGCGGCACCGGGACCCTGCGTGCCGCCTGGCCTGGGCGAAGGGAAAACCGGGGCAGGTCGCGACGGCCGCGTAGGATGCGTTACATATCCCGGAACTAGCCGGCTGCTGGTGTGCGAGAGCCTCGGATTTGCCCGAGAACCAGCTGCTGGCGGGAAGGATGCCTGGTTCGGGTGGACGCTCCCCGAGATGGGCAATCGCTCCCGGGATGCTCGGCAGCCACCACCGACGCCGGGCCCAGTGCCTGCGCCAAGCACTGAGAACCGCGGCCGCTTACATCTCTGCAGCGTGCCGAGCCCCGGCTGTCCTATCCCGGGCCGTCCCGCAGGCAGCAGATGCGGGCTGGTCCCGGCACGGGAGATACCGTCGTTCCACCGAACCGTTCTGTCCTTTCCACCCCCGATGCGGACGGTTCCGCATCGGGCACTGATGCCGCCGCCCCTCTCCCTACCGCGGCTCGGACACCGCTGGGGCTCGATGCCGGCGGGAGAGGGCGGCCGGCGGCCCGGTTTCCCCCCGCCTTGATTTCTCGCGGCGCCCGACCGGCCTTCATTCGCGGGCCGGCTGAGCCGATGGCTGCCAGACGGGCAAAGCCGAGCGTACCGCACCGGGGCTCCGGGGTTGTCGTCGGCCCCCAGCCCCGCTGCACCCGTCGGGTCCGACGGAGCCGTCAACGCTCAGCCTGGGGGATCTCGCCCAGCACCACAGTCCTGGCTCAGCTCGGGGCGAGCTCTGCCCGCGGGCTGTGGTTTATTATATTATTAACCCGCCCCTTCCCCTCAACCGGGGCCGCACCCGCTGCCTTACCGCCTCGGCCGTTCCTGCCGCCGGCGACAAACTGGGGCCGTGCCGGGCGGCCGCTACGCTCCAACCCCGGTCCGAGCTCCTCAGTGTCCCGGCTTCGGCCCGGTTTTGCGAGGTCCAGGAGCTTCGGCGGCAGAAAGTGGCCATCGATGGGCGGCGGAGCCATCACAAAGCGAAAGTTCGGTGATGGCGGTGCCCGAACCGAGGGGGTTAAACCAGGAGCCTCCCCTTACCTTCAAAAAGTTAAAAATGTCTGGAGCCTGCATCTCTTAAAGGGGCGGTGCTGGCTGCAAGGAGTCTTGGCACCGGCTGCGAGAAAGGCTGGTCAGGGGCGTGAGTTCCCCTCCACCCGCACCAAAACATTGCAAAAAAAGGCAGAGCGCCCCACACTTTAGATAAGGACAATTAGCCACCAGCGAGCCCCTGCAGACAGCGAGTTAATTAGGGGTTTCCTGCTCTCCGGCATGCCCTGTCCCAGCTCCTGCCCCCCCGGGCTCTTAGCCCTGATGGCACCTGGTCTGGCTCTCATGGCCACCTTCTCGCTGCCCTCCCAGGCCGGGGACAGGAGAGCGCTGCCGGTGGAGAAATCTCCAGGTGTGAAGGGAAGAACTCTCATTCTCCTTGATGTCAACACCAAGAGCCCTGTCAGGATAATCAGTGAGAATTTCCTCTCCCTGCAGCTGGACCCCTCCATCATTCATGATGGCTGGCTCGATTTCTTAAGGTAAGGCAGGAGCCCCCCGGCGCCCTCCCCACACCGCCCACGGGGCGCCCCGGCGGCCCCGCCGCCCAGCCCCGCCGGGCTCCGCGCTGCTGGCGGCGCTTGTTGTGACGGAGGGAGCGAGGCCATGGTTTCCATTAAGATGCACATGTTTGCAATGCAGAAAGCATTTCGGAGACTTATCAGTTATGACTGCAAAAATGTCGTGCTCCCTTCGCTCCAACAACTGCTCCTCTGCAAAAAGCACAACACGGGACCGAGGCAGCACAGGGAGACAAAAAAAAACCACCCCAAATTCCAAGCTAACAAACCCAACAGCAGGAACGGGGCCGCCTGCCGAGTCGAGCCGAGCCTTCCCCAGGTCCCGACGGGCGGACAGCGGGGTGTCGGCCAGGTCTTCAGAGCCCTCCGCTCCCCGGACTTCCAAACCCTGCGCGGGGGGTACAGCCGGGCTGCAGCTGCGCTGGGCTCCACCGGCGGCGCGGAGCGGCCGCGGCCTGGAGGCGCTGGGACGGCCAGAAAGCCCTCTCCCTGCTGGGTAAGTCGGGGAGGGAGAGCGGGTTTTCTCCGCACGCCCGCTCCGAGGGTCCCTTCGGCTGCCGCCTCCGCCTCCGGGGAAGGAGCGGGGCGAGGAGGCGGGAAGGCGCAGGAGAAGCGGAGCCGGGCCGGCTCCCGCTTTCCTCCCCGCTCCGCTCCCCTTTCCCGGCTGCTCGGCACGGCGCCGCCGGGCTGCGCGACGCCGCTGCACTTGTCCGGGGGTACCGGGGG
>VXBZ01003755.1:82528-100280 GCA_013399135.1 Heliornis fulica
GGCCAGGGTACTGACCCGGCCCGGCACGGCCCGCCCCGGCCCGGCCCGGCCCCTCCCGGGGCAGGGCTCGTCGTCTGCTGCCTTTGGAAACCATTTGGCGTCCTCTGGGGCTCCCACATCTGGAGTTCTTCTCTCGCACTTCTGGCAGGAGCTGCTTGGTTTAGTGTTTTGCTGGGTGGTTTGCTTCTTTCTTTGTTCTAATCCCCCTTCAGGAGGCATTGTCCTTCCCCCGGAGCTGCTGCTCGGGGGGCTGCCCTGCCCAGCCCTCCTGGGATGCTCTCCTCCTTGCGCTCTGTGCATCTGGGTGTTTTCTGTCTCTTCCTTTAGGATTTGAGGGCTGTAGGCTCGAGAATTCCCCACAGCCTCCAGCAGCTGTGACCTGCCAGCTCTCTTTCCTCGGCACTGCTGGTTCAGGAGGCTGGTGCATAGGTGCCCCTTCCTACCTCCCCTGCATCAAGTACAGTCTGGTGGGATCTGGATGACCAGACGCTGAGTTCTGTGCTCCATGTCCCATACATCTGCCCACTGATTAAACTGGAGCTAATGATAAGCTGGGGTCTTACCTCTATTTTTAGGTCTTGAACAAGTTTCTTGGGTCCTTCATCAATTCAAGAAGCCAGAACCTATCATGCCTTGCCTCTGCTTCCTGAATGTCTACTTTGGCAGCTGAGAACACATGAAGATGACTACCAGAGAGTGTCCCTACTTTATGTGTCCTACAGACCTCAGCATCTAGGGAAACACCATGAATTTGTCTGAGTGTGACTTGACTTCCCTGTGCTAATCCCACAGCGGTTCACCTAAGGCTTGGACTCCAAACACTCCCCCGCCCTTAGTTCCTGGGTTTGCCCCCCTAGGCCTGCCCGTTGTCCCCAGATGACCCTTGCCCAACTTTGTGATCCCCAAAGACAGAGGTGATGGTGTTGCAGAGACCTTCTGCCACATCCCCTTGCTCTCTCCAAGGTCCTGTCCTGGCCTCCAACCAGGAGGGCAGGAACCCTTGTTCCAAGCCTGTGGTTTCTTCACATGGGTTCACGTTGGCCCTGATTTGGATGTTAGGAGACCTCTATCCTTTTTAAGGAAAAAAACACTTTGTTTTGACCCAGCCTGGTCTCCCTTATAGCTTGTTGAAGAGAATTGGCAACAGTCTCTTGGCCATCTAGCTTTGAACTTGTTTTTCCTCTGCCAGGGCCTCCTTGATGTGTTTTGCCCCATTTAGCCTTGGGGTGTGGAGTGTACAACCGTTGCTTTCAGTTCTGTAGGACTTACTCAGTGTCTACCTAAGAGGTTGTGTGCTGAAAGCATATGGTTTGGGAGTGTGTGCTCATTGTCCGTGGAGTTCAATATCCATTATTCCTTCCCCTTCCATCTCAACTCTCCACACTGAAGCCCCTATGCTGGATGAGAAATACTGAGCCATGGTGTCACAACAGCTGGATGCTGCCCTAACTCCACTCCTGAGCATGCAGGCTGTGGGTGGAGGGGAGAACTCCTGTGCCTAACTACAAAACATGAGGGCTTTAAATGACATTGCCATTCTAAGCAGCCTTTTTTAGACAGGCTTTGAAGAAGCTATGTTAATCCCAAACAGTGCAGTAAAGACACAGCCTGGACAAGACAAGCATAGTGCCTCTAGGATGGAGCTCAGAGGCAGGAAGATAATGTGGCTTCCAGTCCAAGACACAACTGAGTTTTGAACATAGGTTTGCTGAGCCTGAGATTTGACACCTTGAAAGACAGGAGCATGGCTATTGGAAACAACTTTGGTGTTCTGTGGTGTGCGTAGTAACAGAGCTGGAGAGTGTATGTGGAGCAAGACGTGACTCTCTTCTGACAATAAGCTCCTTCAGAAACTTATAGCTAGATGGGAATGGGAACAAGCTGGAGAGTGTATGAGGAGCAAGACATAACTCTTCTGACAATAAGCTCCTTCAGAAACTTATAGCTAGATGGGAAATAAACCAAGCAGAGCACAACCTCATGATGCAGAGGGTGACCTCATGCAATGTGGTGGAAGAACTCCAACTTCCATCCTTCCTTATCAGTGCTGGCTGCCTAAGCTTTTGTAAGAATTAGACATAGCATATGGTGCCTGTGGATCTGAGCACATTACAGAGTTTATTAAACTTGGAAAGGGACCTTGAAAGAACTAGTTTGCTCCACTACCTCCCTGTTTAGAGTCTGGACACATCTTTCTTACTGTTCTACCCTGCTATACCCACCTTTCCATTTCCTCTCCAAGTGAGTAGTTCTAGGAAAGGGAATATCATATTCTCATTTCACAACTGACTTATAAAATGCTCATATAAGGAGGAAACAATTGTTAAATAACCCTCCTGACTCCTGAATTGAATATCAGGAGTTGGAAGTGTAGAGAGACCTGTTCAAAGAGTCATCAGCTGTGCTGACCTAACTCTAGCTGAGATAGCTGCACTGGAGATAAACAAGGTGAGAGCAAGCCACCTTCATCATCTCTTTAAGAGGCCAGGGTAAATGGAAGCCAGGGATCACCCCAATGGAATTTAGTCTTTGCTCATTATTTAGCATCAAACACACTGGTAACAGGTTCATAACATAAATGTTGGGAGACTTTTGCACTTTCCTGCAAGAGAGGGGTCATAATTGTAAGAGGTCAGCTACGAGGCAGGTGAAGGAGGGAAGGGGTGGTAGGTTGTGTTGGCATATTAAAGTCAATAACTTGAGCTTTCTGTGGGAGCAAAGGAGACTTGGACAGAAGAGGTTCGTTGGAGAGGCAGATCCAAGGGGTTTGGACTCTTTTTTTTTTGGGGTTGCTCATGCAGAGTGATGGTTGTGTGGCTGTTGTGTTGGCTGGTGCTGATCCAAGCGTCTGGTGAAAACGAAAGCTGAGGTTTGGCCATCTCCCTTTTTTCTTTCCCTTTTGCTGTAGACATTGTTCGCAGTGACATTGCCCTGGATAAGCAGAAAGGCTGTAAGATCGCCCAGCATCCTGACATAATGTTGGACCTACAGAGGGAAAAGGCAGCTCAGATGCACTTGGTTTTGTTAAAGGAGCAGTTTTCAAACACATACAGCAACCTCACATTAACAGGTAAGGCTGCAAGACCAGCTCTGGAGCCAGGAGTTGGGACTAGTTCTTGCTAACTCAGGTGTGTTAAAACCTTTGGGTGCTTCACCTCTGTATGAATCAGCATCTCTCTAGCTGCCTCTGTTTCCTACCAAGAGTACTGGGTGCTGGGAGGGAAAGTACCTGCAGGATCTCGTGGTGGACTCATAAGGCTTCTGCAGTTGGCACCTATGCAGACACTCCAGATTTGGTGCCCCTGGACAGAACATTTTCTACAGTCTGATCTAAGCAGAATACCACGGCATGTGAAGTGCGGGAGAAATCTCCCTGCTAACTGTTCACGTTGATGGGGCTGCAGCAATTACTAAATTTGGAGTCCTTTTAAGCTGCAGATGATTTTTTTTTACTTTCCAGAGCATGCACTTTGTGTGAACCCAGTAAATATTAAAGAGCAAATATAAAGGGATAATGGCCCAGACAGAGATGAGAGGATACTCTTTTTCTGGCAACTGTTTGTATTATCCAGGGAACAGAATCTCAAAGGATGGAGGAGACTGCCACATTTTGGATACACACTTAATGGTGCTTGTAAAGGACTGATGTCTTCAGGCAGTGAGTGGGCAGAAGGATGGGATCCCAGCAGCCAGCAGTGTCCTTTCATAGCTCTTCTCCTTATCACCACAGCTGGATGAGCCACAGACGATGGGGAGGAGGAAGAGACTAATAAATCAAACAGGATCCCCTTCTCTTGCTGGGTCCCTTTCCTGTGAAAGGCAGGGAGGCATCCGATTTTTATGGGAGGGAGGGCCCTGTGCTATGGCTGGGGAGGAGATGGCAAGTCCCATGGTGGCCCTCCCCTGCTGCTGGGCTGTGAGAGGCAAGTGGGTCCTGTGCAACTTCCCCCCTATTCTGTTGCCATCCCTAATGCACTGTCCAGCCCCTGCCTTGAAGCCAGCGCTGGTCTGTGTCCTCACCACTGTAGCAGTAAGCTCTGTCTCGCCTGAGGACACTGGTTGTCCTGGACCTCTTGGGGACCCCACAGAGGTGGGGTGGCAATACCAGGGCTGGCAGAGAGGGTTCAACCCAGGGGGCCAGTGGGCATCAGGGCCCTGAGCGTGGCTGAATCGCATCACTTCTGAAAGCCCAGTATTTAAATGGGATCCTCAGAGCCGTTTCTCATTCTCTGTAACGTAATCCACTTGGCTGTTTATTCCCAGTACAACTGCTGGAATCAACATTGTCAGCTTTTCCCCTGACAACTTGCTTACTTTCCACTAAACAAACTTCCCTTGAGAAGAGAAGCTGCTCTCCCCTATCCTCCTTCCCTCACCGCTTCAAAAGCTCTCCAGCATTGTTCACATTTTTTACAGAACCTGAGGAGCAGAGGTGCTACCTGGTTATCAGCTCAGCTCTTAGCCTTTCCAAGTGTGTTTACAGGATAGTTCAGAAGGTTTTAGCTCTAACTCTTCAGGAGGGAGGGAGCAATTTCACTGGAATATTACCCAAAGAACTATTTTAATGTCCTTTAACTCCCTCTGAATGTGAACGGAGCAACTTCATAATTGTTATGAAGTTTAATCTTTTATTTCATAGACATAGTCTGAGAACATGGACTCTAGACAGCTAAGCATAATATTTAACTGGAACTCTACTAACTTGTGTAAATATTTCCCTTCTCCGTGATGGATCTGGTGTTTGCGGTGGGCAGAGGAGGTTGTACATCTGTTGCAGAAGGGCATTCTTTACCTTCAAAATTCAATCAGCCAGAGTTTGCTTGAGGACTTTTTTTTGTTCTGCACAGTGTTTCTGTGTGGTGCTGCAGGGAGTCCCCAGGTCATGAGGCAAGGTTCAGGTGCAAGGATCCAAGTTTTGTTTGGGGAGCAATATTGGAAGGCTGAGTTTGCAGGGATGAAGTATCCAGGGGCTCCTTGGGAATGGGGTTCCTTCTGCAGGTCTGTATCCTGGAGTCACTTGGCCCCATGCAGTGCAGGTACCATAGCTGACCCTCAGCACTCACTGCCCAACCTAGATTGGAGGAATATTCATCCCCACACCTCTGGGTTGCTAGTTCCTGCAGCAAATCACCTGGACTAAATGGAAGTGGAGTATCTTGCCCACAGTCACATGAGAATAAAGGTGCTTTATGGTGGAATAGCTCCTCTAGGAAAGCTTAGGCGTAGGAATACCGCCATGAGGCACCTTCATTACCATGCTACTACCTCTAACACTGTAGTGATTTGGATGGAAAGGTCCCTTCTCTTCCTCCTCCTCCTCCTGGATGACATAGTTATATGAACAACTGGAAAGACTGTAGATCAGGTCTCCCACGCTGCCTGCAAGTGTGGGGAAGTAATATTGGCATCAAATCTCCATGCAGTATCCTCATGGCTTTAAGAGTGACAGCTCTTAGAGTGCAGGGAGTGATTCTGCAGTCCCCACAGCATCAGTGTAAGCTGAGGGCTTTTTCAGATCTACCTACCAGTTGCAGATGGTTCCCAGTGTGCTCCTTATCTCAATGATCTGGCAGGGTTGCAGTTTTGCACTGGGATTTAAGCTGCTCCCAGCAGCAGGTACCTCCAAGGTAAGAGCGTGTCTTAAAATGAAATGTGGGGTTTTTTGTGCTAAGACACAACTGAGACTGAGTGAAACCAGGCAGTCTTTCTGGTTCTCGTTCCTCCAGGAACACATGTTCGACTGGCTTAGGCCACTTTGGTTTCTCTAGACAAGCGTGAGCTTTCCTCTGCTCCCGTCTGCAGGCTTTCTCTTGCATCTTGTGTTTGCTTTCTATACGTGATCTTCCTGGGCTTACCGAGCCTGCCCCTCCGAGGGGCAGTCTTTGATCTGTGACAGTGCTAGTTAAATGCTGTATAACATTTTGAGCCTTATTAATCTTTGCCGCTTCCCCTTTGGAGCTCAGAGATAGGTATGTCGTTTCACAGATCAGCATCTCTGCTGCTCTTGATTGAGCCCATGGTAGAGCAGAGGGAGAGTGCACAGCATCGCTTGCTCTTCTCTGGGAACAGCTCAGCCTGCAGCGGGATCGGGGGGAGGAGGAATTTTTCACTAGAAACACTTCTCTGCTCCTTCCCAGATAGATGGAGCAAGCACAGATTCTTCTGTGGCTTCTAACAGCAGAAGTGACAGTTGTCACCGCAAGCTCCTTTCCTTTGCAACCCTCGAGAGAAATGTCCAGGTGACAGTAAGGTGAGTTTGGAGCCCTGGAGCTGAGTGGTGATGCACAGCACAGACCGCCAGCGGGTGAGGAGCTGCCCCAGGCAGTGGAGACACAATGGCTACACAGGTTTTAGGGAGTGAGATTGTGGGGAGGGGGCAGCCGCAGGCAGAGCTGTGAGAGATTAAATCGTTGGTGCTGGTTTGCGCTGGGTTCGTGGACTGCATTTGTACTTGAGGAGTTAGAATAGCTGCAGGTTTCTGTGCTGTTATTAAGTAAATTCTGTTAAACCTAATAGGAGAGAGAATTGCTCAGAGCAATAAACATATGTGAAAAATTGTCCCCTCCTGTATTAATGTGAAGTGTTAAGTGTAACTGAGCCTCCTCAGGTACAAGGACAACCATAAATTTGCCTTCAGGGGTTCCCATCCTGAGGAAACAAAATAACGCCCTGCTTCTCCTTCCAAAAAGTCTCTCCTTCCTGCTCTGCCTTTTGCTTGAAGCTACTATACATGTTAGTTAGCTGCATCAAGAGACTGGTGATGACAGCTCCCCAGCCTGTCCTACCACAGCACATATACACCAAAAAGCTGGTGAGGAGACTGTGGGGTGTGTGGTGAGAGCCCTCCACCCCACCACAGTGTAGCTTCTAAAAGCAGCAGTTAAGGGAGGAGACCCTCCCCACAAGGTACACAAAGCTCCCAGTTGATCCTCCGTGATTCCTCTCTGCTGAGGGTGTTAGCACAAACTCTCTTCCAGATGCATTGAGGGAGACCTGGGAGATTAAAATCAGGTGGGAGCTTCTAGTAACAGAGTTGGGAGCTGCCAAAATGCGCATGGTGCTGTCAGCACCCAACATTGCTATCAGGTGCTTTACATTGGCATCCCATTACTCCTGCTAAGGTCATTTGAGAACTTAAACTCTGCTGTAACAACATGTGGGCTCTTTGTGAGGCTTTCCTTGGAGAAGGATTCTTCTGGCACTACTAACAATGAGGCAAAGGCTTTTTTCATCTGGGGTAAGGGGTGTTGGGGGTGTGAGGTGGTGGTAGTGATGGAGAGAGTGTGTGCCTGCCTGCTTCCCTTAGTAGGGATGCACAACCAACAGCAGCACAAGTGGTGTCAAAACAGGTTGTGGAGAAGCAGAAGTGTGTGTGTGGCTACTGTAGAGCAATTGTGTGGGGTGGTATGGAGCAAGAAGAGCAGTGTGTCTGTGGAAAGCTTGCAAGAGAGAAACTGCCCCCAGAAATAGGTTTCTCTCCTCTCCCCTTCCCCAGAGACAGCGAGAGCTACAGTTGTGCTTGTTCCTTGGCAGGGAATCACACAGCTCAAGTCAAGCACCTGTGGCATTTGTGTTTCCTGCACTTCTGAACCTCCCCTGGTGGTTTTGTGATTCCTGCTGAATGCTGTGGGGATTGTGAGATGGTGGTCCTGGAGCAGGACATGTCTGCAGGGCCTAAGACCTGTCCTGTAGGGTACTGGGTCTGGAGCTCAGAGGCTGCCATTGTGAGGGGTCTGCGCAGAGGGAGAGGAATAGGCTGGCTGTGCCTTTGGTGCCTGTGCCACTGGGCAGAAAGGCTACTCTGCTTGGTTTTACTGGTGTTTTCCCCCATGTACGTGGCTTTATCTCCAGCCATAGCTAATGCCATGGGGCTGGAGGAGGGGCCACCCTGTTAGATGGGACCTTGGAGGGCTGTTGCAGAGCTAAGCGCAACTTCCTTGTCTTTTTGGCACCTTGTTTGGGATCAGCAGCCTAAACATCCTTTGGTCTGCACAGCGGTGATATGTATCTTAGCTGCTTTACCGGGTGCTGCACTGGGGTGGTCTGTGCTGTACTTGCTCTCTAGCTTCCCTTCAAGGAGGGGGCTGTCTGGGGCTTTGCTGCAGGCCTGAGAATGGCTTTTGGATCTGGCTGTCTGCCTTTCTGTCCATCACATCCCCTTATGTTATGCACGTTATCCACAGCAGTCTACAAAATAGATCTGAAAAGGACCTCAAGAGGGCATCTTCTAGCCTTTTCCGTGACAAATCGACTGTACCTGGACTCTGCTTGGGGAAAGGTGCATAAGGAGAGGAATATCTTCTATCAGACCAGCTGATAGAGTTGGAAAAACAGATAGACTTTGGGGGACTTGAACCCTTTGTTGGGGCTGAAGAAGTAAAAACAACATTCAAAGCTAAATATATAGTGAAAATAATTTCCTTGAGTTTGTCCTATGATTAGTGTAACTGGGATACTGGTGGAAGAACCAGGTCAGCAAGGGGAAGATGATAATGTCATCAGCTCCTATGGAAGCAGGAGGGGGAGACACAATTGCTGGGAAACACTAGGGAGGAAGGGACCAGGAAAACTGTGATGTGTTATTAAAGCAATATCTGTGCTGAGCCTATAGCTTGTGACCAGCAGGCTCCCTTTTGAGCATGGTTTGCAGGTGTTTTCTGAGACCTAAGGATCAGAACTGAGGGACAGTGCTGAGAAAAAATAAACTGTGGAAAGCAATCTCTTGTAACTGAGGTGTTGAGGTTTTTCTTGGCCATTATTAGTTGTTTATATGAGCTCACTCTGAAGTAAAGTCACTGTTTGTTTTTACTACGCAGCTTTCTGAGGGCATTTGGTGCGTTGCTGGGATATATTGCGTTCCTGGGCACGTCGGCGTAAAGCCCAGCAGGCTGCTGGGGCTCAGCAACCAGGCACCAGTGTTGCCCAGGCGGTGGGAACATCACTGTTAACTGACTCATGTGATGTGGTTTTATCCTTGTTCTTAAACCTCTTGCTATGGGAGCGATGTACCCTACCTCAGCAATCAGCTCTGGGGTGTAATTATCTATAGTGTTATGGAGTTTGGTGTTTTTAAAATCTCTTGCTTCAATTTAAACCCGTTATGGCATGTCCTTTCCCCATGGAACAGAGAGCAGCTTACAGCGCTTCTCTCCTCTTTGCAGAAATCTTTCACATATTTGAGGCTTGTTATCATGTTTCCCCCAAGACTTTTGTTCTCTACGCTGAACAACTGCATTTCGTTTGCTCTTTCCTCATGGCCGTGTTATTTTCAAGTTGAATGACACGTGCGTGGTTGATTCTGCCTCTTGAGGTCCCTTCCAGCCCTCTTTAACATTTTTTGCGGTTCTGTGTTTTGTTGGGGTCCCTTGGGCTCTCTCCACTTGGTCTAGGCTGTTGTTGAAATGCACTGCCTTAAAATCAGCCCAGTGTTGTAGCCGATGCCTGTCGTGACTGAGAAGAGTGTCAGGGTTATTTCGCATACTGTGTGTGTGCCACTCCTGTCTGGATGCCACTGCAAAATCATGGTACAATACATTTTGTTTACAATATTGCTTGTTCATGCCTGCACTTTGGCATACTGTTTCCCAGCCAGCTGTGTGTTCCCTGTATGGACTTTCATCTAGGCTCTATTTTCCTAATTTTCTAATCAAAATGTTATACAAAACTGGAGGTGAAGCCCTACGAAAGTAGAGGTATCGAACATCTGTTGCTTCTCTTGCGTACAAGACCCTTTTGCTCTGTCAGAGAGACAGCAGGTTGCCTTCATGTGGCAGCGCTATTGCTTCCAGCCCTTCCTGGATTGTTTGATGGTTTGTTTCAAAATTTTTCCAGGAACTGAAGCTATGTTGACGAGCCTGCAATTTCCTTGACTTTGCAACCTGTTGCATATAGCTTCTATCTCTGTCCTTTTACGGTCTTTTGGAATCTCATTTGTCTTCCAGAAGTTCCCAGATAGCTGCTGACAGACCTCTGCTTGTTTGAAAACATCAGGCTTCAGGAATCCTCAGTCTGCTCATGTGCCACTATACCTTACACTGCTACTTTGCTGTGCTTTTAAATGCATCAACTTTGTAGTCTTGGTTATCCTTTTCCATGAGGTCTGAATCAATGAAAGCACCAAACACTTTGGCTTCAGCTCTGAGAGTTGTTGGCTATTGTGAAATTGTGTCCCAATTTATACCTTTTTGCTTCCTGAGACAGCTGCGAGCCAAACCCCTGGGATCCCCTGCCTCCTCTTACCCTAATTAGTAGTTTTACAACTCATCGTGTGCTGACGGCATGTGTGTGCATGTGAGAGGTCATGGAGGTGAATCTCTTTTTCAGGTGACGCTCTCCAGTCTGTTAAGCAATGCTTTGGCTTTCTCATTATCTGATTTGGTTGTCGCTTTTGTAAGCGAGGGGAATGTGGCTTCTTACGATGTGTTCAGTATTTATTAAATGCAAATGTCTGTCCAATTTAACTAGCCTTGCAAGAGAAGAGATTTTATAAATTCTGCATCTGAAAATTAGCAATTATACATAAATTTTAATATGTAATGTCATTACCAGAACCAGCCAGTTCTGGGTGCTGTGTAGAGAATAAAGAAAACACATAAACCTAATAGAAAACAGATTTCGGGGGGAGGGGGGAGGGCTGACACGCACTAACAGCTTTAGAAGGGCTTGTGGTGTGTTCAGTGGCATAAACCAATCTATTAACCTTTTCTCCCTGCCCAGGAGGTGATGAACTCTTTGGTCTGTCTCTTCCCACCGATGTAGTTATCAAATGCCTCCTCTGCTGGTGATCCCCACTGTGAGCAGTCTCTGCTCAACACTTGCCTCTCTCGCTGTGTCCCTCTCTCCTGGTGCTGCTGCTTTGTGCTCATCTGCATCAGCCTGATGGAGTTTCAGTTTCTCCTCCTTGTGCCGTGAGCCACGGAGCAGCCTGTGACTTACCCTTATTGTGCCCCCAGGCTAAGATAATTTGTGTTTGCTCCCTTGTCTTGCTGTGTGTTTACGAAGCACCATCTTTCGTGAACTCCCTTTCCATTCTGCACAAAGTCGTGCTTGCCAGCCCTCTGAGACTGCTGACGCCTCTGTCCTGACAAAGCACTGTTTTTACTCTCTCGTTGTTTTCCATTCTGTTCCTAGCAAGCACAGACACTCATTCTGGGCTTCCTCGCCCACGGTGCTTTCTACCTATGTGGTTTTTCCTGGTTTTTCTCTGTTGACAAGAATCAAACCGCAAGGAGCCGCCTTCCTAGTTTTGTTCCTGTCTCTTCTTTCACATTGGGTTTTTTTTTGTGTGTGCATTCCAGGAACTTGATGCAAGGCTGTGTCTGATGTCTTCCTTTCCCAGCAAATGTGCGGGCAGTTAAAGCTCCCTAATTACCAGTGGGTTCTGTGTTTCAGATGCTCCCAATAAGCCTTTGCTTCTGATCTCCCTGATTTTGTAGCCTAAAGCAGACCCCTAGTGTGCCAGTGTCTGGGCTCCTTCCACTCTTACGTTACACAGAGGTTTTATACCTGCTTTTTGTACTACCGAATTTCACCCCCTGCTTTTGTGCTGGGCCCCAAGATCATCCAGACCTTCTTGTGTGATGTTACTCATCCTCTGCTGCACTGCTGATAATTATCCTCCTTGTCAGCATCATACTTAACTTTGGCTTTCAACCCCTAGAGCTTGCTTTCTCTCTCATCATCAGGTTAGAAACCCTCTCTTCCACGCCCAGCCATGCTCACCTAATGCCTATGAGCAGCAGCTGAATTCTGTGGATTTTCCTCTTTCATGAGCTGAATAGATTTGGCTCCTTAAACTTTGCTTTGCCAAAGTCCCTTTGTAGTTGCTGCTTTGTCCTACAGCAGTGCAGGTCAGGCTCTTCCATCCTGGAGGTGCCAGCTCCGTGTTACTTTCCCGTACATGTATTATCTTGCATTTGGCTGGATTCAAACACTCTTGGTTGGATGGTGGCCATCTAGCCATATATATTGGAGTGTAGGGTAAATGGGAGCTGTTTTGTTTGTTATTTACTAACCTACATTTGTGCTATTTGCAAGCTACCGCTTAAGGAGGTCATATTTAGGTAAATGATTGGTAAAAGCAGTGTATCCTGTGGGATGGGATGCAGACAGTGCATGAGTTTTTTTTCTATCCATGTAGTTAAGTCAAATTATTTGTATTAATGTAAGTCTTAAATTGAGCTGTGATATCAGTTAGGGCTTGATCCTGTACAACATATGTTGGCTGGTAATTGGTTGAGATGTGAATATAATGAATTATCAGTATATTATCATATTGGCTTTTAATTACTTTGTCTAGGTCTGCTGTCAGGCTGACTGGCTGTTGCTGCCTAGGTCAGCTGGTCCTGCCTAAGCACCGGCACAGGGTTAGGGCTCCCCAAGCCTTCTAGAATTACTTGGCATTCCAAGATTTATTAAATTTTAGCATCAATGGGTCAGAGATCTCCTTAGTGTACTCAGAGGTGCAAATTATCCAGGGTGGGTGATTTAACAGTGTTTATCTAAAGCAGATGTTATCTAATACATCTCCTGATCATTAATAAACTGTGAAGTATATCATAATCTTATGAGTTTGTAATCATATCTTTTTCCCATACATTGAGCACATATATATATTATTTTTTGGTGGTAACATTGGCAATTTTACAGCATGCACAATATAACGGATCTGTGTCTCTGTTCACATTTCCCTTTCTATATTTAAATTCGCACTATTAACTTGGCAAGGCAAGAATTTTTCCATCATGTTTTTTAAATACCTTACTAATTTTCTATCCTCTGTAATTTGCAGTTGGTTGCTATTTCTTTAGCTTTTTACAATCATGGCTTATATTGTTTTCTATTATTGTCATCTATGCCACTGCACAAGGATGGGTTTCCAGCCAAAATCCTCTTCCAGTATGGTGGTGGCTGCTTAAACCACCTAAAACCGAAGCAAAATACCCCCACCTATAAATATTATTTTATATTTTTTGTCCAGTATTTTCTTCCCAGTAATTTAATTAATAATTTTTCTCAGCCTGGAGAAGTTGAAGCACCTCGTGTGTGTATTTCTGACTGGGTTTGTGGTCTCACTAGCTTTTTTCAGATGCAGCCTTTGAGAAGGCAGCTGCCAATATGGACAGAGCAAGGAGCTCTGTGTCTGGTGCATTCTCTGCATTCATAAAAAATAAAAATTTCCAAGCAAATTGTGACATAGCAACTAGTTTTGTTGTGGCTGGGAGAATATTGCCTGCTTCAGTTCTCCAGCCACTGTCCCTTTGTATTTGCTCCTCGTGATAAGTAACAGGAATGGTTATTTATGTGCTGCTGGGAAGCTTGCAGCTGGGAATCAGTGATGTGTGTCTGTGGCACGCAGGATACCTCATGGACAGACCTGTGGTTTGTGACTGAGCTAAACTCATGGAGAAAACAGAGAAGGGAGGGTTGGTAAACCTGGCTTGGCGGGGAGCAACGGGGATAATCTCTGTGGCAGGACCCTGGCTCCTGCCTTGCCGTGCTGCTCGGTGGGGGCACTGCCTGCTGCTGGGAACACAGTTTGGTTCCCAAGGCTTGTTCTCCGGTTGCTCACTCTAACCCCTTTTCCATCTGTCCGTTCATTTATTATTTACCACTTTCTCCTGCTCCTTTCTTCGTTAGCTGGTTCCTGATGCTCCAAGCTCAGGAAGGGGCTGTCTTACAGGGATCGTGAAGGCAGCAGCAGACACCGCTGTACTACTGCTCCGCCTGCCCTCCTTGTCGCAGGGACAGGCATGTGTGGCATATGCAGTTAACTAAATTCTTCAGCTTTTTTCCAAGTTAAGAAAAGGGTCAGAATCCTGGAAAGAAGAGGTTCATGGTCCCATGTGTGGTCTGTGCTCTTTTTTTTTTTCAGGGTCTTGGATACGCTGGGGTGAGAGAGAAATGTGAAAGCCTGTGAAAATGCACACTTTGTGTGGCTAAAAGCTGTGTGGAGAAGAGCAAGGTTACAAGGTGTTCAAAAGAAATTCTGGATCTCTTTTTACTTCATTAAGTTTTATATTGGATTGCTGTGCCAAGAGATACAATCGTTGACTTTCTTAAAGAAATGAAAAATGCCATGAATTTAAATAGGTGTGCTGTTGTGCTTTTTTTATTTTTAAGCTTCCCTCCAGTTGAAAAGGTGGCAAAAGCAAATGCTTTATAGGAGGAACTGAAACTGGTTCAAATATAACCCTATTAACTAATAAGGGGAACCCTGGAAATGGGGCTGAGGCTCACAAACCTTTTTTCTTCTCTTTGCTGGGGCACTCCAAGAATCAGATCACCTGGGGAAAGCATGTTTAAGAAATACCAGATGGTCTCTGCGATGCTCCAGCTGTGGACAATCACTCCCAGCCAGGCAATCTGCCTTTCTGTCGAAGCCCTCTAAAACTGTGCTGCCCATTTGTCATGCTTCTCCAATTGCAGCGCTCTGGATAGCTTCTTTTTTCCTTGTCTGGCTCTTCCTTTCCAGTTTTTTATCACCCACCCCCTCCATGAGCTAATGTAGTAACATCCCTTCATTGGCTATAAATCCATTGAAGAGCTGTATATAAAATATTACTTTGTTAGGGAAGATTGGGAAACATCTGTTTTTTTTACCCGTAAGAGTCAGTCTCTACTCGTCTTGTATGACGATGTGACTATTTATATATTTGTAAAGTAAGAAGGAGGAGAGAAAGATGGGAATCTTAGGAATAATTTGAGTGGAGCCTCTAAATGGAGGAAACTGATTCAGCTCTGGGATTTGGGACTTGTTTAGAGGCTAATAAGGAGGGGGAAGAAAAAAGGGGGGACCACAGTCCAAGAAATCGCTTAGATGTCTGATAAAGTAACAGTTGTACCCTCAGCAGGAGGTCCTTCTGGAAACCTTTTGATCTTGTATAAATAACTGTTCTTAAGTGCTCCCTAGCACATGCTCCCCAGGAAAGCTCTGTGTCTGAACCCTTCTCTATTATCTGCTACACAGCACTGGGGACGTTCCTATCAGTAACTGTAACCACAGGAGCATACCTGCACAGCAGCAAAGCTATTTACCTACAGAGGCTTTGCATTTAGGTGGTATGCCAGGGCGTGATCTCTGAGCCTGCTGGCATGAACTGCCTCTCACCCAACCTGCCAGCACTGATGCCTTGCAGAGCTGCCTGCTTTGGCACACACCTGTTCATCCTGTGTCTCCATCCCCTTGGGGCATTGGTGTCTGTGAGTGTGTGCTCCAGGTACCCCAAGGTGTGAGAGCAGGATGCCCAGAGTGTATCATGCCCACAGAACTTGTGGGGATATGGGAACTCAGGGGTTAGTGTGGGAAGGCTGTGACAAGGAGCCACCCAGGCTTGGGACACTGGTTGTGCTGGTGCCATGAGCTGTGGAGTGAGATGCTCTGTCAGCCATGCTGAGGTTGCAGGGAACAGGTGGGTTTATGTGAGGAGGGGGCTTGGGAGCAAGCAGGAGGGAGAAGCTGCATGGGCAGGCAAGTTGCACCTCTAGAAAGCTGCCTGCAGCTCTGGGTACCTCACTGGCCAGGAAGCTGCCCTGCCAGTCTCTGAGCCATTTGGCAGGTAAATGTGGAAGAAGGAAAAGAAGATTTCAGTGCCTGCATGCAGGCGCTGCCAGGGTTTGCCAGGTAGCCATGCCGCATCTGTTTGCAATGGCCTGCACAACTGGTGTATAGGAGCAACGTGCCAGAGCTGCTGCTCTTGGATGCTGGTCCACACAGCTCCCCTCATTTGCTGGCTGGGTTCAGTGCCCTCAGCCTGCCCTATGCTGCACAAACCTGAGCCCCTGCTCCCAGTTCCCCTCCACGCCATTGCAGGTTGCTGTGTTGGTTTGGGGACAGCTCACCCATCTGACCCCTTCCCTCCCTTTGTCAGTGTAGCCTATGCCATGGGTGGCTGCCTGCTCCTGTTAGCCTGGCCAAACCCCGTGTGTGTCTCTGCTCCTGAGCCTGCTCACACCTTTCTGCAGGGCTGCGGTTGATGGCTACGCCTCCCCTGTGGCCCCATAATGCACTCCCGATGCTCCCTCTCCCCTTCTCCCACATACTAGTTGCCATGTGGGAGCTCAGCCTGTTCTGATGCTTCTCTGCCCTTGCTGTAGCCTCACAGACCTTCTGCTTGTTTTTTTGGAGCTTTTCCTTCCCCAGGCTGCCTCTCACTTTCCCTCCTGAGGTGCTACAGCATCCTCTCTTGCTAATCAGACATGCAGCCCTCATTTCCTCCCTCCATCTGGTCCACTGCCAGGCCAGTGTCAAGCTATGTTTCGTCCCCGTTGGGCACAAGGAAGAGCTCCCAAAGCCCCATGTGACCCTCACCTCTGCCTGGTGCTGCAGGTGACTAGTGAAAGATTAATTTTAAATGTAAGATATTAAATGGACATTGCTGCTCTAACACCTGCTGTATCTTTGTCCTCCCTGTGCCAAAGTTATCTTGCACGGCATGTCAGGGGCCAGTACAAAACCTGCTCCTTGGCTTTGGTGAGCTCCTGCAGCAGCAAGTCCTGAGCTGCTCTGAGCCTGGAAGCAGCACCTGATGGCTTCACAGGTAAACACATGTTCCTGTGCTTTGATACCAAATGTCATGTTGGACTTTTCAGGATCAAAGAGCATTGGCTGAGCTTGTGAGGTGGGAGCGGATAATGACAAAGGAGTTGTAGTTGTTGCAAGTAGCCGAGTGGGCATGAGCCACAGGAGGGGAGCAGCAGCTGGGGGGGCAGGCACAGCCAGAGCCTTGTAAGGGTTGATGGGAAGCTCTGATGTTAGAAATGCTATTAGTGAAGCACCGCTGACTGGAAAAGACAGTGTGTGGCTAGAAAGGATTCAGGAAAGCAGTAGATGTGACCAACCATGGAAATGTGGGAGCTATGGATGAGGTTTGAATAAGATTCATCTGCTTAGGGGAAAATAAATAACTTGATCATAATGTACAAGTACCGTTGAGGGGAAGAAAGAGTTCAGAGCAAATAGCTCAAAATGTTAGCAAAGAAAGGCCCAGAAAGAAGCTGTTAGTTAAAGCCTAATGCAGGGCAACGTTGGGCTAATAATGCACAGATTTATAATGCTGAGAATAAATTTTGGAATATTTCTGCTTGGGTATGAGGTGTATTAACAGCCATTGTCAGCCTGAAAGTCAGACTCACACTGAAACTGTTTCAGACAGAAGTTAGAGGATTTGTGTAGTAATTACTAGGTTAGAGCCTCTAACCTCTATCAAGTAGGAAGAAAACCTATATTGATGGTCCTTTCCTTTCTTATAATCTGAATAAATATGTAACATGAGTGTTGTGCCTCCTAGAGAAGGGGTGATTGCTGCAATTAATCGCTTCTTGAAGCCAAACTGAGCTTGTTAATTCCTGCTAGCAATTTGGCCAAGTGGTCCTTTCACTGTGCTGGGAGCAAAGCTGAGCTTGGACTTACGGGCTCCAGTTCTGAACTGATGGAAAGGAGTTGAATTTATTCCCTGCCTAAGCCAGGACCTGCCTGACTTTGGTGTGATGTGCATTGGTANAGGGTGGTTTTTATTTTTGGCCAGAGATGACTGAATTTAGGCAAATGTAGCTGCTTACTTTTGCTGTAACCACTCCCAGGGAAGAACTGATGCTCTGAGAGTGAGCGAGACAGTCTTTGTTCCCTGCCACCAAAGCCTTTCCTGAAACGAGATCCAGCTGAAATGCAAGCGCTTCACCAGGAGGAGCCTATCTTTGATACAGAAGTCTTTATTTTCCGTCTTTATTTTAAAGATTTCTCATCTTCCATCCC
>VXBZ01003755.1:100292-180983 GCA_013399135.1 Heliornis fulica
CCCCCCCCCAAAAAAAAAAGAATTAGCAGATATTTTGTTGAATAAATGTAGTAGAGCAGCTTCCGAACTTTGGTGTCCAAAAGTTCATTTATGATCATGCTGTATATAAATTCCCAGATATAGGGTTTTGACACAGAAATAGTCTTCATTTGATAGAATGTTACAAATTCAAGTTTCAGAAATTATCCTCTTGAGCCATCTCCGTGGTGTTTGGCACCATGACAAATCATTAGTCAATCCTGAAATAGTCATCAAGCAGAGAAATAGCTTATTTTATATACTGTTTCTTAGAGAGTTAAATATTTCCACATATTCATTCTCTGATTGGAGTCCTGGATCCTTTCCAAATGTTCAACCTGTAAAGATATTTGAGAACCCCAGGACTTACACTCTTTCCAAAAAAATGATAGATTTCACTTGAATTTTCACAAATGGAAAACCACAACTCCCCATAGCTGCGAAGCAGCAGCTGTCATACCAGGTACACGGAGTATGAGAAAACACTTTCTAAAAGCTTCAGGGACTTCCCATTATCTGGAAGTTTTTAGCACTCTCGAAATTCACAACGAAAACAGGGGGTTGGGTTTTGGTTTTGTTTTTTTTTTTATCCCGGCACAGTGTTGCCTCAGATAATCGGCTGCACCTGTTTGGAAGCGGCACTTCACGTTGTTCCCTTGTACAGACCCTTGCACGTGTTTCTGTTAATTTTTCCTAGAAACACAAATGGCAACAAATCAGAGCCCCTGCATTGAGTCTCCGTGCAGAATCCCAGACTGGTGTGGTTTTTTGAGCAGTTTGCTGTGGTCTGAGTGAATGGATTGACTTGGGAGTTTTGAAGTTGAAAACCTTGGGAAGTGAGGATACTGGCAAAAAAACAGGGAAGTGATCAATAGCTCCAAAATAACAGCTCCAAATCCAGCACTCTGCTTTTCGTTATTGCTGTTCTTCTTTTTCCTTTAAAAAACCAAAACAAATACAAAAAACCCCAACCAAAACCAACCAACCAAAAAACATATGTCCCCTACCCTCTCCCAGTGTCCAGTTTTCCAGCTCAGAAATTGAGATTGGTTTTGATAATAGTAACGAACTTCTTTCAGAAAGGGTTAATTTGAGGTGAAATTGTGTGAGATGAGAACTTGGGAAACGAGGAGTTAAGTTGTGATGATGTAAATCGTTGTTCTGCATTTAAAATAATAGCACTTGGATAATTCTGAGTTTTTTCCTGCTTTAATTGGCTGAGAGGTTGCCAAAACATGTGTGTGTTGTTCTGAATTGGTAAATGATTCCTGTTTATAGGACAGGTGTCTTCTGATGTCCCGAGCTCAGTCTGTTCTGTAATCCTAGATCCTATTTCTGATCTACGTTTAATAACGTGTGACAGAGAAAGATAGGAGCCTTGCACACCAAATCAGGCTAGGAATGTTTTGAATTTAGCTCTGTCTGCTTGTTGCACAGGGTATCTTTTCATAAGGGACATGCCCTTCTAAAATTCATTTTTTGGACTTATCTTTTCTTTCTGAAACATGCTGTCTTTTGGCTCATTTACATGCAGCCTGAAGGCTGCAAGTGTGCCAGCCTCCTTCCTTTGTACTGACTCAAGAGGAAAAATCCTGTCTTAAATATATATATATATTTTTACATATATTATTTTTGTAATGCAGGAGCTGCAGCAGAGCAGGGCTACAGAGAAGGATGTGGTGGCAGGAGGAGAATTGAAGTGTATGTGACTACAGCCATGCAAATAAACCCTCATTTTTCCATCAGTGTCTAAATTAAACACTACTTTATGCCTATTGGTTTGGGCCATGCAGTATCATCACAGAGTTGGATTAGTTATGCAACTGGCAGTGACTTTCCTGTTAGGCTGTAAGCTGGTGGTGGAAATTAAATCGGACCCAGTTACCGAAGTGCTGGTGCTCCTGCTCTGGTTACGACGCTGCATTTTGAAAATACGGGGTTTTGTTAAAAAAAAAAAAAGAAAAAAAAAACAAACAAACAACCCACAAACAATATCTTACAGCTTGAAACAAATATGGAGCCCACAGAGATGTGTTTGATAAGGGGAAAGGAAAGCTATGACTAGGTTCCCCTTCTATAGAGGAGTACACGCTGTGGAGCAGAGGGCTTGAAAGGGGTGCAGGCTGCTGGGACAAGGGAGAGAAACAGAGGTTCACAGGCAGGGGGGAAGCTCTTGAGATGCCCAGTTTGAAGGAAGAGGTGCAGCTGCAATGCCATGAACTGGGGTGGGGTTAGTAAGGAGCAGAGCTCCCCACTGTGTCCGCTGCTCCACCGCCCCCCTGGTTTGGCCGTTGCAGAGCCAGGCGATGTTGTAGCATGTTTGGCCATGGTGTGTGACAGCAGGAGCACTGAGGGGTCCCAGGCAAGCACACTACCACAGGGTGAGTCTGCAGACCGTTTCCACAGAGGTTTGCAAAGAGCAGCTTGCTGTCAGCCTAGTGCTGAGGATACCATTGTGCCAGAAAAGGAACCGGGTCTGGGTGGAGTGGAAGGGGCCATGAGAACTGGATGGAGGTTTGGCTCTTTTTCAAGCTGTTTCTGAAGCTGGATTAGTCCTCTTCTCCAGCTGGTGTGAGATGTTAGGTTTGTGTTATTTCTGGCAGCCCCACAGGGACTAGAAGTAACTCCATGCCTCTTGTTTCTCCGTTCAAGGACAGGATAGTCCAGGAGCAGCACAAGCTCTGTGTCCCTGAGAGATATAGTGCTGGTTTGCCCACAGGTAGAAGGTTTGAGAAGGACCCAGGCTGTCTTTAACCTTGAATGTCACCCACTTCCACAGCTTGTTGCATCTCCTGGGCTAGTCTGCTGTTCACATCACCATCCGTCCAGGTTTCCACAGACATATCCTTTTGTCTGTCAACATCCGGACGGATTTGAGGGATATGAGTGTCTACTGGCCTTGCATGCTGTCGTGCGTGCACAGAGACTCTGCCTGGCCTGCCCCGTGACTGTGAAACCCAGATCAGATGTGTACACAGATGCAAGAATCCTGATGGTCTGCCAAATGTCTGGAAATATAGGCTATGCCCACATGCATCGGAGCTTTGAGCTGCTGCTTGTTGGGAAACCACTTATACAGCCTTAAGTGCAAGGGACCGGACACTTGGATGGGCCAAGCGCGTGCACATGTGTTTCACAGTTGCTTTTATTGCACTTGAAGGCAATGCAGGATCTCGTAGAGGAGTTAGTCTCTGTGTGTCTGAGCCTAGCATGTCCCCAGAGGTTTAGGATTAGCTTTGTGGCGGGCTTGTACGGAGCAGTCTGGGCATATGAATACTTTGGAAACTCCTGCCAGACTGTCCTAGTTCTTTGCATTCCCTTCCTAGATGGGGAGATTTTCCATCAGGATCAGTAGGAAGACCCTTTGAGTCATAGTGTTGATCAGAGGGAAGACCTTGTATTTGTCCTGTGCCTAAAATTCTTTTTTCTGCCTGAGCTATGTGCTTCCTTGCTGGGCTCCTCCATCCACGTTCTGCATGGTTCCCACAGGGATCTGCTTCTTCCTGTTCCTCTTGCAGCAGAGAAAACCAGAGGATGCAGGACATGATGTCTCTAATGTATGCCTGACCTGCTGTTTGCTTGATTTTTGGACATGGGAGGACTGCAGCTTGAGCATGAGCTGTTGTGTTTGCACTGTGGCTTTTCTGGACAAGGATCCTGGATTTTTGTGATAGGCTGGAGAATGAGAGAAGGTTTAATAACTTTCTTTCCTAGATCCAAGCAAATTCAAGCAAATTAACCAGACTTTCTCTGTAGCACTTCTCTCAATTCCCACTTACAGGGCTGCAAATGAGCAAACGTGCTCTCCTATAGCTGCTGTCCTGCGTGGGATGGGTGGCAGACACCTCCCGCCCTCCCAAGGGCTGTTGGGTGATGTGCCCCGAGCATGGCCAGTGCCGAAGCTACCTCATCCCCTGACACCCTGTTCAGGGATGACCAAACTCCTAATATAATCCCTTTTTCTTCTGGAAAATAGATTTGTTCAGGCATTCACCCTTGTCCACACGCTCCCTCTAGTGAATTCCAGGGTTAAAAAAAAATCTCGTAGGCTTTCAGTGAGCTGCCTCGGTTGTCGTTTAACGATTCCACCTCTGAACTGGGACCCTACTGCTTCACTGGCTGCCTTGACAATCTCTCATTTGTCTTTTCTTCTTTTATTTAGCTTTTCCTACATTTTTTGCACATTCTGTAGATTCTCCTGCATTCCAAATGTCTTATATTTTCATGCTTCCTTTTATCTCTCTATTCATCTATCCCAGTATAGACAACAGAAATGCTAAGTCCACATAATCTGTAGAAAGCAAGAACTGGGTTGTTAGACACTTTCCAAACATTACACTTCATGGAAATATTTTCCTGTAAGATGTAGAAATGAAACAGCTGTCTCCTCTCTCCTGGGCTGTTCCTGTGTAGACTCTCCTGCTCTCTGAATTTACAGCACCATCCCTTGGACGAGTGACCAATGGCCAGCTTCAAGCAGTTGTATTTATGATGTGCCAAGCAGCAGTGAAGATGATGGTGTTTATATGCTACTCAGATCTATGTGGTGGGATTAATGTACGGCAAGAGACCTGGTGTTGACGTTTCCAGAGTTGGGAATGTTTTGCCAGTGGAATTGTCACTAGGAAATTTGTGGCTGATGGTTCACCACAGACCTCTTGCTTTGTGTGAACTTTTGGCAGGCTATGGGGCGAGCAAGGATGATCCTCACTCATGTGTCCTCCTTCCTCCTCCTTGCTCTGGTCCCTTCTGGCTTTGTGCTTGGCCAAACAAAAATCCTCTGTCTCCTGCCAGGAGCTGAGTATTGAGGTAAGTGAAAGGAATGGGTGCCTTCATGTAGCTCAGCTCCGTGGATGACTCACTCTCATCATTTTCTCCCTGTATTGTTGTGTGGTATCACCTCTCAGCTGGCCAGCTGTGGCTGACCTGAATGTGAGATGGCAGGCCAGCACTCTGCTGGGGTACCTTCTGACTCGGCCATGGTTCAGACAGCCCTTCCTAATGTACCTGCTTATTCTGCCTGTGTGTTGTGTTACTTCAGAACACAGCTGAAGATGTATTGATTCCCGGAGGGTTATTATTTCTCGATTCTTATGGGCATTTATGGAAGCTCAGTGCATCTGTAGAGTTGTCTAAACTGGAAAAGTAAATCAGGAAAACAAGAAATCCCCCAAAATGCTGAGCAGTAATATTTTGGTTGAAGCAAGCAGTCCTTACCCTGCCACACAGAGAAGCAAGCAGCAGGCTGTTTGGACAGAAGTGTGAACATTTGTGTTAGTGTGAGCTAGCAGAGCGGGCTCCTGCGCACATCTTGGAAAAGGAGCAAAAGAGTGAAATTTTTATGTCATCATTTCCAACCCGAGCAACTGGAAAAGGAGTAGGAGAGACCAGAAATTATTTGAAGATTTGCTTCCCTTCTGTATCCTACTGAAACTGAGAAAGCAAATATTTGCAGGCTGTATTCCAAGCTGAGGTTATTTCTTCAAAGTGTGTTCTGGCAAAGGAGTTTTGGCTGTGGCCCATCCACAACCTGAATGACTAGGTGATACCACAGGGAAGAAATTGGCTGACAGCAAATCATGGGCCTAAATTTTGGGCAGTTGTTGACTCTGCATCTGTTATGCTGCCTTTCAGTAACTCTCCATGCTGTTATCCAGTGCTTTTGGCTGTGACCTTGATAGGATAAAGCAAAACTACACTTGTCCTTCAGCGCTGCCTCATGAGAACCATGGTGCCTCTGTACACTGTCTGGAAGGATGCTATGCTCTCTGGAGGACTGTGTTGCTGCAGAGGTGCCCGGGCAGTTCCTCAGCGCCCGTCACCCAAACGCACTGCAGGGATCTTATGATTTGGGAGATACTCTGGCACATGTGCTGGTGAGTCACATGTGCAGCTGGGGAATACCAGAGACTTCAAATGAGAGCACATCTGGATATGCATGGAGCACATCTGGAGCATTAGAGGAAATTTATCACATACACATAAAATAACATTTGGGAAACACCTTGCCTTCTTTGTCACCATGCCCAGGTGTCCTGTGTCTGTCAGCATGAGCAGCAGGGCTGTTGCACTGAAGGGCAGGCAGGAATGCTTCACGTTTGAATAACTGGTTGCATTGCCAGCACGTTGCCTTGTGCAGATACCCAGTGGCATCTGAGTAATGTTTGTCAGTGTGTTTTTCTGGGTAGCCTGGAGAGCCCTTTGTCTCTTTGCCAAGTGCCAGTTGCTGTATCATTTTTCCAGGCGTGATACAGCACTTGGCACAGCCGCCCTCCAGGCTTTGCCCTCAAAGACTCCAGAGGTATTCCCTGGGATGTGACTATGCCCTGGAAGGGAGGTTTGAGGGTTGTGCATGTGGACAAAGCTAGGGAAAGAAATCTGGTTATGTACCAGAACCAGATTCTTGAAAAACTACTGTCTATATGCACTGCAAGCACCTTCCATCCTCCTCTCTGCTTTGGCATGTCCTGACTTCTTAGGTGGGAAGAAATGAGATGTGTGATACTCGTTTCAACTGTAGGCTATATATGATGAAGACTATGGCTTCTTATACATCTGGTCACCTGTCTGGAGTAATTTTGGGTATTTGTGTTGCCCAGTGTGCACAGGGAGTACCTCTGAAAGTGCACTGGTTACCTCAGCATCCCCAGCCTGGGTGAGGGCAGCATTAATGTTCCAGCCCTTGCCACTGGCAGGTGTGTTGTTGCCAAGGTTGTGCTGCCCTGGTAAAGCAAAGAGAGCATCCTCCTAAGGCCATGGTAGACAGAAGCAGGAGGAAGCTTGGCTGGGCACCTCGTGGTGTCTGGGAACACCTCGTGGTGTCTAGACACCAGAGGATGGTGAAGGGTCTGGAGAACAGGCCCTACGAGGAGCGGCTGAGGGAGCTGGGGTTGTTTAGTTTGGAAAAGAGGAGACTGAGGGGAGACCTTATTGCTCTCTACAACTACCTGAAAGGAGGTTGCAGTGAGGCGGGGGTTGGTCTCTTCTCCCCAGTAACAGACGACAGAACTCGAGGTAATGGCCTCAAGCTGCGCCAGGGAAAATTTAGGTTGGATATTAGAAAGAACTTCTTTACTGAGAGAGTCATCAAGCACTGGAACAGGTCTACCCAGGGAGGTGGTTGAGTCCCCATCTCTTGAGGTGTTTAAAAGACAGGTAGATGCAGTGCTTGAGGATATGGTCTAAGGGTAGACTTGGTGGTTGTGGGTTAATGGTTGGACCAGATGATCTTAGGGGTCATTTCCAGCCTTAAAATTCTATGATTCTATGATTTCACTGTTAATGTTTCAGAGCATTTAGGACCACAACTGTCAGTTGTTTGCTCCCTATCTGTCAAAAAATGCCCTTCCTTACTTATCTGTTTCATGATGAGAAAGTTTGTAAGTCACCTTATCTCTGTAGGTATCAGAAACATCACATATGGCACTGTCTTAATGTCTTTTTTTCTTGCAATTTCCTGGATTGCCTGCAGTGTCTTTGCTGAAGCAAAACATACTCTACCACTGGAGAGGCTTGTAAGAGAGCTAAATTAATCTTTTCTCCTGAGCTTTGTAAAATAGGTTAAACCAACATGCAGTACTCATGGATGTTATAAGCTCAGACATGCACATAAAATGGGAGGCTACTGAATTAAGAAATAACTGCTGTTCACTGTTTCAGCAGCTTATTGTAATTATCTCTTTATTTTTACTGTGATTTTTGCCAGGCAGAGATTATCAGAAAATTGAAAATTAGTTTAATACTGAAATATCTGTGTTACTGTTTGTGCAAAGCCCCAAGTTTCTTCAACAGCCAAATAATGTGAAGGGAAAGCTGAACTTGAGAATACATAACGCAAAGCACATTAACTTCCTGGAAACCTGGGCACCAGAGCTGTTCTTTGACACACACATGGCCAACCCTGTTTCCACTGCTCTCGGTGAATGTCTGCTTGTTCCCAGATGCTTAGTCTGGAATGACTAATGAATTTAAAATCTTCTGAAAGCATTGGCTTCACCAGACTATCCAATATGTGAAAATGCTTGTGCTTTATATCTTGATATTAATGCTTTACCATAATTTTTTCATATCCCTCATTTAGGGACTGTGATAAGTCTGCCACTGTCATGCTTTGCCTGTGTGACTGGGTGCTGCATCTACAGCACAGCCAAGGATTGTTGAGCAAAACATTCAAGAATATATATTTATTTTTACTAAAAGGAAAATAAGTACATGCACTTTGCATTAGGATTGTATATCAGATTTCTTAAAAACAAGTGTTAGTGCTGAGCAAGTCAGGACCCCAGTCAAGGTGGAGGGTTATGTGGTGCAGGAGGAGGAACAATCTGGAGAATGGTAGAGCTTCTTGTGTTCCACTCAAAACTGTGTTTGCACTTTCATTTTCTAATGCAGTGACTATTTCCCGTTTCCGTGACCTGCAATTTATGGTGAGAGCTGATGCTAAATTGCTGTGTGAAAAGCTTGAAAAGTTATATCAAGTGCACCCTGCAGCACTGTGATTAGTGGATGGACTGACTTATCTCTGGGGAATAAGGGCCATCAGGAGCAGAGATCTTGATGAGCTCTCTACTGTGCCGAGTCCAGTGTTTTGTCTCCCCAGCAGACTGCATCAGATCCTGTTTGCCTAAGATGAATGTGTAGGAAATGTTCTTGCTGCTGACAGTTGTGCTGGCAATGGTTTTATTTGAAGAGTAGCGTTGGGGGTGGAGGTGGTGAGGAAGACTGCAGTGAGGAAGAGCTGTTGCTCTGCACAGAGACGGTGCTGCCAGCAGGGCTTCCTGGCCTTGGGCAGGCAATTCCCACTCATGCAGTGCTGCTTGATGGGAAACACAGAGTTGGGGAAGCATGTTAATGGGTCGGGAACCAAACAGGTTGGAGACATTTGGAGTGTTTCTGTGGTGGCTGGAGACCCTGGCTTTAACCACCTACTGACAGGTAAAATCTGCATCCCCCATCCCCGGGAGGGATCAGGCTGCTACCACCTGTGAGAGGAAACTGATGAGTCAAGTTGAAGCAAAGTGAAAGCTGATGGGGGTGAAAGCAGCTCTTTGGACGGTGTGGGATGCAGTCACTGCTCTGTGAAAGCAAAATTGCCTGCAGGTAACGTGCATGGCTCTGCAGATGGGAAAGAAAAGAGAGGGTTTTGTCTGGGGCTCATTCCCATCAGTTTGATTTTTGCTTTGTGGCTCTTTAAGAGAGGATGGAGTAGGAAAGGGAGACAGATTGTATGTAAGCCTGTTCAGATCGGTGACTTCCACCGGGGCTGGGAGGAATTCTCTAACTGGAAGAGATTTCTGTGAGAGGGGCTCACGCAGGCTCTATTGTCAAAGAGACATCTTGAAGTAATATGTGACTCTTGATAACACCTCCTCAACACTTAGTAAATTTGACCCCTTCTTTCATGTGCCATTATACTGCTTCACATGGCTGCGGAAGCAGCCTGCGCACTGAATCCAAATCTTGTGTTTTCAGGCTTGGAGCATGTGATCTTCCAAGTGGAACGGTGATGCTACCAATGGCTGGTTCTCCTTCCCACTGCCTGGGAGGTGGGAGGTCAGTTGACGGGAAATCTTATTCTCTGTCATCCGGGAGAGTTGCTGTTCTGCACGTGAAGGCGAGTTTGGTTTGGTTTAAAGCCCGTGTGCATGCTGAGCGGTGCAGGTGCTCAGCCCATCCTAGAAGCACTTAGTGTTAAGTACAACACACTCTTCCTCAGTGTAGTTAAATAGCTTTTATAAACACTCTCTGAAAGTACTCTAATTATACATGACCTTTCTCCTCTGTTTAGTGTCATCTCATTAATCTATCTTTTAGGTGAATAACTCTGTTTTGGGAACAGAGCAAATACAGAAATTGCACAGTGAGATGCATTTAATACACTTAAACAACTTTTTCTTAATATAAAAACCATCATTTGCCATTCATTTTTCTCGTTGTGATGAGTATTTGCAGGCCAGCATTGGAAACAGGATGGTAATTTCGTGGTCCTTAACTTTGGCACCTGTAGTTATTTTGGAGCTACAGGCTGTTTTCTGTGGCTTTACTGCTCTGTAATTCAATACCCTTTTAGGACCTTAATGCTGCCATTAGTAGCAAATTGGCCTCTATTCTGAATAAAACTCTTTATTAAATTTGTTTGTTTAATTTTTATTAGAAAAGGGTTGCTCAACAACCACAGGGAATGCATTTCCTAGGAGGTACAGGGGCAGTGCCTGAAATCCCTTTCCCATAATTGCTGGTGTGAGAAGGAAAGCCTGAGGGACATGTAGGGGGTTAGCTGTGTGCTGACAGAGGTGGTAGCATCTTCTCATGAGTCCCTCTCAATAAAGAGTGTCATTACCCAAGCTGTGCTCAACTGAGGGTTCAAAGTTCTGTATATACTTTTCCCATTGATGTGTTTTCATTTTTCCTTTGCATGTTTTTTTCTTTTTTCACAGAAAAAGACGGTTATTGAAACTTGGCATTCTTTCTGCTGTTTTGCTGACCCTTTTCTTTGCTGGAGTAGCTCATCTGGCTTTGCCTTTCTCTTTCTCTGCCTCTGACTGTGTTAGCAGAGGGAGGGTGAGAGCTGGAAGAAGGGCTGTAAAGGGCAGAGGACTCTGTCTGTGCCACTTCCTTGGCCCCAGCACCTCCTGTGCTCACTCCCAGGACTCTCTTTTTGTGGATCAGAGGAGGGGGAGTCCCTCAGGCACTGGTCATCTCTGCTCCTCTGCTGCTGGGGACCTGGGGGTGCCTGACCAGGGCTGGTGCTGATGCACTGGGGGATGGATCTTGCTCCTGTGTCTCTGAAAGAGCTGCCTGGTGCTCTGACATCCTTCCTGGCTGGCATGGCTTCCCCAATCCCTAGGCTTAGTTCTCACAGCCCTGGCAGGGACAGCTCTGCACTAACTTCAGGAGATGATGCTAAGCCTTGGAAAAAACATTAATGCTGGAGCCTGGTAGAAACGGAGCATCCAGGGTTGCCGACCAGTGCCACACTCTCCTGCTGCTGTAGTTCAGCAGAGTTGCTGTAGTCACCTGAAAGCCTAGGGATGAACTGGGAACGAGGGAATCCAGGGAAGTTTTCCTCCCTCTCTGTGCACCGTTTGCTCATAGTTGTGCAGGTCTCTGACACTCACAAAGAACGAAGTCTTGCTCGAGCAGACAGCTGACTGGGGCAGTGAGCATGCAATGCCCGCCTACACCAGAGCGCTGCTGAGTGCCTCGCACAGCAAAGAGCTCAGACTCATTAACTTCCATCCTCTCTGGCAGTTGAGAGGGGGGAAAAGACCCAGGCCCAGTATGTGGTGAAGTGCCTCGTGTAATTACAGCTCCAGCCTCCTGCTCCCAGCAGTTGCTCTCTTTGCTGAAGAGACCAAGGTCTCTGTTGCTCCATTAAGGTCCCGAGTTAAGGTTCTGCCGCAGGCGTTTGCAAGTAGTCCTGTGCATGTGTGTAATTTCAATTCTATTTCTCTTGTTTTCTGTAATGAGAGGTAATCCTAGACAACAGATCCAAAACCTTCCCTGTAAAGCCACGGAAATCAGTCATACAAAAGCCAGAAAATACCCAGGTCCATGCGACCTTAATTCAGTTCTCTTGCATATATGCATTACAAGAGTATGTGATCATGTAATTAAAAACTATTGGCTTGGCAGGACCTTGGCGTACTCCTTGCACAGAATAAGATAGAGGGCTGCAAGAAGAGAGGGAATGTTTACTTGTAGTTAAGGCGCTGGTGAGGGATGTGGGAGAACTGGATCCTAACCCTGGCGCTGTCATGGGATTCCTGTGTGACGCTGGGCAGAGCTGATCCCCCCGCAGCCGCAGAGGGTGTTGAACTCCATTATCAGCAGCTCTCCTACTCCAGATTTTCGAATATTCAACTTCCCAGCCTGGAAAACGAAAAAAAAAAAAGGGAAAAAAATGTTTTTAGTGCTGATTATTTGTATGAGATACGGATCTGAGTAAACATATGTGCAGACAATCATAGGGAAAGGATGAAAACCTCTTATCAGAGGTTTTATCCAGATTATTTCCTTCTGTAGCCACTCCAGAGCACGTGAATGAGGCTGGCTGTTTTCATGTTAGAGCTCTCAAGCTTTAAGGGCTCTCTGTGTCCAATTAAACAGTAGCATATCTCTTGAATATTAACACATTAAAAGCAATATACTTCCAGCAAAGAAATCTGATCCTAATTGGCCCTGGAATATTTTATTTTCCAAACTGAGCTGTGAGCCGTTAATCTTCCTTTTTTAAGACTAAGCAAACATTACATTCTTAGGGGAAAGTAGGACCAAGGAATGGGGAAAATAGACTCTCAGACCATACCTGTCAATCTTCCGTTTTCCAGTGTTTTGCCCAGAAACAAGCACAGGAACTAATTGACTTCTATCCCCTTCTGTCTTTTTTTTTTCCCCCTTTAACATAGTGACTCAAATTAAAACAAAGATAAAATTCCAGGGGAAGCTGGCATTAATCAGGGTTTGGAGTAAATTAAATTAAGTGCATTTTATTGAACTCAGCAGTATTAGTTATTAAAACCAGAAGGCCTTTCCCAACTAGTGTAAAAAAGCAAACAATGACTCATAGCGTGGCATAGATTTTATTGGGAAATTAAAATGCTCATTTTCTCTTATTCTTTCTCTTTTTTTCTTTTTCTTCTAACTTCAGACAAGCACATGTGAACAACTGCTCATGAGCCTGTGCTCACAGACCCCTTAACCTGGAGCACACGCTGGCACTGGCTCTGCACATGGCGGCACCCAATGATGGCAGAGTAAAATTGCATATACAGAAGTGGTGTTTCTGCAGGTCTTCTGTGCCCTTGGTATCAGAATGTGGCTTGTAGTTGATATAAGGATCAATGTGTGGCCCTGAGCTGGCATTGGGCAGAGCTTGAGACTCTGGGCATTGTTTAATGGCAAGCAAGGCTTAGCTGGGGTGGGTTCCAAAGGCAGAACAGAGATGCCTGTCCTGGCTTTCCAGCATCCCCTCCACCCACAGTCAGCCATGCCTTCATCCTCTCTTCTTGCATGAGGCTTATTTGTTCAGAGTGTGTCCAGTTCATACCTTCTGGGCTTGTGGTTAGGGATGTGATATGCCTTGTTTTTGCTAGGCAATACCAAGTCTTGTCATTAACCCTTGAGAGAGGAACAGATCTCGGCATGTCACAACCCTGGGGTGGTGGTTTCCCTGGGATCACCTGCTCAGCTCCCAGAAAGGACAAAAGGGACGTGGCTGAGCTGATGCAGTGGCACAGCAGCAGAACAAGTGTAGCTGTGCTGGTGTGTGGTTCCACAGTCCGTCGGGGACTGGCTGTGTCTTGGCAGACAGGAGCATAACAAGCACAGTCCAACTAAGAGAGGAGACCTGGGTAATTATAAACTGAGCGTTTTGACTTTGATAACAAGGTAGAGCAAATTATGAACGAACTTAAAAATACTTCTCGCATACAAAGATGACAAACACCAGTCTAACCTAGACCAGCCAAAATTGAATTTGGTTTCCTCTTTTGCCATCCATTGTTCTGGAAATATAGTAGTAGCTGTGGTATATTTTGACTGTAAGGTAGCATTTGTCTAAAAAGCAAACCAAGAACACGTTGTCAGGATGATATCACTACAAAATAGGTGAAAAAATATTCAGAAAAAGCTACAGTTAGTTCTCTGTCAAATTGGGAGCAGAAATCACGTAAGAAGCCTTAAGGTCCAGTATTATTCATTGGCTTCATTAATTTTTTTGCATTCCTTCCTTTCAGATTCGATTTAGTGGGGTTTCAAACAAGCACATTTCCGTTGTTGATTCCCCATGGCACGTAACTGTTTGCTAATGAAGACAGCTGAGGAGGAGGGAGATGAGTGGGGTGAGGGTATGCAGCCCTACTCACCATCATGTGAGGGTGATGTGAGATGCTGCAGTTACTGACCTGGACCAGTTTGGGCTTAACCCTATAGTCTCCCAGCACAGATATAACTTGGTGAAAGGGCTTGGAGAGGAAACACAAACTCTTGACCAGCCTGCTGAAATTGCTTTACAGATAGTATGAAAGTTCTGAATTTTGATGTAACTGGACTGAAGTACTGGGAAATCTGGGGGTAGTTTGGTTGAAAAAAAAACTTCCCTCGGGTGTTGGGCGGGTTTGTCATCCATGCAGTGCCACTGCGTAAGATGTTACAGCGTGGGTGGTGCAGAAACATGCCTGGGAGAGTGAGCATCAGCTGCGAGTTTGGCTTTGTGGGCAACACCAGATTTTCATTGTCCTTTCGGGCTGTCATGGCCAGTTCAGATAGGAATTGCTTTCAGCTAAGCAAGGATGAGACAGGGTGGCTTGCTGTGTCTTGCTGTAGAGAAGCGTGCCTGGCGGAAAGCCATCTTTGTGTGTCTGCCTACTCCAAGATGGTGTGTACTTGTGTGTCCTGAGCGTGCACACGAGGGAGGGAAATGTTTAAGAATCCTCACAGCATAGGAACGAGGGGCACCTTGCGTCTGGATTTCGTTTGAGGGAATTAAGAGCTGATCCTTAGCTGGAATATGAATCAGATCTGATTGTGTCTGTGTGTTGACTAAAAGAGGTTGTGTGGTGTGCATGAGCCGGAGCTCAATCTAATGTGGAAAAGTTTGATCCAGAGCTCTGGTTAATTTAATGCTTGACTATTCTACCTATTTTAGTTCTGACTTGAAGTTCAGCGTTCTTTCTCATTGGCGGTTGTTTGTATTAGCGAAGGACATGCGTGCAACCAGAGGAGAAGGATCTTTGTGCACCAAAACTTCTGCAAGTCCAGCAGAAATTCGTTAACTGGGCTGTAATATTTTTTTGTCTCCATTGCTAGAGGGACCGGTGGAGCTTTCCTTTCACCCTGCTTCTGCGATGAAGGGGGGAGGAATTAATATCCTGCGACATCCCATCAAATCCCCAAATGCATTCAGAGCACAGGGTTAGTAATCCATAGTTTTACAAGGTTTTAAACTCCTAATATACTTCAGATATTTTACGTGCTTCAGTAAGTCTATTGTGCTATATTAAATATATGTTAAAGAAAACTCTCATGATTAGTTTTAGTACCTTTTGATATCTAAATAAACACTGACTGCATAAGAATATCTATATCAAAGCAAAAATTTTCAGGATAGTTCAAAGAAATACAATTTAACTCCCTTAATATCATACCCTTTAATGGGAAACCTCTCTCATTATAATCATTCTTGGCTTTTAAGGTCAGTAGGCACTAATACAAAAATCTTGCCTGTCTTGCATAATAACATTGAACAAAAATTCCTATTCAGAAATTCCTACTTAAAACTTGCAACTTCTGGTTGAACCAGAGCAGATTTTAATAAAATTTTCTATTCTTGCCTTAAAAAGATAACGTGATGGAGAATCCTCCACAATGTAGATAAATTGTTCCAATGATTAACTGCCTTCACTGTATGTACGTATAAAAAGGAAGCTTATTTCTAGTACATACATTTGTCTTGCTTCATTCTGTCTCTAAAAATTGCCCTGGCTTTGATAAATTAAAGTGTAACTTATAATTAAAAAAAAAAAAACCTTTTAAATGTATTCCAGTGCTTAAGAGGTGATTGACACGCTATCCGTCACTGGGATAAATTGAATAGCTTGAAGTTCTTTGGTATCTGGCTGTGGAGTCATTATGCCAGCATTTCTAGGAGCAAAGCCATCTTCCATTCATCTGCAAATTTCCCCTTGTTATAGCCAAATTGAAAGCCCTCGTTTCCTGCCCCAAGGAGGTCTAAGTGAATAACAGAAACTGAGACTTAATTTTTTAAAAACTGTATATAATCTGTAGGTTTTTTTTTTTTAGGGGTGGGAGGATCATGAAATTTTATAGGGTATTGTGGGTGGGAATTAGGCTCCTGAAAACTTCAATCTCCTGTGTTGGGCTTCCACTGAGCCCCTGTAGATGCTTCATTCCTGTGGGCATCAGAGGCCCGTGGCAGCTGTGCATGAGGCTTCATGTGCCATGGGAGGCAGAGTTCATTTTTGTAAGTTTAAGAAATGGATTGGGACTTGCCTCCGATGAACAGCCTGATCCCTCGGGGAGGTTTGGTGGGGAAAACCTGAGGCTGGAAAGAGCAGAGGGACAAGCGGGTGGTGAGAGGAAAGGGCTTTTGTGTGGTGCTTAGAGCAGTCCAGACTAAAAATAAAGGTATATAACCAGTTATAAAACCTTTCCATAGCCTTATGTATATTTTCACTTCCAACCCCAAATTTTCCACCACTCCAATGTTTGTGATTTTTCCCCATAAACACAATATTAACCTTACTAACACAGCCCTGTTAAGGCAACATTGCAGCAGCCTCTCCTGGGAGGCACCTTGTGAAGCCAAGAAAGCAATTCTCAGGGCAAGTACCCTGGTCCTAATTTCATCATCCGTGCTACTTTGACAAGTCTTCACAGCCACATGAATGATGATAGCAGAATATGCTTGGTACCAAATCATGCTAATTTACAGAATCAGAATTATGCTGGAAACAGCCAGGAACTTGAACCATGCATCTCCCAGTTACTGATGGTTCATGTTTTATGATGAACAAGGATTTCCAATATGGTTGTAGATGCAGTCCTTGACTTCTAGCACCCATAGCAAAACTTTCCTGAACCCCCAAGGGTGGCGTGTTTCACAGTACCATCCTCTCCCTCTCTGCTGTTGTCCTATAAGTCCTCATTACTGTGAGTTTCTCCCAAAGAACAGTCTGAAATCAATAGTCAGGGTGACAGGTTATCTCATTTGGGTGTTCCCCATCAGCCTTCTCTCCTCCTGGGTACTGCTTCCACCTTCCTGGGAGGCATCTCCCATGCCTCTTGCCTTTCACGGCAAGCCAGGACAGGAGAGTTGTGGAACTGCCAGCCTATCGCCTGCAGCTTGGTGCTCATTGCTGACGGTGGATTTCCTCCTGCTCATTCGTCTTGGGGCACAGGGAACACATCCATCTTTGTGGCACACACAGTGCTCTTCTGATAACGAGCTCCTCTGCTTAATTACATGGCTGGTACCGGTTGTGGGAATTGATATTTCCACCGTGTGATTTCCTGGTGCTGGTGTTCCATTTGAGGTGAGGAGCAGTGTCTGGAGCTCCCCTGTCCTGCCCGGCTCTGCAAGCCCCTGTTGTTGCTGTGGCTGGAGACATTCCTCTGGCTCATCCCACATAGACCAAGTCTCTGCTGTGGGAACCTTCTTAAGCTCCTTCGTACACATGCCAAAAATTAATTTAGTTTTTTTGCTGTAGCTTTATCTTTTTGCCTCAGCCATCTACTGGCTCTACAGACTCTCTGGCAGGCTTCCTCCTTTTCATGTGTTTAGAAAAAAAAAAGCTTTTATTAGTTTTTAAGGCATTAGTAAGTTGTTTCTTAAAATCTTTTTGTCTTACTTTATTATGCTGTTACATTTAATTTGCCAGAGTTTGTGTTTTCTGTGGGTTGCCTGTTTGGGTTTTTTTGACAGTCTATGTGAAGCTTAGAGAAAAGTTGACTGTTCCTTACCCTGCAATAAGGTGGTTCTTGGGGGTTTGTTTCCCACATAAATGTCCCAACTTGCCCTTCCCTCACCATGATCAGAGCCTGCATCCATCTAGAAATCTTTTTGCACAAGTGCTGTGGCATCCCTCCTTTCCACCCTCAAGGGGCCAGTGCAGTGCAGAAAAATGTACAATTAAAAAAGACCCCAGCACTGCCACGCTGTGTACAGAAATGCATCCTGACTGTGGTAACACACCCTGCTGTAGCTACAGCCTTATCCTGCTTTCTCCATGCTGAATGTGCAGACCCAGAGGGTGATTTAGTGTGGTACCAGGATGTGGAGGTCGTTCCTCTAGCAAACCCTCAATCATTATTTCTGTTGAGCTGGACAGATCAGCTGTAGGTTCTTCTGATGCTCTCAGAGGCCCGATAGTGTTTTGAAAAAAAAAAAACCACCCCAGAAAGTGTAATGGACCCCAGTCACACTGATACCCTGTGACCAGATGGTGCTTGGCTGCTCTGCATGTGTCCTGCTGACCCCTGTTGTGGTGTGGGATCAGAGGGGATCCTGGCTGAGAGCAAGCAGTGCCACTGCCACTGCCCATATCCATCACCAGCATGGCGTGGCAGCTTCCTGGGGTGGCTGTGGTAGATCAGCATGATCTTCTTGCTTGTTGGCACAGTGCAGCCAGCCTCCAGTGGGATTGTCCATGTCTCTCACTGTTATGATCTCCTTTATCTTTTCTCAGCCCCCAGGGCTGTCTAGCTTCAGAGGTTAATACTCTGCTGTATCAGCGTAGGGATGACTCCATCATCAAGGTGGTGATTACTACATTAGTTCATATCCCTCCCCACCCATGTTCCCAGCCCATAATTTAGGCAGCTGGGTATCTTCTTCCGACCAAAGCCCACCTTGGTGCTAGCTGTGCCTGTGTCCCATTGCTCCAAGCACCAGCCCTTGTTTAATTTGCTGGTGTATGGTTACTTGATATGTAAGTACATATTGCTAATTGCTAATGTGTAAGTACATCTCCTCTTTCCTTTCATAGATAATTATTTTGCCATTTCCTCAGCCCTCTCTGAATCAACCACTGCTGGTTTCTGGATTCATGCATGACATTTGATTACCTTTTCATAGGCATATCTTACTTAACTGTAAGTGTTATTAATGGCCATAAAATTACCCAGCCCTGAAACAAAGTAAAAAATGCAATAAAAGCTTTAGCTTCAGTGAACTCTCCAGAGTGAGTCCCAGGGAGGGGCTGTGTGTCACGTAGCAATGTGTTCCCTTGGGGCAGTCATGTCCCAAACCCCAGAAATGGTCACAGCCGTTGCTTCAAAAAGCTCATGTGTGAGTTACCTCATGCATTTGGGCTGTTTCCATTGCCTTTGTAGCAGGCAACTATGTGTGCTTTTTCTCCTTGTTGGACTTGTCAGTACCCTGAGCAGTAAATGGAAACAACCTGGTAGTCCTTCCAGATAGGTTTTGCTTCTGGTGATGCTCCTGCAGTCTCTCTGTCCTTGTTCAAGAGCGCTGCAAGGCTGAGCTCCTGCTAAGTGAATTATCTGACTTCAAAGCCAGCTGCTTTGCAGCAGCAGAGCTCGTGGATGGTGGTTTTATTAGTGCTCACATCACATTTAAGCTGCTTTAAAATGTCAGATTTAAGTTCCAGAAACACAAGGTTTAAGGGGTTTATGCTTTGCAGAAACAGACTGGGACCTTGAGGGGCAGATCCACGCGGGTGGTTTTCCGTAGGCCTGAAGTAGCACCACGTGTTTGGACACATGGTGACATTGATGCTGCTTCCTGCTCATGCAGCTGTGAGTCTCCAGGGTGCCTGGGCATGGGGACCCCTCCACAGCATGCTGGTATATTCTATGATGCTGTGATTCTATGACATGCACTTTTATATGTTCAGAAATAAGCCTGGTATCATTATCAACGGAGCATTTCTTCCAGTGGCAGTTCAGGTGTGATGGCATTGGGGGTGATAACAATAGGAAGAGGAGACTTGGGACTGGGTGTTCCAGTAATGGCTCGTGGCTGGCAGGTACATGGGCACTGCTGTGGCTCTGCTGGGTTATGAGGCACGTGCGGTGGGGTACCATGTTCTGGGGAGGACAAGCAAGGTTTTACCTGAACTTGATGGGTGACAGGCAGGTACAAGTCTTTGGAAAGAATTTTGAGGGCAAAAAGATGGTAGCTAGCAGAGATGTTCATACACCAGAAAGCCTGGAAGAAATGAAGGGATATGGGAGGTGACATGCAGATGCAAACCTCATGCTTAGGGAACATCAGTGGAGAAAATGCACATATGAATACCTGGAAGTTAGCTGTGAGCATCACCCACCAGAATTCCATCCCTCTCAGGATGCTGGTGCCTCCTGGTGTCTGAAGGAAGCCTTTGTTAAAGCACTGTAGAGGCAGACACCCTATATGTGTTGCTGTATGAGGGTCTCACTGTAACTTTACTGCTTACTTTTAATTAAAAGTAATGCTAGAAATTAAAATTGATGTTCTGTCCCTGCTGCCACCCATGATTTTTAAATCACATCTTTGTGTCCCAGGTGCCTCCCTGTGCTGCTGAGAAACACCTGTATTGGGGATGTTGGAGTCTGCTCCATCCCTGACCCTTACACCCACTCTGTATAAAAGATGCACATAAAGCCAGTCCTGTATCTCTCTCCTTCGTTTGCTTTTTTTTTTTTCTCCTTAGTTTTATTTCTTGAATTGGTGCACGACCAGTGAAAATGGAATTGAAATGAACCTTTGAAATGAGGAAGGCACTCAGCTCCGCTATTTTAGGACTAACTGATTTCACACCTCTTTCTTGAGTGGCTTTTTTAGGAGGTCCACACACTGCCACAGTCCCAGGACTGAAGCTCAACATCTGGCTTCCCCTGTTCTTCAAACTGCTACTTGCAGCAGAAATAAGTGATCTGGTCCTCTTCTAGCTTCTTCCCACAAAGATTATTAAGGTCCTGGAGCATCTCTGCTATGAGGAAAGGCTGAGTGAGCTGGGGCTGTTCAGCCTTGAGAAAAGAAGACTGAGAGGGGATCTCATCAATGTTTATAGATATCTGAAGTGTGGGAGACAAAGGGAGATGGCCAACCTCTTGTTAGTGGCCTGTGGGGACAGGACAAGGGGCAATGGCCACACGTTGGACCACAGAAGGTTCTGCATCGATGTGTGAAAGAACTTCTTCATGGTGAGGGTGATAGAGCACTGGAACAGGCTGCCCAGGGGTGTTGTGGAGTTTCCTTCTCTGGAGATATTCAAGACCTGTCTGGATGCCAACCTGTGCAACCTGTTCTAGGGGAGCTGCTTTGGCAGGGGGGTTGGATTCAATGATCTCTCAAGGTCCCTTCCAACTCCTAAAATTTTGTGATTAGTCCAACTCTAGTTTCCTTGAGTGGGCACCAGAACATTGTAATATGTGTCACACATCCTGCGTGACCCCGTGGATATCTCTTAATTTTTGTCTCCCTCTGGTTTTCTCATTAACATTTCTGCTATACACCGTCATGAGACAAGGATAATTGGGTGAGATGTAAATCACTGTCTGATGTGGGAATTGTGCAGTGTGTACTTTAATGCCCAAGAATCTATTCTTGTACTTGATGTCTTTGTTTATGTGTTGACAGCCCACGATAGTCTGTGTCTGAGGTGCCCAAACCCTTACATCATTGCTCGCACCCTGTCCCAGGAAAAACTTAACCCTTCACTGGGTGGCAGCAGTCTAATAGTGGAGCTGGTGGACAAGTTTTCCATTTAAGAAAAGTAACAAAAATTGTTGTGCTTTTTGCTGTTGAGTAAAAATTGCTGAGTCAAGTGAGGGTGACTCTGGGAAGTACCTGAGGGATGTGGTAGGTATATGGATTGTGGTAGGTATGAGGGATATTGGCTATGTGGAAGGGTAGCCTAGATGATGTGATGAGTTTTTCTGGCCTTTATACAGACTGAGGTTTTTCCCATGGATTGTTTTTGGTGCTTTGGTGTGAACAGGAATAGTTCTTTGAGTGTCGCTGTAACCAGAGATCTCTGCTCTCCACAGGACAGAGATTGGTGCAATTTCCAAGCTACTCTGACTTTTCATTGTGGCTGAGAGTTTTCATCCCCCTCCAATTCTTCCTCCCTGGGCTCCCTGTGTACCAGCTGAGGCATGTTCAGTTTGTTATGTAAGGAAGAAATTAATCTCTACGAGGGTGACAAGCGCCTGTCACAGGCTGCCCAGAGAAGCTGTGGCTGCCCCCTCCCTGGTCGAGTTCAAGGTCAGGTAGGATGGGGCTTTGGGCACCCTGGTGTCAATTGGGTGTCCCTACCTGTAGCAGGGGGCTGGAACTAGATGATCTTTGAGGTCTCTTCCGACCCAAACCCTCCTGTGATTCTGTGAATTTTTTAATTTTTTTTTTCCCCTGGATGTGTGCAGGTAGGGGGAGTGCTCTGCAGGGTGCTGAGAGGTGTTGGCTTACCATGTGGAGGGACTGCCATGCTGCAGGAGGCTTCATAAACCTGGTCAGCTTAGTGTATCAGAAAGATGACCCAAAAGTTATTTGATTTGTGGGTTCTCGGGGGGAGGGGGTAGGGAAAAATAAAAATCTATTGCAGAGTCTCTTAATCTAATGTCTAAAGGCAGGACAGGAATCAGGGTCTGGAAGCCAAAACCAAAGAATTCCAGTTAGAAATGGGACACAAATATTTAGCCGACTGCACAAACTACCTAAGGGGAAAAAAAAGAAGTGACTCCTCTTCTTCATCTCGCAGTGCTTTCTCTTCAGTCTGGATGCCTTTACAGAAAGTACACTTCAGCCAAATTTGGTTTATTTGGCTCAGCACATGGATAAGTGGGTGAAATACTATAGCTTGTGATGCATATGGGGTCAGACAAGGTGATCTGATGGTTCCTTTGGCTTTAGAGCCTCTAAGAAGTTTTAGCGTGGCTGGGAGGATGGGGCCGGGTAAGGTGTGAGGCTGGGACTCCATCTGTGCTCTGCTGGGGCTAGAAAAAGGTCTGCTTGTGACCCTGCTTCTTCTCCAGTCTAGGAAGAGGATGCTCTGAAGAGAAGTTGAAGGTTATGAGTTCAGAAGCCATATATAAAACTGAGTTCCCATGTCCTTTTCTTTTTCTTCTGTTTTTTTTTTTTTGGTTTTTTTTTTTTCAACCAGCGCTTAAACCATGCGTGATCCACATATGAGTTTGAAATGTTCCATCATGTTTTCATTATTTGTTTAAAGATGGGAATTGTCAGGATCTCTTTTGTTTTAATTACCTGATGCTACAGGGCTTCAGAGCGCCTTTTTACACTCTCCAGAATGTGCCCTTGGGATGGGACAAGTCTGAGCTCTGCAGCAGATGCTTTCAGAAGAAAGTTGTTGGCATGAGTGGTTGAAAATAGAAGCTTGTTTACAAGGCTGGTTTTGCATTATCAGCTGTAGTGCTCCAATAATTAAGGCTGTGAACTTAATTAGCTCAACACTTCATAATTCTCTTCTGTCTCTCTGGGGGCCTGTCTGCATACAGCTCTGCACTGCTTCAGCTTGTGTGGGGGAACACCGTTATCCCGGGGAGGCTGCATTCACACAAGTACCACCTTAACTGCCATGAATCCCGTGCTCTGTTTTCGAGTACACAGACCCTCCATAGGGCTTACTGGAGAGACCATCGCTGGATTATTTGACTGCTTTTATTAAAACCATACAGGCAGATCTCTCCTGAAGCATCAGGAGAATTGAATGATGCCATTGTTACTATTGATTGAAAGGGTGCTTTTACACTGGCTTCAGGCTTGTGTCTGTTCTTAAGTGGAAAACGTTTCTTAATGCTGAATAATGTAGTAACATTTCTGGCCCACGCCGTCTTTTTGACAATGAAACATAGCCACACGCTCAAGAAAGGACTGGGGCTCCTGCTTTTACCTCTCCCATCTGGTTTGAGGAGGCTTCTGAGCAGGACCCGACCCTGGGCAGGGGAAGGCACCCTCTCCAGACCCGACCTGAAACGGCCCACTCCCCAGCTCAGTGTGCCTGAGCACGTCCTGTGGCAAGACCGCCCTGTCCCTGGGCATCGTCTCTTGTGTATTTTCTGATCCTCAGAGCCAACCCATGCACAACTGGGAGATGTTTTCCTTCTTGAGTGCGTGAGCTTCAGCTGTTCTGACTATCCTGTGTGTGCGTCCTTCCTGTTTGGACAGATACTTGGTACATACACCTCAGATGGAAAGGGCTGGACATGATTAAAACACACAGTCCAACCACACGCATCCTTTTTCACCCAATTCCCCCTCCCCATGTGAACCCAAGGCTTGTAAGGGCATTTAAGGCTTATTATGCAAAGCATTGAGTAATTCTTTAACTATTTTAGATGCAGAGGGACAGATGCAAGGTGCTTCGTGCTGGTACGTTGTGCTTGCCTGTATCATGGCTGAGATTTGCTACGTTAACACCACGGTACTTTATATTTCTGCAGGAATATCTTGGCTTAAAAAAGTCAACCCTTCGTGATTTATTTGGAGTTCAATTAAAGTTGGTATGTAAACTGATTAGCTTTATCAAAATACTTACATTTTTTAAATTCTCTGAACTCCCAGGATACCTGATGTTCCGAGTTATTAACGTAGAACTTTAACATTTCCCCTTAATTACAGGGCTGTGATGAAAGCCCCTCTCCCAGCGGGTGCGTAGCTCTGGAACCGGCAGTGGTTCCTGACACATGATTAACAGTTCTGAATCAAGGCAGGATGGCTCCTTTGGACACACTGGCTCTGCTGAGGGCGACAGCATTCCTGCGGCGTATCTGTCCTCACCGTTTCTCACGTACAGACGCGAAGCCGTGCTTGTTTTACTCTTTTAGAAACAGTGCCTGCATAGCTCGAATGCCTTGAAATTCAAGGTAAAAGCAAATATTGGTGAGCTGGTTTTCACAAGCCTCGTTGTTAAACGTTTACTTATGACGTGGTTGGCAGGACATCAGCAGCTAAAGCAAGCGCATTCATACTTGCTTCTTTCCCATCCTTGTTCATACTGTGCTGGATTTTTGCCGCTTGCTGCTTTGGGTCACAGAGCTGGGCTATGCAGCGTTGTCCCTGTCAGTGTGGTGGGGAGTGGGGCTACAGCTTCATTCTCTATGTTGTCTTTCGTTCTGGTTCCTGAATGCTTCAGTGAGTTAATTGCTGGCAGAGGGAAGAGCTGTATGCAAAAGAGGAGAGGGAGTGCTTCAGCCGGGAGCCAGCAAGAGACACGAGCTGTGAAGAGCAGCGACAGAGATGCGACTTTGTGGCTGTGCAGCAGGGAAGGTTTCTGATGGGACTGGGACTGCCGGGCGAGCTCACCAGGCAGAGCCGAGGGCAGGCCCAGCGCTCTTACTCTAGATAGTGTAGAGGCAAAACTTGCTGAACTTATAATGGATAATTTATGATGTAACCCTTGCAGAAACAGAGCCCCTCCATCTCGTGAAACAGAATGTCCTCTAGAAAATATTTGCACTTAGCTAGTACACGCAGATTCAAGGAAATTCTTTCAGGAGGGTTTGAGTCTAATAAAATGGGAATGTGTGACCTGGCCTGCACCATTATTTGCCCGGTTTTATCCTTTTGTTATTATTTCCAAATGTGGAATTCTCATTCTTCTACAGTTCTGCAGGTGAAGCAAGGCCAAGAAGGAAGAGCGGTCTCCCCCGATTACAGGGAGCACCTCTTAGGGTTGTGACGAGGCAAGCAATGCGGGCCAGCATCTGGAGTGGCACATGTGCCCCAGGGGGCTGTGGAAATGGCTCTGACAGCCCCCAGGAGCCAGGTCACTGCATGGGCAAAGAGGTGCTGGTGAGAGTGGTGGGACCCCCACAGGGCTGGGGAATGTTTGCTCTCAGCCCTTCTCTGTGAGCAGGTGGGCTGATGTGACCAAGAGAGTGCAGCGTTTGTCTCCAGTGTTCTGGGACACAAGAGTTTTATTGGTGGTACTGTCTCCTCCGCTTCCAGGATGTAAGTCCTCTGGGACAGAGGCTGTGCCATCTCTACATGCTCATGTTGGAGTGTTGGCCTGCGTGACACAGAAGACATAGCTGTTGTAAGCAAACTACTGGCAAGGTCCAGGTCTTTTCTGTGTTAATGTTTATGATTTTACCTACCAAAAGAGCTCCTTTTAAAAAGCATGAATGTCCTCCTGCCAACTGGGAGAGCTGAATCCTTCAAGTGTGTCCTTGTTTCTAGTTTTGAAACCAAATTTGGACAACAGCATACAATATTTGTAAGGATTTTACATTGACTTTGTGACACAGACGTGGCTGGTCGTGGTGCCTGGTGTTAACCAGTGGTCGGTGGGGCTGTGGGCTGCAGTGGAGCTGCTGCTCGCACCGTGTGGGGACACTGGTTGCAGGACGAGGAGCAATCAGGATGAATGCGATGACTATTTCCCAGAATGTAAACAGTCTCGCAGCTTAATGGCTCTATTTATGTTGACGGAGATCAGGAAACACACTTTGTTATTTTAGTCTGAATAAGCTCATGCAGATGGTAAGCAGAAGCAACGTGTTTGGAGTTTCTGGTGTTCCCTGACAAGCCAGGTTGCACGTGAGTGTGTTAACCTTGCTTTTGAAAAACGCTTGATTTTTATCAGCTTGTTTACCAAACTGCTCCAACAAGGCATAAGACCACAGAAGGTTTACATGCTGATACGAGAACTGTGCATGTTCTCGGTAGCAGAAGAGGAATAGGAGCTTTCTGCTCTTTGTTAAATGCAGTAACAAGCCATTTTTTTTTGTACAAACCGCGGAGCGAGCTGCCGAGCAGGGAGCCGGAGTGAGAGGAAGATGTTCCGTGGGACAAATTGCTCTCCTCTCCCACCACCTCCAGTCCCTGCAGATGTGTGGGGTGGGATTTGTCAAGTTGCTCGAGAAAAGCCATTTGCGTCCTATCCTTTACCGGCGCCAGCAAGTCCTCCCTGCGTTCCCTCCTGTCCGGAGGCTTCCCGGGACGGCTCCCCATGAGCTGGTGTTGCAGCTGTGGGAGCGGAACGAGTTAAGCTGTGCTCGCCGTTCCAAGTGGGAGCGAAGAGCCATTGCAAAATGTTTTTCCCCCCGTTGGCTCTGCGTGTTGTTTTAAAATTAAATTGGTTCTGGTTAGCAAACAAGAACAGGACGGCAAAATTAAATTTTCTGAGGAATGTTGTGAATCCTGTGTGAAAAATAAACCCCAAAATGTTTCTTTCCCTCCCGCACTCTTTGGCTTGCCTTCGTCCCCTCTTTGCCTGCCATCCCTCCCTCTCTGCTCCCTCCATGGACGAGTGGTTTGTGGCAAGGCTGGTGTCCTTATGCCGAGGTGCTGTGGTGAGCAGCGGTGGGAGTTAATGGGAGCTGGGACGTCATGGCTTGGCCAATAAATGTATTTATTTTCCCCTTCTGCTTATTGTTCCACATCTTCTTGCTCTTTTGTTCTTGCTGTCCTCTCAGCCCACTATTTGTCTGAGGGACATTTTTGCTACTTCTCTGGCAGGTGAATGCCCTGCAGCTCCAGAGAGTACCTCGAATGCGTAGAGGACACAGTATTAATGTGAGAGGCAGAACTGGATCGATAAAGTAAATTGAGCCCCACACAGATGAATACCGATAGCCATCTGCAATGCTTCAGTCTTCCTGGAGTCCAGCACAGACTCTACATTGGAGGAGCTACACCCACATAGGGCTCTGTGATGGACAATACAGATTTCTCCCTGTCTGCTTCCATCTTCCTTATTTATTTATTTATGTGCAGATGGAAAATCTTTGACACAAATTGGCACTCCTTAGATTCTGTTCCTCTGGAAAGCTCCTGCAGTTCTTAAAAGCTTCTCCTCCGTTTGGTCAGCCCTGCAGGCATTTGCTATGTACTCCATAAGTCATTTCTCTAGTCAGTGCCTCGGTATTTGTGTCAGGTCTTCTTGGATCTTTATTTATAATTTGGCATGAGGTTGTTCTGAGGGCTCAGCAGACTCTCACTTCTTTTTGTGAACTAGGACATCTTGCTCTCAGACCTTTAGATGGACAGCAAGTTACTTGAGTTGAGTTTTGTTATACTCACCGGTACATGTGAAGTGCTGGGGCTACTGTTAGTGGCTGTTGCTTTTATTTGGTACATAAAGCTCCTAATACCTTGTAATGCTTGGTGATTGGTCCCATTGATTCCTGGAGGCTGGGAGTGTGTCCTGGGAGGTATCAAAGCTCGACTGCACCTCTTGCACTCTCCTCTTAGATGTTGCTGGAGACGGGAGGCTCAAACGCTCCTCCAGCGTGATGTGGAGCAACCACATAGGCTCCCTGACTGGGGAAGATTAACATGGTCACACAATAGCTCAAGAGAAGAACAAGCAACTCTGGGGAAGTAGCATGGGTCTGCAGAAGCCATGTCTCCAGGTGGCATGTCAGGATGGGTGCCTCATCCCTGTGGGCATTGTTTTCTGGAGCAGAGCTATGTGTTGGACTCCATGTCTGGAACAGGGCTGTGGCTGTCACAGGCAGCCAGGGAGCACTCCTTCCTTGCCATCAGACCATTAGAATAAATAAAACAGCTCCACTTACACTGGATGAAATCAAGTCTTCTGGATTGTGGCCTAAACACGGTCAACAGCTCCTCTGGGCCCTTGAGCTGCCAATATCTTGCACCTCCTAGTGAGTCTATCCTTGGGAAGGAGCCATTAGAGGCTAAGGAAATTTCACAGATCTCCATCCTTCAAGAAGTGGGAAATCATCACTGATAGGACTTGCAGCACCTCTTGTGTCAAGGAATGGGATATACAGGAAACATGCTGCTTAGAAACCAGCTCTCAGTGATGCAGTCCTGGTGCATGGTTATCAACAGCATTGCCAAAGCTTCTCCAGGGCACTACAGAAGATGGGTTTCTCTACTGCTCAGGTCTTATGGTGACTGTATTACATTTGGATGTAGAACCATCAACAAGGTAATGAGGTTTTCTCAGCCCCTCTAGTTGTCACAGGCTTGTGTTGTGCAGAAAATATTTTATGTTCTTCCCTAAATCACTGTAGATGTCTACTTCTTCATCCATCTTTGTGATCAAAGCTGTTGTATTGCACAGCAGCACATGACCACCAGGTCTGGTTGGCATGTACTCTTGAGGATTGGGGCTGCCGGGAAGAGGCTGGAGCTGCCAGAGTCTGCGGCTGCCAGAGTCTGCACCTGCTACTTCCTTCATCCTGGGCATCCTACATCTCTGTTCGGTTTCTCTCCAGGAGATGCTCCTAATGCCTGAATTGTCCTCGTGGTCTCCAGCTTCTCACTCTGTTGGTCCCCTTGGTGCTGATACAGCACAAGAGCATGTGGAAACCCAGGTTGGTGGTTGCAAATCTGCTTTGCTTGTTGCTCGTAATTTTGCCTTCTCATTTCTTTTTAAACTCCTTATGCTAAAGTTTCAGACCGAGGCATTGAGATGGCCTGAAATCTAAGTAAGAATCTGTTGAGTCATTTTTGACTGCTCTAAGCAGAAATATATTTCCTAATTCTGAAAGTCTAATGTTTATCAGCTGCACAATAATGCGCAACCAGCCTCATTTTGTGGGATGAGGCTTCCAACATCCACAGCCTTCAGCAATAAATGGAGCAAGGTCACTGCTAGGCTGCAAAGTAAATGCTTTTGAAGAATTTCAACCTAGGACAAGACCTAGTCTTTTCTTCCAACAGCTAACGCCTCACTCCCTGCTCAGAGCAAGCCTATAACCTTTGTCAGATAAGGAAATTTTCCTGTTCTCTGCTGTCAAAAGCTTCCAGCCCTCCTTTCTTGTCTCCTTTGAATCTACCCTAGCATTCGTGTGTTTATCTTCCTTTCGCTGGGCTCAGCTTTTCTTGCACTTCCCTCTTCTAATGCTGCCCACATGGTTCCCATTTATGAAAGGTGGGAGCCAGTGGGCACATCCCAATCGAAGGGGATGGGGTCTTCATTGGAGACATTTAATTAGAGACTGCCATGCAGGGTTTTTTTTTCTAAATTTAGTAAGTTGCTTTTAATATTTTCCATGCATTTATTTTTCATTGGAGATGATGCCGTATCACAAAATATAACTGTTTATTTAACCAATGAGATACATTTAGTTAAACCCTGAGAAGCTCTACTTCTTTAGAACAACCTTTATCCCCAAGAATTGTCTCAGAAGGCTGTCTCCTCTGGCTGGGGGAAGAATCCCTTTCAGAGGCTTAATGGTGGTTATTTGTTTGGCTGAGTAAGTTTAAAAATTTGACGAGTACACTGCAAAAATCTCGGATCCCTCTCCCAGAAGGCAAGCCAATGACACCATTAGCTTAATCCAGCACCTCATATACTTGATTTTAATATGAGTCTTTAGTTCCAGAATATGATGTATTTTCAGTGGAAGGATTTGTGTTCCAGTAGTAAGAGGGGAGAAGGAGGGAGAGCAGTGCTGTAGGTCACTCAGCAGTTGGGTACATAGATGCATTAAAAAACACGCAGAGGGTCTCTCTGGAAAAGAGCAAACATCTGACATCTAAATCCATTCACTGATTGGAGTAACGGCAGAACCTCTTGCTGCATGTTTAGCTGAGTCCCATGTACCATGAGTGAGCTGTGCTCTCATCTGCCTCTTCTGCCTACGTGGCTGCCTGCATTTTTTGACAGCCACCTCTAGGCATGATACAATTAATGGATGATAGTTGGAGCTACTGTCCTGGCAGGCTGTGCAATCACCCCTCTCCATCTCCACAGCGACCGAGGATGTGCTTGCTAATGCGGAGGAGTTGTGCTGGCAGCAGTGGCTGCAGAGTAACTATTGTGAAATTTAACATTCATCCCATCCAAGTCTGTGTATCTGCAGTGTTGATCTCCAGAGCTGGGCTCACTTTGAGGTGTTCTCCAGGAGGTTAAAAAGGTATTGAGCTCCTATGGAGTTCACCTGAGCCACCCATGGTGCTTATTTCACTAGCAGTCACCATGCCCATTCTTCCCTGCTCACCTAAAAAGGATAAAGAAAAGGTGTTCAGGTAACGATGTCTCTCTTGCAGTAAAGCTGGAGATGCATTCCTCTGAAACACAGGCAAGCAGTGAGGGGAAGCTGAGGCTATTGGGGGTGCATCTCTGTCCGGGGAGTAAAGCAGGTGCACTTCCAATATACTAGGAGTAACACTGTTTCAGCAAACTTCAGCATTATTGCAGGAGGGTGTGCTGGTGATGGCAAAATTCTGAGTGAAAATGCAGAAAAAGTATTTACTGAGTCTGTGTGAATCTTCCATATTTGTCAAAACACTCCAGTGTGGATTTCATAGCAGTAACTGAGCACACTGGTGGCTTAGGTTTCCAAGTGGTCTTTCATCTGTTCCTCCTCCCTTCAGGTCTGCTTCTGTTTCACACTTAAAAATTAACAGCCATGTCATGGTTAATTTCTTCTATGAAAACTAAAGCAAAAACGGTCTCTATGTCAGTATGTTGTTTACTCTTTTTGCACTGCATTGGGATTGGTATTTTCCTCTTTCTCACTCTTGTACGTATTTGCAGGGTATTTTCCTGCTGCTCTCTCCCTTGGACCCACAGCACAGCTGTTGCCTCTCTGTGTCTCACTGGTTGGGAAATGCTGTCTTAAACTCCCTTCCCCAGAGATTCTCTTGACCTGTGCCCTGAATTTGTTCAAATTTGCTTTTTTTTTTTTTTTTTGTTAAATACATTATCTTTAATCCATTGTTCTTGTTCCTTTACTGCCTTAAATTGCTGAAGTTTTATGGTTTTGTAACCACTTGCACCCTAATTTACTTCCAGTTTTGGACTATTTATCAACTTTCTGTATCAATAATATCCAAGTAATAAACATCCCCTCCCCTGCTTCTTTCCCTTCTCCAAAGCAACTTTTCCCCACATATCCCAGTGTCTGGGACCTGCCATGCTCTCTCTTTAGCAGATGCCAGTGTAATTAAAATGACTTGTTCCTACCAATTGTAAGTATTTGGCTGCTTCAGACAGATGCTTAAAGAGGAGCTGTCTGTGTTCAAACTCTGATTAACGGAGCTCTGGGACATCTCCAGTGCTCCATCTCTCTTTCCCTGTCCTTGGGGACAGAGTCTCTCACCTCTTCTTAAATCTCAAAGTCTTCTTGATACAAGCTCCTCCTTCCTATTTCCTTCTTCTGTCTCCTAAACAAGTTACATCATCTTGTATCAGTGTTCCCCTCCAATGATGTCTTTCCATGAAGCATGGGTAAGGCCAATGCTGTAGTTGCATACGATGACAGTCTTGTTTACTCCCTGTTCTTCTGGCACTTATGTGCAGACATACAACATGATCAGAAAACTGCCTTTTATTTTCAGAGGCTTTCACTGATCCTTCTGCAATTTCCCTTCTCTTTAGCCATACCTCAGGTTTTGCATTGGTTTTAGGGCACCCACTGGCTTTTCTGAGTGGCTGCCTTCAAACCTAGTTTCCATAGTTTTCCCTCTAGGTTGGAGAGGTGCTGATCATCTTCATCCAGATGCTACTTTTTCCAGCATCCTCTCTCTGGAGAAGACCATCTTGCTTGGGCAGCAGCATCCAGCTCTGCAACTGGTTCAGAGAAATGGGAGCCTGAGCAGATGTGTCCTTCCTCAGCACAGAAATACTGCTTTGTGACGGCCTAAATGTTGCACGTGGTGGTGGTTCATTGACATGGCTTGGTAAGACTGGTAGGATAGCAAAGAGCTGCAGAATTGATTAGGAAACTTGGAAGAACTTGCATTACTGTGAAGATACTGAAGACTTGTCACAAATGCTGCTTATTGAAGTGTATTTAGAGGAGACTTCATCTTAATTTTAAGCTCCCCACAAGAAACAATCACCTAGCAGGCAGGGCTATACTAAGATCCAGTTGCTAGAAGGCCAAACTGGTGAGTTTGGATGAGAAGCCAAGTGCCCATTCTCACCATGGATGTTAAGTGCAAAATTTTGCACAGGGGTAGGCAGATTTCCATACTTGGAGCAAATGAAGCCAGTGGTGCGTACCATTAGAAAAGATCTGATCCATCCTGCTGCTGAGGGACTGGGTTTGATTTCTGCTCTCCTCATTTGTATCCTGGGCTGCATGGTGTGGGACATCAGGCTGGTCCTTTTCCGACCATTCGTCTGTGACTCCAGAATTGGGTTCAAACTCCACCCCGTGTGCTTTGGTACAAGATTCCCCCAAAGGTTAGCTGGGGAGAGCCCCTGCCAAACCAGGTCCCTCCAGCTGAGCTGTATCTGCGAGCCCAGAGGAGCAGAAAGCACCAGGACCAGTTCCTTCAAGTATTTTACAGATTAAGACCAGGGTCTGGGATCTCTGGGAAGTCAGTGGAGTTCACAGACCCCAGCCAGTTGCGGTACTTGCTGCAGCACTAGTGGTCTGCACCAGTAATTGCTGTCTTCCCCATCCGCCTAGCGTGGTCGTTTGCTGTCTTGTTCAGATGCAGTGACACTCATCAGTGTGGACAAGCCCTCTGACATTATTTGAGTGCAGCTGGAGGCATCTACTTCAGCCTTGAAAATGCCTCTTTCTTGGCAGAGCTTTGTGTTTATTATAATGCTGTCTGTAATGTGCAAAAGTACATTTCTGTTTTAACTTCCTTCTTTATGTACTAAAGAGTGTGGTTTTAATTAAGGATTTCAGATTGAAACATTTCCGGTTTTATGTGTTGTTTTTTGGTTGGGTCTTTTTTTTTTTTTTTAGGACAGTTTTCAGTTAAAATGTTTTAGAGTTTTGAAAAATACCAGATGCCCAGCTCACAAAGTGTGCGAAGAGCCCTAGTCACTCCCTCTTCCTCCCAGGGAAATCAGCTGCTCTGCCGAGCAGGAACAGCCAGGGACGGCCGATGGTGAGAATGGGGTCAGCAGGCAGGAGAGGCCGATCCCAGTCCTGACCCGTTGGTTTTCAGCGCCGCACTGGGACTGCGGCTCCTCGCACGATAGGAAATATTGACTCAGACCCATAAAATGAAGCACCTGATTTTTGTTGATTCTGGGTTTATTCCCCAAATAGCTAGGGCTTATAAGAGGAGATGGGCCAGATCCTCACTTAATGGCAGAGCATCTCTGTTGCAGTGCCAGTGAGGGGTATCAGGCATGCCCCTGCCATCCCTGGCTCTCAGCCACAGCCCCCACCCATGGGGAAGCGAGGCCAACCCAAACAACTTGTAAAATAAAACAGTTGTTTTGCTGCACATCAACTACCAGTAAAAGGAAAAAATAAAACCAAGCCAGATTTTAACTGTCCTGGTAGTAGGAGAGTTTAAAATGTCCTATAAAGGCACCCAACATTTTAGAAAACAGCAGGCAATGAAAATTATGTTCAAACCAGGTTCCTCAGGCCAGTCCCATGATTTTTGGGAGTTTGACTCATGATTTTTGAATGTTGGGGTTTGGCAACACTGAAGCCCTCAGTTTGAATTTGTTCCCGATGTGGTATTTCAGCTTCATAGCATGACTGATCAGTGTCACTCTCCTCTGGAGCGGCAGGAGACCTGGGGGGGTTGTTGGGGTGGGAGGCTGGGGGGGGGGAGGTAGAGAGGTCCGGTACATGGCGCTGCGCCTTCTGCGGCTCCAGGGATGATATCGGGTGGGTCTGGCTTGCATCCCTGCGCAAGGCTCTTCTGAATCAAGCCGTGTGTCTGCCACGTGACAGCTGCTCACGCAGGAAAAATGGAGTACAGGGACTGCCAGCTGAGCTGAAGGGAACGGGCGAACTGGGTGCACAGCTTACCTGTGCTAGGCATTTTACTGGGATAAAAGGAACATGTTAAAAACATGCTTCATACCCAGATATCTTTTAGTCACCTGGCATGTGTGAGCAGAGGGTGTTGCTCAGCCCGTGTTGCTCAGCCCATGCTGCCCAGCTCAGTTTTTGCAGGGAAGCACTTCTATCCTCTTGCTGCCACTTTAGCATTTCAAGTGCTGTCAAGAAAAAGCATTTATAAAGTAAACCTCTGCCTTGTAGCACTTTAGAAGATTGATGTGGCTTCAGCGTGCCTAAGCTGCAAGTGGTGCACAAGGGACTTGGGCCCCTGCAGCCATTTGCCCCACGGGCACTGCCCCGCAGCTGGCAGGAGGTGAGCGTGGGGATGGTCATGGTACCTGCACTTGTGTCTCCTTGCTTTGCCTTGTGTTACAGCCGTATAGAGAGCTACAGCGCTGTCTTGTAAACACCTGTGCGGGTTTGTTCTGTGCAGGGTTTCCCACACCTCGGAAATGAGATTCAGTTGCACGTGGAGGTGTCTGTCCACATGGCTGGGGAGCGGCATCGCGCAGGGACCGAGTCACCTCCCTGGCAGCACAGACATCACTTGTGTTTGTGCCTCATGCCAGCTTTAAACCATGTAAATCACCACATCCCCTGCCCATGAGTATTTCTTTGTAGCTGCCCAGGTACCCCTGCTTCAAAGCCCCCCATCCTGCTGTGATCCATGCCCTCCTTCTCCCCGTGAGGTGGCAGGGGAGGGCACTGGGTCTTCCCATCAGCTGTCCCTTGTCCATCTCCAGCTGCGAGCTTGCGCATCGATGAGTGCTTGAAGAGCTGACCACTTCTTGCCTATTTGGGAATGCTTTTAAATTGTTCCAGAAACTGCTGTTTGTTGATAAATCAGGGGGATCGCAGAGAAGTGTTTTAGCTAAACTGTGTAAAAGAAGGAATGAGCTGTAGTGCAGCACTGCCAGCTGTCATTGGATTTAGAAACACACATCATAGATTTTGTTGCTTTTCAGACAGCTGCGCTTATAGCTGCTCTTATAGCCATATAAAACAGTCATTCTGTCAGCAAACGGTCTGGCAGCGGAGCTGGGTTATATCTGCAGCCGTGTTCCCAAGCCCAGAGGGTTCGCTCTCTCCACATGCATAGGTGAAGTTCGGAGGAAGGCTGCTTTGCAGCACGGCTGTAACCTGTCCCCGACATCATAGCTTTGCACGGTGTAATGAGCCAAATGCTGGGCTGTCCCCATCACCCATGCAGGGATGATGCTGACAAGACTTGTCTCCAGCACCCATGGCTGCTAGGAATTGGTACTTGCTGTCCTGAGAGGGTGGTTTGGATTGGGGTTTTTTTATCCCTGAGTCTGCAGTTGCTGCTCAGAATGCCGAAGAATTCGTTTTTAGTACATTAGCCAGACTCTGACTAATGTACTAAAAAACACAGCTTGTTACAGCGGTATACCCACAGATCTGTGATCTCTACCAGTTGGGCTTTGGAGCTAAAGCTGAGAGCTCCAGAGCCCACAGTTAGGTTTTAAAGGATTTCTTCAAGGGAAGGGAGATAGTGCTGATTTATCAAATTTGAAACCTTTTCAGAGGAACAGTATTACTTTCGATAAAACTCCATCTAAGAAGAGTTTCTTACCAAACTGGCCAATATTTAAATGCCCACTCAAAGTGGTATTTGAATATTTTATATGCATTTTATTTGCATTCTTCTGTTCCACTTTGTATAACTCCAAGCAAACCAGCCTAGCTGCGTCAGGAGGCTGCTCCATGAGCGAGCCATGAGAGCAGGAGTGAGTTACTGCCGCGCACGCTGTTTCACACCAATCCCTTGCACAAGTGGTGTCAGTGAGATGTAGCTGTGACGCAGGCTATTGCTGTCTCGATGGGATGACCTGCCTCGCAGCACAGGCACTGCAGAGCATCAGGGCTGCTGCTGAGCTGTACCCATGTTTTCTCTGGAGCAGTTTCTGTGGCTCAAGCCCAGGTATCTGGCGTGGCCAACAAGACACGCAAGAGCAGGCAGTACTCACAGTCTTATTTTCTCTTGCCCCGTTGTCCTGCTTTGTTCAAACCTGGAGCCCTCCCTCTGCCCACCTCTGTTTCCCTCTGAAACTTTAGAAGATGCTGGATTCATCCTGATCCAAAGGGGAAACATCTTAAGTTATACAGCAGAAGAAAGCAGCTTTCCTAGCTGTAATGTGATCTTTGTTCCTTCCCAGGCAACAGACTGGAACAGAGGGTTTGGAAATTGCCCCTCTGGCCATTATCTGAGTTTTACAGTATTTGGAGATTGAACCCAGATCCCACTTCTCTTCTGAAGCTCCGCGTCAATTTACACTTGTTCCTAGAAACCATTACTGTCCTGTGAGCTCTTTACCATGCGAGGATTGAAAACAGAGCTATTCTGCTCGTTTGAGCTTTTTTTTTTTTCTTTTTGCATGGGGGCAGAGCTCAAGGCTCATTCCTTTTTCTCACCATCTGAGGATTAAGCCCAATCCTGACTGTTATCCGACCCCAATACCATTTACACACTGAACCCAATGCCTATGGCTTTTATCTGAGCCCTTACAGCATTTGGAAGCAGGCCATGCCCCTTGTCTGGTATCAAAAGCATTATATTAATTTGGGATTCATTCCACAAAATGAGGCTGTCAGCCAGACTCCTTAGCAATTGGATATTGAACCCAGACCTCGTGGTTGTCTTCCAAGTTATATGCCAGCTGGGAACCCAGCCCACAATCCATGGCTGCCAGCCAAGCTCCTTATTGGCGAGAGATTGACACCAAGCCCCCAGACTGCTATTTCTGTATGGTGGTGTTAAGGACTAAACCTAGCTCACGTGGTCAGCATAATCACCTCTGCTCTGGCAGTGAAATGAAAAATCTAGTTAAAGACTTGAATGAATATTGAGGGTCGATGTTCAGCTGCTTAAAGACCAGGGATGATGACAACAATTCCCTTGGAACAAGGCCTCCTCAATACTCCGGGGGGAATCGCCCCAGATCCCCCATCTGTCATCCAGCTGGATATAAAATCCAGGTTCTCATTAACACACACTGCGCAGCATTTCTTTACTGGCTGGCAGTATTAAAGTCAGTTCCCCCAACTTTCAGGTATTCTTCAGATGGGATTAAACTAGATCCCTTTTCTATAGCACCGTTAGGCTCTGCCAAAGCACTTCTTGTCACTCAGAGCAGACCTCCAACGCTGCACCTTGCCTTGGGAAGTGCTTCCCCCATGCAGCATGCCTTTGCTCCCCTGTAGAGCAAGAGGAAGCCGAGGAAGTAAATGAGGACAAGGGGATGACTCTGTACACCTCCATCTTCTTTAGGGAAAATCAGGAGTTCGACCAGGTAGAGGGAGCATTTCAGGTGAAATGTGTGTCTGAGGCAAGCAAACTTTTCCCTCCTGCCAGCAATTTTGCCTGGGAATTCTTCGGCATCTTTACACGGTGTGGTTTTACTGCATAGCAAAATGCTTCAGAAGATGGAATTAAAACCAAACAGCTTCCCAGCTGGAATGGTTATCATTAGGATGTCATTTCCAGCAACTGTGTGGTAGCCTCGAAATCTTTAAAATTCTCTTTAAGCAACATCTTAGCGTGCAGCTAGAATAGGAAAATCTTCCCATGATCCAGTGGATCAAACTGGATGTTACAGTACATACAGACAGCAGGGGATGTTGATTTTCCTCTCAACCTGATGGTGAAGTGATGGTGAAGGCTACTCTTTGGTGCTATAACTGTTCACATTGTGGATGGAGGTTGGTTCTGGTTTCCCCCTCAGAAACCCTACCGTGACTGAGGATGGAATCCATGGGAAGATTTCAAGCTGGTTTTGCAGACCTGTCCCATGGGTCTGGAGTTACTCTGATTGTCTGTTGTGTATCTTCTGATTCATATTTATTTGCTAAGAAAACATTAAGTCCTTGCCACACACATGTGCTTTTATGAGGATTTTCAGCCCAAGAGAGCCAGTGAAAATGGGATTCAGCTGACGATGGTGGTAATTTGTTTGTAAATAGGTTTTCTGTGTACCCACTTGTTCAGTAAATGGGAATACCCCTCTTTTTCCATTCATTGCTCTTACCAGGCACCTTACTCATCCCTTGTCTGAACACTCTGTACTGCCCTTTCTGCCCCCTCCCTGGAAAGCTCCCTTTGGGTTTCTCTTTGCCAGGTCTTTCCCAACCCGTTTCCACTGCTATCTGCTGCAGGGTGCTCGAGAGGCTGGGGATGTTGCTGGCTCCAGTGCTGGCACCAGTAGCTGTTTGCCGGGGTGCTCCAAGCATCGCTTAGAATTTATGGGGAATGCAGAGTCGAGCAATACCCGTGTTTAGTTGAAACTGTTTTTCTAGAACTGTATGTCTTTGTTTTATCAGCAGAAGAGTTTGTGTGTTGCACGTTTTCTTGGTTTTCTCAGCTAACCTGAGGATTTGGGGAGTGCAGTGTGTGCTGCCCGTTCCATGCTCAACTTTCTCTCGCCCAGCCCTCCTTGGCGCTGGCGTGCACTGTACATGCAAGAGACAGACGTGGTGAACAGTGGGGATAGAGGGAGAACAGGCTCTTCTTTCCTGTCCTCCTGGTTGACTTCCCAGAGTTATAAAAGCCCCCCCAGCACACCATGCCATGCCCCAATACCCCTCAGCCCACTGGCTTGTCTCAGCCCTCATCTCAGCGTGCGCATGAATTTCCACTCTTCATGCTAAACTTTTTGCCAAAGCAAAATTCCTGAAGCAGAATTTAAAAAAAAGTGGAAGAATTTCAAACACAGAGATTATTGAACTGTCCTTCTTACCAAATGGCAGTCTATACTATGTTCTTTATAAGGTCTCTAGCATAATGTTTAATTCAGTAACTATGACTGGAAAGTCTTTCCAATTATTTTAAACTGCCAGAGACATTTTAATATGCCTCAGATTTTGTGTTGGCATACCACAGAGTTAAGTGGCATCCATCTTTTAGAGAACTTTAAATTTTAGTCTCATATAAAAAGGAGAAAAATAGGAAAGGATCCCAAAGGATGTACTTATCCTTTGAGCCCCACCACCACTCGTGGCCTCACACCTTCTCCTGCATTTTGAAATTGTTTGTCTCCCTCTGCGCAGGGTGAGATATCCATGCAAACAGCCAAAATTTATAATTCCTGTGCAGAGCTTCAGCAGAGGGCAGGATTGTGAGCAGATCTTCACTGGCGGCCACCCAGCTGTGCATCGTCGGGCAGTATTCACTCTCCAGATGTGTCCAAGCCTCCACAACCGAGAACCAAGGATGTAAAAGGTTGAGAACAGCCCAAATATCTTCTGATTTAATTTTTCTGTGTGTGCCAGGGCTGTGGGGCCTCTGTCTCTGCCTACTGGTTCTTAGTCCCAAACCCACCAAGGAGGCACCCATCCCCCTGAGACCTGCCAGCAAGTGCTGACGCTGGGTGCGAGGGAGCGGAGCGCGTAGCTTTGCTGCCTTGGTTAGTCTCACTCCAGCTACTTGAGCCTCAGTAAGTGACAGAAGCTGACTCTCAGCATCCTTGTACTTTTTTTATTTTTCCTCTTTTTACATTTTTTTCCTTGTTTTATTCCTTCTCCCTGAGCTCAGTGGACATGAGCGCTGAGCGTGTGCATCTATGCATTGGGCAGAGGGGAAAAATGTCTTATAAATCCAGTTCTGCTCTATTAAGATTCATTCTGGTACGACAATGGCTTTTTCTATTAAAATGCTTTGTGAAACCCTTGCCTAATGATCTGTTAGCTGGGGAAAGGTTAAATTCCTGGAAGATTTTCTGTTTGATGAAGAAAAAACAGTGCAATTATCCAGAATTCAAAGTGAGTTCTAGCCAGCTGTTAATAATACTGCGATTCTTCATGTTCTCATTACTCAGAAGTAATGTGGCCATCCCTAGTCATGGCAGTAAAATATTTATAGCATTCTCATTTCGCCCTGTTTTTACTTATGGAGGGCTGGACATTGCTCGAGGTCATCTCAATATGCTTCTTTCTGTGCCTTAGCCATCCGTGAGAGTACTCTTCCCATCTAAGCACAGCAGTTGGCAAGAGGTGTCCAGTTTAAGGTGGTCACTTCAAGAGGTTCCCTTTACCCAGCTATTAGTGGTTATCTTTTGCAAACTGGTCATCAAAGCTCTGTTAGAGTCACTGGAGAGTCTGGTGCTTCCCAACTCACATCATCCTTAGAGAGCTTCTGAGGATAAAGGAGATAAATGGGCTTGATCCTGATACTCTTGATAGCAAGAGTGCCTGTGTTAACAGTCTGGTTTGATGCAGAGATAAGGTTACTAGAAGCTTGGTGTTGTTTGCAGCCTTGTTGCAGTCTGCAGTTCGGTTTATATGCTGTGAGACCGACGACTGGAAACCTGCATCAGCGATCCCCAGGCAGCTCTGCTTTTCCTCTAGTTCTCTGCCCTGATCACTGAGGTTTCCATCTTGGAAAGTCATGGCTGAACATGAAATACACGTGGCATCTCTGTGTCCAGGCGTACAGAAACAAAGTAAGTGTCATGGGGAAAATATAATTTCACAGTGGCAGGCCCTGCACTGGGATAAACAGACAGCTTGCTTCCTCCAGTGGATGCATGGAAAATCAATTCCCAATCCTCTGCAGAGGCTCCTAAACACAGACCAAATCCCATCCTGCATACTTAAGAGCTACAACTGGTTTTCACCACAAAAAAAAAAAAGGTTTCATTCCTAGGAGGGGAACTGCAGGTAATGCCTTTTTGCTGTCTTCATAGTATCATTTAGGTGTCTTTCTTACCCTCTTCATAGGAGTCTCATTTCAAGTGCAGCTTTTTGCCTGAAGGCCTGAAGTCAATGAGTATTAAGTAACTGTATCTGTCTCTAATTCACTAAACATCCAGAAAAACAGCTAATGTGCCTGAACCAGTGGGATGAATACATTAGATTAATCTAATTCCGCTACTTTTCACTCAAGAAACTAGTAGCATTTAGAAAAAGGTCATGAAAGGGATTAGGAATTTCTTTTCCACATTTTTCCTCTCTTTTCCTTTCCATGACTTTGCTGCATTAAACATTAGCTATCCAGTCAACTTATTTCTTTGACCCTTTTTAATTTAAAATAAGTTTATTCTCAGACCTCAGAGCTGGCTCTGGGTTCACTGAGATTTTCAGTCACCGGGAAAGGCAACAGAATTAGCATGGATGTACACACTGTGAGCAGCTTATCCCGACCAGAGCGAGCAGCTCCTGGCTGTCACTGACTCACTTGCATCTTGGTCCAGCTGTGAGGACACAGGGATTCTTGGATCATCCCCCCTGGGCTTAGAACAGTTCCCTGATCATGTGGTCACCCCCTCTGCATTCCCTTCAGCTCCTTTGGCCATGGTGGTGCATGCTAACAGCTTAGGCCTACAGCAAGGCTGATGTACGTATCTTCTGCTTCTTTATACCGCTTTTTATTGGAAATGTGTAGAGACCCAGAGCAGGCTGCCTAGACCCCGTGGTTAACAGAAAGTTACTGGTAGCTGCTCTCAGTGTGCCCATCTCTCGCCGCAGCTCAGTCTGTATCAGGGTTACCTCACTTTCCACAGAGAACATCATGTGCAATCATGTCAAAAGCCGTAAAAACCATCAAGGTATAAGACCTAAACAGCTGCTTTGCTGCCCGCAAGCCCTGCTCTCCTGTCAGTAGATTGCTTCAGTGTGATTTGTTCTTGACACATTCCTGTGGCTGTTGATCATCTCCTTATATTTTGTAAGTGCTGACAAGCCGCTTGATTATTTGTCCAAGTATTTTTCTGGGACCTGAAGCTGGTCTGCCTACTCTGTAATTCCCAGCGCCTCCTCCCCTCCTCTGAAAGCGAAGCCCTCGGTCTGCCCTCCCCAGCCACCTGGAACCTCCCCATCCCCAGTGGCTCCTCACAGTTAAATGGCTGCATCTCCAAGGCGGCTTCAGGAAGCTCGCCGAGTGTCCTGGGATGCAGTTCAACAGGCAGGGATGATTGAAAACACCACAGTTATCTAATTGGCCTCTAAGCAAATCTCTCGCTGTTGCATGAGTTCTTACCCCGTTAACGCTGGCATTAGCTTTGTTAGATACTTGATTGCTTTTGAGTTTTTAGGGAAGTTTGAAGAAAAAAAAACAAACAAAACAAAAACAAACAATAAAAAAACACTGCATTAAGCATTCTGGCTCTCCCAGGAGTCCTCTGTGCTGCATGTCCTCACTAAGCAGCAGGTCAGCTCTTTCTCTGGTCTCAGCTTCTGCTGCTGGCTGGTGCCCTGCTGCTCAAGGCCATGGCACAGTGAGGGAGATGCCAGCCAGGGAGCTTTGAGTCCAGCAGGTAGGGCATGAAACCCTCAAACCCCTCAGGAGGGCCACCCCAGAAGCAGGACTTGGTTGTGCCATCACCAGGCAGGGAGCCTTGCCCTGTCCCCAAGCTCCAGAGGTGGCACAAAGCCCCTCTCTCTGCTCAGGGTGGAGGTCAGCCCAGCGCATGGTGCATACCTTGGAGATTCTGCTTGAGGAGTGGTGTGTTTGATTGCTGCACAGAGGGCTGTGGGAGCATTGGGCAGGCTGCGGTGGCATGCAGGAGAGGTGGCCATGAGCTGGCAGTCCTGGGGTGTTGATTTCCTTCTCTGCTCCCCAGGCACTGCAGGGATCTGCTTGGAAAGAGATGCAAGGTGGATGAGCACAGAAAAGGCTGAACTCTTCTTGCCAAAAGCAGATGAAAAGAGATGTTATAAAGTCACTTGTCTCTGGTGACATGGCCCCTAGCTCTGACACAGTGGTGGAGGGCATCCAAGTTTCATGCTGGAAGAAGATGAGCCCACACCTGGAATCCTATCCCTGTTTCAAAGGTCAGGTGCATTTCTGCGGTTGCAGATGTCACCAGGGTGGCATTTGACCCCAGCTCATCCTACACAGAAGCCAAGGTCTGATAGACAGCAGGATCACTTGAACCTCCCTGGAAATAGCTTTCGTTTGAATTACAAGCTGTATTTTGTTTCTTCCCAGCCAGGTCTCTAGACAAACTCTATAACTTTGCTGACTGCTCTGGCCTTCACCTGATCTTTGCACTGAATGCTTTGCGCCGAAATCCCAACAACTCCTGGAACAGCTCCAATGCCCTCAGCCTGCTCAAGTACAGTGCCAGCAAGAAGTACAACATCTCCTGGGAGCTGGGCAACGGTGAGTGTGGGAACAGGAGAGCCACAGGCACAGAGCTCGCTGTCGCAGTAAGGTATTCCTATTCCCTTTTGGAAGAGGATACTTGCAAATCCCCGAGGATGTTTTGCCAGTGTAGGTTCAGAGGGATTTACAAGGCCCTGCTAGAAGGCAGCACCATATCTAAGACAGACCTGGCATGTGCTTGCACCTTAGCCAGATGTTTCCATCAGTTAGTATTAAACATGTGAAATGCTCCTGCCCTGGCTGCTTGTTACAGCTGGTCCTGGGGTGAGCAAACCAGAAGCACTTGTATGGTGGCTGTCGTGGCAGGGGAAGTGGGGGACAGGAGTGTGACACCAAGGTACAGGTCCTTCGCACACCAAAAAGGATGCAGGAGGAGATGCTGGCACAGGAGAGCAAACCATGGCCCTCATCCATGCCTCAAAGACTCCTTCTGCTGCTCCACAGAGCAGGCAGGCAGCTCTGTGGAGCTCAAGCTGTGTGACAGCGTGTGAGCTGTGTGTCTCTCTCCGGAAGCACAGATGAAGGAGCAGAGCTGGCAAGCCTTGCTTGTCTATTTTTGTTTTCCCAGAGCCCAATAACTATCGGACCCTGATCGGCCGCTCGGTGAACGGCAGCCAGCTGGGGAAGGACTACATCCAGCTGAGAAGCCTGCTGCAGCTTATCCGCACTTATTCCAGAGCAAACCTCTACGGGCCGAACATTGGGAGGCCCAGAAAGAATGTCATCGCTCTCCTGGAAGGGTAAGTGATGTTGCTTTGATCAAAAAGAGATCAGAAATACCTCCTGAAACAGATGCCCTTTGCAGGTAGACTTGCTCTTGGGCTCCTTGATGTCCAACAGCCAGGAGAGTGAGGCTGTGTGCAGCTCAGCCACTGCAGTACCAGAGGCTTGCAGACATGGTCATCTGGGCTTCTAAACTCCTGTAGAGGTCCCTAGTGGGATTTTGGCCTGGGCTGATTAACACTCTCCTGGGTATTCCCAGTGTTCCCTAATGACAAGCAGACAGAGGTGCCCATCTTGGTGGGATATGAAGACAGCACAGTGGTGCAGATGCAGGCTGCTCCATGTCTGCATGCTGCAGGGACAGGAGGTGGGTCCTGGCACCACTTACCCAGCAGAGATGTTGTCTCAGAGTCTTCCTGGACAAATTGCTTTGCTCGTCCTCTTTGGTGGCTGCTTCTCCCTGTGTTTTCTCCATCTGTGCAGAGGAAGAACCTGTAGCAACCTTCTTCACTGGCCAAGCTCTCTTCTCCCTCCTAGGAGAATTGTCATGTCTCTAGTTTGGGGAGTCCAGAAGTGGAGAAGGAATGGTGACAGTGAGGGACGCAGACACCTGGAGGTGACATTGGACAGCCACAGGAACCAGGGAGGTGTGGGAGCCTGCTGGGAGCAGGAATTGGGACTGTGCGGCCCAAAGACTGTGCAGCAGAGGGGAAATTCCCGGCAGGACTGTAAACAGAAACTCCAGCGCAGAGAGCTGGGCAGGGGGAGGTGTGGAAGGGACTCTGCTGGGAGCAAAGCTGGGTCTAGCATTCATTAACATCTGCATGAATGATCTGGCAGAAACAATAAACAGCACACTGATGCAGTCCCCTGCGAGGCAGGGAGGGAGCCAGGGCCAGATTCTCAGCTCTGCTGCAGCAGCACAAAGAAACCATAAAGCTGGTGGAACCACCTGTGACACTAACATCCTTCCCACTGACAAAAGTTGGGGAGCAGCCCCTGTACCCACACCACAGCTGCTGCTGATGCCACATGGGTGCATTGCTTGCACGGAGCTCCGGTGTTCGGTGGGGCATTGGCGGGGTTACACAATGTTGTAGTAGCCTGATCAGCAGGAAATCTATTAGCACCGGGAGGAGCAGGCTGAGTAAGAAAAACAACAGGGATGAGAGCCAAGAAGCTCTTGGAGAGAGGGAAGTCCTACTGCTGTGTTTGCCCTTTGTGCACTGCAGCCAGGTCCCAGGGAGGAAGGGTTGGAAGAGCTGAATCGTGCGGCCAGGGTGGTCCGGCAGCTCTGTGTTGCTGGAGCCATGCTCTGGCTGATGCCGAGGCTCTGGTGTGCACTCTGATGGAGAGGATGGCAGAAACACCATCTCAAATGAAAGGGAAAGGAGGTAAGAGCTAAAGTGTGAGCAGCTCTGGTGACAGGATGATGGGGGCTCTCCAGACCCCCATGTTGGTCCAAAAGAGAAGTAATGAGCGTGCCTGCTCTTTCAGCTATATTTCTCTGCTGCCGTTCCTGCCTGCCTGGGTGGCACTGGCCCATGGGCACTCAAAGCAATTTCTCTCCCCCATGGAGTGTCCTGCACTCCAGACCCTGGTGTCTGCTGCTCATGGCGAGTGGCACGTGCCTGCATGGCCTCAGACCTCACAGGGTCCTGTGAGGCAAGAGCTGTTTGTCTTTCCACATAAAGACACCATTATTACCAGGCAGGGAGTAAAGAGAAGGAACAAGTCTGATTACACGGGGACAAAAAGGCTAAATGCTCGTGTTTGGAAGTGGAGTTGCAAGAGGACAAACAAAGCCCAGTAGTGTCTAAGCTGCTTGACAGCCTGAGCTTTATTCCCAACAGCTCCCTGAGGTCTCTTCAGTGCTCTTGGTTAGAGCTACTGTGAGCTCTGCCTTCTGCAGGAGCATCACAGAACTGGTCAGTGGGGTCAGCATGTGCCTGGGGCTGTCACAGCCAGGACCTGCCCTGGGGATCTGAATGAGCACCACACAGCACACAGGAGAGAGGAGAAGGAATTGAGGAAGATGCCCTCAATGGCAAGCCTGGTGTCTGCTTCGCTAGACCACCATGAGCCGTCTGCATAGCGCTTGCAGTAGGATGAAGGCTCCAGAGCAAATGAAGTGTGTGCAGTTAGTCGTCGCAATGATGGGATATCTGGAAAGTTTTGCTTGTATTGTAAAAAAAAAAAAAAAAAAGAAGAATGTGATAAAAAGCAGAACTCAACCAAACTGGAGGAGATATTCCAAGTGGAAGATTATGACTCAAGTGTTAAGTAAGGCTGGAGTAAGGGAGAGATGACAGACCCCAGCACAGAAGTCAGGACGAGTGGGTTTGTGCCCTATGACACAAAGTGAGGAAGTAGGTCTCTGGGGTACAAATAATGGAAATGAGATGGAGTGGGAAAAGAGAGCTCAGAGGGGCCCAGGGAGCATGATCTCTGACAGTAGAAGCTAGGGTTAGATGTTCTCCAGGGAAAGCCTGTAGAGTTACCTGAAACACTGAGAATAATCTCTCTGTGAAGTATTACATTCATTTGCATTTTCCTCTTGCATGCTCTGTTCCAAGCATTGTAGGATACTGTTTAACCATCACCTCAAGCAACCGAGCTAAATTTATTCTTTACATTTAACCCCTGTCCTGCAGTGTAATGGTGCTGTCAGCATGAATTGGGCATTGCACTCAGCTGTGCACCAGGCTCTGTCTATCTCAATGGTGGGACAAAGACACCTCCCAGGCCATTCTGACCCAATCCTAGGGCCTGTCCTCCAAGACAGGATGGGACTGAACCTCCCCTAGGGTGCCACCTTTCTCTGCATTCTGTTAGATAGGATAGATGATGGTACCCAAAGGTCTTCAGTGTAAGGGGTGTGTGTGCACACTGTGCCACTACAAAATCTGTCCTTAGGCAGGTGACACTGAGCTGTGCTGGGTGAAACCTGTGCACTTTCTGATGATGGAGGCAGGATCTGGTGAGGGGAGAAGAGCTCTGCCTGAAATGCAGCAGCACAGGCTTTGCACACACTTCACTGCTGAGTGGGTGCCCCTGAGCTCTTGCATGACCCTGCATGGTGCAATGGCTCAGAGCAGCCACGGAACATATTGGGTTCACTCTGGGCTGGCAAGTCCTGGTGACTGGACCAGGGACCACTGCTGCTGATGTAAGGACAGGCTCTGCAGGGATGGAGCATTGCTCCCATGGCTGGAGCCTGCTCTGCAGGAGGCTAGAAATGGTGTCTTGTGAATGCACAGGTGCAAGAGGGAATTTCTCCAGACACAACCAACAGTTGAGTTTGATGAGGTGTTAATTAGACCATTCATGCAGCCTGAGCTGTTGGAGAGCAGACCACGTTAGCTACCTACTGCGTCCGCAGGTACAGGAATCCCAGAACTGCTCAGATTTTGCTTGGGGAAAAAATTGTGAGATTCTAAGGAATTAACATGGATTTTAACAGCAGATCAGGAATTGGATACAAAGGGTAATGCATGACTGAATCACACTTCCAGTGCTGGAAGAGAAGAAACAGGAGGGAAAGCTATTAGGAAGAAGAGTTGCTAACACATGTTAAAACTCAGAATATTTGGTACAAAACTTAGGCCGACATGTCTGATTTGGCTGTGGGGTCTTGTGACCTGGCAGGAGGGTAAGGACTGATGGGCACTTGTGTCCATGCTAGGCTGGCTGTTGCTGATGCTCTGTGGCCTTTTTGGGTCCTGAGCCTACCGAAGTCCCTGAAGAAGTGTGTACCTTTTTTGTCTGGAGCTACAGCATCTGACTGTCTCCTCATCCCACATCTCCCAGAGCCACCTGACCTGCTGCCCCCCTGGCTTTCTGCCTGCCTTCTTTCCAGCCTCCATGTCCCCTTCTTGCTGCTGCTGTCACAGCTACATGTTCTGTGCTGTGGTCACAGAACCCCAGCATCCCCTATGTCAGTCCTCACCTTGCAGTGTACAAGAGGTTCTCATCCTTCATGATTTTACTGCCTCCTGCTCCTGGTATGAGGTACCTATGGAGAATTAACCACCCATCAGGGTTACTTTGTCTGTTTCGGGTGATGATGTCATTCTGCAGTGCTCTGAAAGGAGCCCAGAAAGGTGAGGAACCACATTTGTCAGTGGTGATAAAGCCCTTCCTCCCTCACAGATATGGACACATCAGGGTCAGGAAGGGGCATGGGGACGATGTTTTGATCCCCTGTGTGTGGCCCAGGTAGGAGTCTGGTTAGAACTTGTCACAGTCCTCAACCCTGCTTCCTGCATCCACAAATCAGCACCAAGCCCAAGTTCCCATATTGGTGCTTGTGTGGTAGGGAGAGGTCTTAGCTTATAGCTTGTGAAAAGGCACAGGCTGTACACTTGGGCTCCAGCACAAGCAGAGGCCAAAGCGAAATCAAGGTGCTGAAAATGAGGGAGTGTTTGGTAGTATTTTATGACGACTGCCCATGCTGTTATGAGGGCAAGGAGGTCCATGGCTGGCTGAGCAGGTCAGCACGCGTCAGTCAGATCAGGAATTGTTTTTTATCTGAGACTTGTTCGGTAGTAGCAGCCAAAGGCAGTGTATGGACAGCACTTGTTTAAGTTCAAGTAAGGAAGAGAAGCAAGGAGAGCCTGTCAGTGTCCAGCAGAGGGAAGGGCTCTGGGTGGGTTTCAGGAGGAAATATAGATGCTTGTCCTGTCATCTTTCTAACAAGGACTTCTGCCCTGTTTGGCACAAGGGACTTGGAAGAACTGCAATTTTTAGAATCTCTGTTGTGGCTGTTTGTCCTTCTTTAGAAAGTGCACACTGGCTGTGCTGGGCTAAGGCTCTTCAGTGATGCCATAGAGGTGAGCACGTTTCAGCACAGCTGGAAGCTTCAACCTTATGGCATAGGCTGTACCAGGACACCAAATAGATCCACAGCAAGAATTTTGGGAAAAAAATCAAGCCACAAGACAAGCAGTGTTAAACTAATGACAGAAAGGGAGGAGGAGGTCACTGCAGTGTGAACTCAACCTCTGGCATCATTGAACTTATGAATGAATCAATTAATAAATACATTGAAATGACACGCGAAGGGTGTAATGAGACATATTGCTGTTGGTTCCATGGCAGGGTCAAGTATCTGAGGTGCAAACAAGAGAATTAGCTATTCCTCTTTCAGGAGGAAAGGATTAAGATTGTTGTTGCTGAAACTTGATCTGGATGGCTGGAATGTCAAAATCACTGTCACCTGTATAGGAAGAGCAAGATGGGTAAGAAAAGACGTAGATGAGATGCATCTGAGTAAGTACACAGTGTACCTTCATCCTGATTGCTATCTGCACTCTGAGTCATTTCATCTCAGAAAAGATGCAGTAGAACCAGGGTGGTTACCGGGAGAGGAGCTGAGGAAATGCAGAGGTATGTGATGTCTTGGCATGAGAAGAGATTAAATAGGCTGTGTCTCTTCAGCTCAGCGGTCAGCTCTGAGGGAATGTTATCGATGCCTGTGAACAGGGTGGTTTTTCCACAGTGCAGAAAGTAGTTTGGAAGGAAGCTTTGGGGAGGAAGAGGAAGCTTTTTCACATGGTACGCAATGGAGTTGTAGGAGTCATTATCACAGGATAATCCTGGAGCAGATGTGTATGTTCAAAAAGGGACTGGACAAGTCAATGGTGGAAAAAGCAACAGTGGTAGAGCAACATCGGGGTCCAAATGCAACCTCCAGAGTCCTTGGAGAGCAGATTGCCAAGGCTGGGTGGTCCCAAGTGTGGGACATAAAGTCCTCCTCTCTAGAGGGCTTGTGCAACCTGTAGATCAGGTTGGTTGAAGAAAGGTGGTGCTGTGCAGAGAGAGAATACAATAGAATGGCAGATTTCTGCCTAGTTCTCACCAAGCTCCACTCCCCAGGGTGAAATCCCTGTCTGAAATCTGGTGCTGCAGGTGACATGAGTTGGATCTAGTACCCATCTCTGCTGCTACAGGTATCTGGTTGTGCTAGTGGACCCTGAAGAAGTAAGTGAAGCCTGTGCCTTAGTTCCTCTCACCAGTGAATTCAGATGCAAGGTCAAGCTATTTCTACCCATCGCTGTTAGCTCAGAGATCTGCCACCCAGCTCTGGGAATCCACCACAGCACCACAGGCAGGTCCCACATTTAGGAGCCGGGGGGTCGGGGGGTGGTGGTGAGTTTGCTTTTGTAGTACTCCAGGGAGTAACAGATGAAATAACTCAGTTTTGTGAAGTCCAGCACCCAGGAGTTAGATGATGGTGCTGAACCACCTGGGAGCCTATGTGACGGTAACTTGCCTCCTTATGCAGCTGCATTCTTTGTTACAGGTCACTTTTTTATTATTTAAGGGATGAAAATCTGCAATTATCTGCATGGGAAAGAAATTTCCAAATGCAGATGGCTCTTTAATGTATCAGGAGTAAGCCTAGGAAGTTCCAGTGGCTGGAAGTTGAAACCAGACACATTCAGATGAGAAATAACATACTTGGAGGGTAATTAACCATGGCAGCAATTTGCTTAAGTTTGCAAGTAGGTGCTCCATGACTGGCAAGTATTGAATCAGGAGATCAGGCAAGTATTGAAGACAGGAGATCTATTTCAGAGATGTGCCTGCACTCAGTGAAAGTTGCAGTCCTGGGAGATGTGGCTGTGGGAGATGCTCAGGAAAAGGTCAGATTTGGGGCACAGCTTCACAGTACAGAGTGATGGAGTCAGTACCAGCTGACGTTGTCACAGCTGTCCTGCCACAGATTCACAGAATGTCAGGAATTGGAAGGGACCTTGAAAGATCATCTAGTCCAACTCCCCTGCCCAAGTAGGATCACCTAGATTAGATCACACAGGAACATGTCCAGATTGGTCTTGAATGTCTCCAGAGTAGGAGACTCCACAACCTCTCTGGTCAGCCTGTTCCAGTGCTCCATCACCCTCACGGTGAAAAGGTTTTTCCTTATATTCACATGGAACTTTCTAGGTGCCAGCTTGGACCAACTGCCCCTTGTCCTATCACTGGCCACCACTGAGAAGAGCCTGGATCCATCATCCTGACACTCAGCCTTAACATATTTATAAACATTAATGAGGACACCATTCAGACTCGTCTTCTCCAAGCTAAACAGACCCAGCTCCCTCAACCTTTCCTCATAAGGAAGATGTTCCACTCCATCTTCTTGGTGGCCCTGCGCTGGACTTTTTCAAGGAGTTTTATGTCCTTCTGGAGCTGAGGGGCCCAGAACTGGACACAATATTCCAGATGTGGTCTCACCAGGGAGAAGGACCTCTCTTGACCTACTAGCCACCCCCTTCTAATACAGCCCAGGATGCCACTGGTCCATAGGATGTCATTGCCCACCACTGTGAGTGGTGGGCAATGGTTGAGTGATCAATGTTAAATTACATTTTTCTCAGTGCTTATTTAAAAGCAAGCTTGAGCCTCAGTTCTAGCTCAACACAGACCCCACAAGTAGTAATGCTGGTATGGGATGTCTCAGGCAGCTGCAGGGGTGAGGAGATGGACATATGTGAGGTCAGTGACTCTGTCTAATTCTCTGTATCACAAACTCCTAGCTCCTGCTCCTCCACAAACCTCTGACATGTTCTATTTCCCCACCTAGATATGCTGCCCCAGCAAATTTTGAGGACTTCCACATATCAGAAACGTGGGAAAATGTAAAAGTCCATCCAGAGCTACCTCCCAGTCATGCCCAGGGGTGCCACTAAGCTTTACAGGGCATTACTTCAGTAGTTGCCTGCATTGCCTGTGCAGCACGGGCTCAGCTTGTCCCACTGCTCCTGGGAGGGGGGGTGGTGGTGTGGATTTATTGCACATGTGCTGCGTGGTCAATTGGTGCTCCCAGAGAAAGGCCAATGTGTAGGAAAATGGCAGATTTACTGCGCCAGCCCAGCCCATCTGTGCAGCACATGTGCAGGGATCTGAGCCCTCCCGGAAGCGTCTGGTTTGCTCTGCCTGCGCCGCGTTGCACACATGGACATCGCGCAGTCCAGGAAATCCCAGATAAAAATGTGCCAGCACTGGTCAGTTGGACTGTATGGATCTTCAGTGGCCTCCAAATCTGTGGTTTGAGCAGCACAGGTGCTACAGGAATAAAGGGATTAATAACATCTGCATTCCTTGCAGAGGATGTTTGGATACCTGTGCAACACGGTTTCTCCACCTGCCCTGGGCTTTAAACTCTTGTTTGTGCAGTGCAACTCGTTGGGTGTTGAGCTGCTCTAGTTTCCCTTTGGAGGGCAGAGACTGGTCGTTGCCCAAGTCATCTGGGGTGCTCCAGGCACAACTCCACCATTAAGGCGGGACTTGAAGTTTTACAAGGAAAATTTGAACTTCATCCTGCAAAAATCTCAATAAAAGGAAAAATAAAGAAAAAACAGACACGGAAAGCAAAATTTGAGCTAGATATGCAACTTTTATGGTAAGATCTGAAAATGACCAGAACTAACGTATTTATTTCACTCTTATGGAGGCTGAAGAGGCACACAAAGCAAGCCAAGGCCTTTTCTGTCCTGCTTTTGGTCTTTACTGTGCTACTTGAGTGATGCCTGAGTAATCCTCTCAGGAGCTTTATAACAACAGATCAGTTGGCTTCCTTAGGACATGGGAGATGGGACAGGCAGATGTCCTGCTTCTGCTGGGACTTACCCTCCAGGGATACTGGAGGTTATACTGAGGGTTTGCTTTGCTTTTCAGTCCCTGCCCAAAGGGACTGAAAGGTACTGGGTGTGTTTGCAGACAGGCTTTAGGTTAGCACTGTGGAGGTGGTGAAGAAAACTGGAGAGCTCTGAGCTTGGTCTGCTCATGGTTTGGGACTGTGAGTGGATAGTGCCAAGCTGAGATGATTTAGCAAAGCTCAGGATGGCTTATTTTGCAGTCGGAACATAAAGCATTTGAGGTTAGAAAGCAAGCTAGGCTAATCTTCAAACCCAATTGCAATATATCGATCCTCAAACTTAATGCAGATTGTGTTCATAATTTCAGTTTAGAGTTCATTAGGTCAGTCTTGTACTTTACATGTTACATTTTGGGCAATAGTCTGAGCATTTAAACCCATCAGTTTGGGGGTTTTATCCTTTTAGCATATTTCTGCACATTTAGTTTTCTAGAAAGGGATTTGCAAAATCCCCTTTTTGCCAGGTAAGGTCTGCAAGTTGCAAGGAGCTCACACCTCTCCCCATGGCTGCACTATGGCTGGTCCAACTGGTCTCCTCACACTGCTCAGCTGGGGAGGAACCATCCCTAAACCCCTGCCCTGGGACTGGCCTCCTGGGCCTGACCCTCAGCAGAGATGTAAAAGCATTTCTGAAAGGCGAGCCTGGGAACCGATACTCACAGCACAGCTAGGCAGCAGAATCAGGGATGCATCAGTGCTACAAGGTTTTACAGCATGTTATTGTTTTTCTGTTTCTAATTGTATCTCTTCCCTCTCTGTCCGCAGGGATTTATTACTACTGCCTTTTGCCAGTGTCTTCTTATGCTTCACAGGGTCCAGCTGCCCTTTTGTCCCAGTTTGTAATTGACCATCGTCATTAATTTAAAGTCAGAATGATTGTTTCTGAGCTATATTTAGCCCAAAGTTTGCTGCTCTTGTTTCATACCTGATTAGAGGCTCGTGTGCTGGAAAGCTTGCTGTTTTTCTCTGCCATGACAACTGGTCTAATGCAAGGTCTCATCTCCCCTCACAATCCTTCTCTTTCTTTCCCCACGAAAGAATGGGTCACAAGGTTGTCCTGGGGGAGTTGGGGTCACAGGACCCAGTGCCACTCATCCCTGTGTCCCAGTGGGCTCATGTTGGTGATTCACGTTATGTACCCGGTGTCCCTATGCACCAGTACAGCATTGGTTTCTTTCTCATCACGTTCACTCGCTCAAGCCAATGTCTCCTGTCACATGCATAACATTATCTCTTCCAAAATGCATCAGCTATGCAGCACACATTGCACTATTGAACAGAAAAGCGTGCCTGTCCAGTTGGTATGAGCCTTGTGTGTTTTCATATCTCTGCTCCTAAGCATAAGGATAGAGTAACTGAGCTTCCTCCTGGAAGCCATGGTTTTCCAAGGTGCAGTTTGGATTGTTGGACCAGGGAGGAGAGGTCCTGGAGATCAAGGCTGTGCCAGAGGCTGTTGCTGCAGTGGTCGCAGGCAGTCCCCAAGGTTATGGATTCCTCTGGATTTGGCATCGGTGACATAAGCAGGTACACCCATGCAGCCTCACGCCTGACCCACGTAGGAGCTGTCTGGAAAATGTGCACTGTCTTTAAGGTAGTTGTGTCACGAGCTATCAAGAGACGAACACACGAAACTGTAACCTTGTGTGCGGTCAGTAGTAGGAACCGGGCAGACTAAAAGTGCATCCAGACCAGGTTCCCATCAGTTAGCTAACAGTTAATGGCCAAGAAAATGCATCCCAAAACAAAGGGGAAACATGTAGCCATATTTATCCAGACTCCCCTCCCATCCTGCAATGCTCAGGGGCTTCCTGAGCTGGAAGTGGCATCTTTGCATCTAACAGCTTTGCTGTTTTTTCATTCCATTTCCCCCCATTTTCCCAGTCCTTGCTTGAGAAGAGAGAAGGAATTCCTCAGTGGAAATACATGAAGTGTTTCCTTTTAAGATGGGCATTTAAAACTTTCTTTAATCACTGCTGAGGGTTGTTGCAGTCGTAGAATGAAGCACATACCCTAAGATCTTGTTCCTGAAATGCTGTTGCACTCAGAGCTGGGTTTGGGTTTCACTCTCTATCAGCTGTGCTTGTTGCAGGCATTTGTAGTAGGTATAATTTATTCTTTCCATTGAAGGATGCAAAGTTTTCATTAGAAAGGATCTGTAAGTGCAGTGACTGACTTTGGTACCCTGTGGTGTAGAATGGGCATCAGTTGTAGCATTTCTTCTCTGACAACACTGGGCTTATATGGTTTCTTTCTCTTTTTTTCCTTTAGGTTCATGAAGGTGGCTGGAAGCACGGTGGATGCTGTTACCTGGCAACAGTAGGTATTCACCATTTCTTCTATTTTTCAACACTAATTGCCATGATCAGGTGATGGTGGTAGCAGAGCTGATGTGCTGTCTGGGTGTGAAAGGGGCAGATGTGTGACAGCCACCTCCTGTCTCCTGCTGTGTTTAAATAAGTGAAAGATGCTCTGTCCATCCCTCTGGAGCCTCTCAAACAAATCCACGAGGGTTGTATTAACCTTTACACTGCAGCTGAGGCAGAGGCTAAAAATACCAATGCTGACTGCTGGAAATAAAGCCTGTGCTGGACAGCCGCGTCCAGAGGCAGCTGGGAAGACAGGCAGCTCCAGTGGTGCCTGGGGTGAAGACAACAGGAAAGCAAAAGCCACGTGTGACAGAGGTATGGGACTGTCTGAAAGCCCTTTTCCTTTCACCCTGTTCACTTCCTCGCTTCAACCACTGGACTGAAGCTGAACTAGTTTGGCCCAGAGGAGGGAGAGGCAGTTTAATCTGATGGGAAGTGTGTCATGCCCTGTGGCCAGCTGTGTTTTCTAAGGGCCTTGGATGTCCATAGACACATTGCTGTCCCACGCTGCAGGTGAGGCAGCTGTGGATGGAAAGGAGGCACACATCCGAAATCCAGGCCCAGATGGGGCTGCCCAAAAGATGCTGATGCCTGACTTCCCCTGGTTCCTACACGTGAAATGTGCTGCAGTTCAGAAGAGGCAAAGCCAAGCTCTGAGCTGTAGCACTGTGTGAGAAGCACCAGGTGGAGGGAAGTGTTTTCTTCATTGGGGGAAAATGCATCAAGTTTTTTTCCAACTGCCCCAGTTAGCATGCAGGGGCCAGAGGTAGGTTCCCCAGCAGACCATGAGCCTCTGCGTTAGCAGGAGCATAAATGACAATGCAAAGGTGAAATGGTGTGCAAGCACAGCAGTCACTGCCTGATTTTGGTAGAAAAAGAGTTTTTGGGGCAGACAGGACTCTCTCCTGTCGCAGAAAGGACACGTTTCAGAGACAGGCATTCAATGGAGCAAAAACGTTTAGTGTGACTCCCCTCTTTCCAGAAGAAGTGGATTTACAACCCTCTGTGCTGTGCTCAGGTCACTTAGTGAAGTGGTTTGTAAAGCCTACCTCTTGTAAAGCCCACCTGGAGAACTGCTTTTAAGGAGAGCTTGGTGGCGTTTAAGACATGAGATTTTCTCGCAAGAGTGCCCAGGGTCTCTGCATTGGTGCTTTAATCTTGGAACCTCCTGCAGAAGCAGCTGTTGGCATCTCAGAGAGGTTTATAGCACCATAATCTAGCAAGTTCTGTTCCTCAGGGAATTAGCTGGCAGGCTTGCCTTGCTGTGCAACAGTGTTGCTTGCCTGGGTGTTTGGGTCCTGGGCCTTCCCTGCCAGGCAGCAGCAGCTTTTGGTGCAACAGGGTAGCAGAGCATTTGGAGCAGGATTTGTGTTACTTACAGGCTCATGCTGTGCAATGATGATCTATGTCTCAGCTGGGAGTTTGCTTTTCATGATTACACGATGTGCTGATCACATTTACTTAGTCCAGGAATTTGCTTTCTGCAACAGAGCTTGATCACTGGGCCAAGCCCTTGGAGGAGTTGAAGGAACAAACTTCCAGGCTTCAGATGTGGAGTTTCATCCTGGTGTGCAGGGATTCTGCCCACACAGCTGCTTTGAAACCTTTTCTGATAGGATTAGTGCAAAGTGCTCGGCAGCTCCAGGGCCAAGTGGCTGCGCTGGAGCAGCAGCCTGCAAGCAGGAGAGCCGGAGCAGCTCCCCACAAGGGTCGGCAGAGCTGAGGTGCTGCTTGCTGACCCATTACCACTGCGGTGTAGGGGATGCTTCTCCCCAAGCCCAGGTTTGTGGTTCTGGAGATTGCACCCGTGTGTGTTTGTGAGGACTGGCAATGGCCACAGCTCTGAGCTGGGCTTCTGTACTGTTTATGAACAAATGTCAAAACAGTGTCTCATCCCTCTGCTCCAAACAGCGAAACAAAACAAAACAAGTTCCTTTGTATCCAAGAAGAAAATTATTAGCAGGAAACTGAACTGCTGTCTAACTTCAAGTATGAACGTTTCTGTTCCAAACCCTAACATTCTCCCGGGATATCGGTTATAAATTTGTCAAATCTGTTATTCCTTTGAAAAGACAGTGCTCGATCCAGAAAGGGAACTGAGAAGGGAATACATTGCAGGGATCCCTATTCTCTGTGTGAAAACAAAACAGAGCTGAAATACAGCTGACAGAAAAGTGACACTGGGTGGAAATAAGCAACCTTGCCAGCCTTTCTGAGTATGGTTTCACTTACATATGTAACTCAGCATGTGTGCCTTCCTGTTCAGAAGTAATGTGTTGCTGGAGAGGGATGTGTGAATGGTGGAAATTCCCTGGGCATTTTGAAGCCAAAGGAGGGTGTGGCAGGTGGGACTGATGGTGGCTCTGCAAGTTTTGGCATTTCCCTGATAATTTAGTTTGTTTGTTATGTTTGGTTTTGGTCTTTGGATGCAGGCTTCTACTGCTCAAGAAACCTCCCCACAGCCATTTCTCTGCTCAGCGCTGGTGTCCTCACGCATGGTGATGATTCATTGCCCACTTAAACCTGCAGCCATGCCCAGTCTCATCCTCAAGCGTGCTCTCTCAGTCTGTACAGCTGGTTTTCCATCCAAAGTCTTATGCAAAGCTTCAAGTTTTGCATATTTAATAGACAAATCCTTATGCAAAGCTGCCTCGGAAGCACAAATCCCTATTAATTACAGGAAAAGTAAATGTTTGTGTCTTCAAAGCCAGTGGACATCTATCCTTTTGGCTCCTTGGAGAATGCATTGTTGTCTTCCAACATGGAAAGTTACCCACCCTTTGTGGCAAACCAGAGATGCCAGGCACATGGGTATGTGAGTGATGCTGCTTAAAATGCTTTTGCTGGGTTTGGTTTGGGTGAAATCTCTTCTGGCTTACACATCAAGTGTGCAGGCAGAGTTGCTCATAAGTCAGTAGCTGCAGAGGGCAGATTTCACAAAGGTGCCAGGGAAGAGCTGCCTAGAGTGGACACCTACACCCTCCAATGTATATATCAAGGATGTGTTTGGACTTGCATGAGCCTGCTGTGAGTGCTAAGAGAGTAGTGTTTGGAGGTAGGGGTTGCATGAAGGAACCACTGGCCCATCTCTACCTGTAAATAAACCTGGCCAGAATGTGGCTTTGCCCACTGGCTTGCCATTCTCTGCACTGTATGGTGGAGGTCATAGTCCCTGGCAGCATTGTGGCCCTAGCCACCAGCATGGTCCCAGGCAGTGCCAGGGAGGTGGGGTGGGTCAGAGACGGCACCTCATCTGGGAGCAGAGAAAGGCACAGATGTGAGTTGTGGTGATAGGGCCAGAGAGCAGCCCCAAATCATTCTTCTTTATTAGTTCATTTATTAGTTGACTGGAGGTGGGCAGTGCCTCTCCCATGTGCCCACAGGTCTTTGCCTGGGGGTGCAGGGAGCAGGTCACACCCTGCTTCTACTCTCTGGTGGCAGCAGTGGGGTTGCCTTTGTCCTGTGCTGCAAATGAAGTGTCTGTCCTCCTTGGGAAAATACTCAGGGGTGGGGACTGCCTCTGTCAGCAGAGGCATCTGGGTTTCACAGCTGTGGTAGCAGCAGGGTGTCACACTGATGATGGGGATCTGCCCTGCTTGGTGTCCGGCAGGCGAGTGCCCTAATTCCTAGCAGACTCTGCCCGTAGCAGCAGGCAACAAAGTAGATCCGGAAATTCCTGAGCTTTGGGAAGTGGAATTTAATGTAATTAACTGCAACAGAAGAAGAGGTCAGATAATAGGGGCAAAGGTTTCTCTTTCAAATGAAAAGGAAGGTAAATGAAAACAGCTGCCCAGGAGCCAGTGCACTGCGTTCGGTAAATGTGGGATGATGCTCGTGGTCCCATGCAGCAGATTGTGGATCCTTCCAGACAACCGTTTCAAAGGCAACCCAAGTCCCAGAGGTGACAGGATAGAGATGTGTCTCCCCAGGTGCCTGGCACTGCCCTTCTCTGGGAGGGCTGTGTGCGCCTTGACACCCAAGGACAAGGGCATTTCTGGCTGACAGCCGTGCTCAGCCCTGACTCAGCAGGCCCTTCGGCAGCAGCTCTTTTGGCACACTGTTCCCATCCTTGTGTCTCCAGTCTCACGCTGCGATTCCAGACAGAGATGTGGGACAGGAGTTGGTGCATTTTCTCACCCTGACACAAACCCCTGCCTGTCCCTTGGCGGAGTTCTCCCCCTGTGTGATGCTCTGGTTTGGCCACCTCCAGAGTGATACAATCACACTTACCTTTGCAAAGTACTCTGATCCTGTCCCGACTTTCTAGGGCATGTTCACATGGGTTTGTAGAAATGAGGTAATGTAAATGGAAGGGGAAGAACTGGCCCCAGCTTTGTACAGTGTAATAGGGCATCAGACATGTCTGTACGTGGCCTTTCCTCTAAGATGTATGTCTCATCTAGGATTTAGTTGCTAGATCCCCCTTTTCCTTGGCTGGCTCTTCCCAAGTTCCTGCAGATTGTCTGTTGGCAGAGATGGGGTCATCAAACTGGGGGACGCAAGTTAACTCTTCTTGCCTGCACCTATTCTCTCCTGTATTGTGAGAAACAGCATAGTCCATGCCCATGGTGGGCATGCAGAAATCTCTTAGGCTTCAGGACCAGCTCTGATGCTATATCACACTCGGAACCCATGGGAAATGTTGCCAGCCTGTGTTGGAGCAAATAGCTTGTGCATGAGCTCTGTGTCCTCTGCTTCTGCAGAGCCATGACTGCCAGAGACCCCTGCCTGAACCAGGGAGGATCTGTCCGTTTGTCTCCTCTGGCACTCAGAGCTTGCCGATGCGAGGAGAGAAGGATATGGATGCTGCAGCACCCAGGGCTGCAGCCTGGAGAAGTACTTTGTTGGCACTGGAGCTCTCTGGAGCTGCTGCTGGCTTCTTTGGAGGTTGGAGAGTTGCAGTTGTTCAAGATTTTGTGGGTTTTTTTTAAAGACAAGTGCTCTAAGTCATCGTAAATATCAGCAAAGCTGCAACCTTTGCTCCTGGGAGTAATCCATGCCTAAGGAGAACTTCTTCTCTAAAGACTTGTCAGTTGTTTGCATTTTGTGGATTTCTATACTGCCTTTACTGACAGTTAACATTCTCCAAAGGAAATGCCTGACTCTCAGTGATGGAGCCTGCAGCTGGAAACGGCTCACCTATTCCTGAGGAGATTGGTACCAGTGAAGACCTCAGTGACCTTCTCTTCCACACAAGCCTTGTGCAACTGGTGCCATTTTTCCTCTTTCCCAGTTTGGGAAAGTTGAAGGTACCTGTTGATGTCCAAGAACTTCACAAGTTCCCAAATCTGTCTCACAGATTTGCCTGTCTCACAGAAGCTTGTAATTGTCTTCACGCTTTGCTTAAATACCCAAAGTGAAGGTGCTGCCCTCCTCGCTCCCCCAGGAGACCTACAGCCAGCAAGATTTCCTTGTACTGAAGCAGGTTTCTTTTTGTCTTTGATCTCTCTGCCAGTACCCAATTCCCTGTCAAAAAACTGTGACCGTAGCACCATCCTGGGGCATGTCTCTTCCCTGCAGGGTCTCGGCTGTGCTCAGCACAGCGACATCTTCCCAGGCTGCCTCTTCCATGAGGCTTCTGTGACACCAGTCTCCTCTGGAGCTGCTCCTAGAGATGTTCCCCTCCTCCTTTGGCAGCAGAGCTGTAGGTCAGGACACACCTTTCCCATGGACAAGACCATGAGGGGATGCTGCATTTGCTTTCCCAGGTTTTTTTTCCGGTACTATACTGGCAGACAAGCTGAACACTGCAGAAAGCCCACTGCACTGGAAGGGCCATACATTAAGATCTCTCAAACATCATCTTTTCCCATTTACTACAACCTTATTTTTATGGCCTTTCAGCCAGTTTGTAGCCCAGGTGATGGGGTTTTTGGTCTACAGCAGTCTGAAAAAAATCATTTCTGTTCAGTTCTTAAGTGCTGTGCTAAAATCCAAACATCTGCCATCCCCAGAGTCCATTGCTTTGTAATTTTGTCTTAAAAAGTAATCTCTGTAAACCCCACCGCTGCCTGCTGCTTGCAGATCTGCTCTCCTCCCAGCAGCCAGTGGTTCGATAGTGTATAAATGATTGGAATGATTTAGAACAATTCCTCAGTCCCCGACAGAGATAATCTCTGCCCTTAGCACCTTCCAGTCAGTCAGACAGACAGACAGAAATGCCTCTTTCATTCTTCCCTGGGTTACACAATGTTGGAGACCAGCTGGGCATGATCCTGTGCCTCACTGGGGACACAGCAGGGACTGTGCATCTGGGGAGGATCGGCAGACGATACTTTTCTCATTTCATGCATTTCTGTTCTGGGCCAGTTAGTCCTGGTGTTGCTCCCACCACAGTCACCCTGATACGTGGGTAGTGAGGTGGAGCAGTGAGATACAAACAGTCCCTCTGAGCTCTCCTGCATGTTGCACGTGTGCCAGGTGCTCTGACAGGGGCTGTTAGCCAGCAGCAGCCTTTGGGGATGCTCCTGCATTCCAGCACCCAAGCGAAGTATCCACTATGGCTGCTGCAGCTGCTCACTGGGGTGGACGAGGTGCATATTACGGAGATATCAGCCCTGGAAGGCTGAACCCACCTCTCTTCAGACCCTGGGCTTCAGGCTGTTGTGCAGCCCAGCACCCATGGCTGCACTGGAGTCTATGGAGAGGGGTCTGTGTAACTCCGCTGGGTGTTGCTTCATTAAGGGATGGGAGGTGGCGGCCATGCCAGCACTGGACAGAGCTGCTGAAATTCCTGTGCACCTCCACCACCCCAGCCTGGCTCTGACACACTCTGGGACTCGCTGTAGATTGGGAGGAGAATGTTCAGAATTTTTCTCCTGGAAAAACCTATTCATCAGTCAAATGGCCATACAGGGGTATGCCAGTGCATGCTGCAGCAGCTGTCCTGGTGTCCCGGCACAGCTGGGAGGAGCCTCTGGGTGACAACAAGGGCTGCCACTGCCTCTTGCATGAGGGCAGAGGCACCAGCCCCAGACACCTACTCAGGAGGAGCCGACTGGGATTATGCCTAGCCACTGGATATTTTCACTCCAGGACAGACTGTTTAATTTTATGTCCTGGAGTCAGGAGACAGTACTAAGGTATTGCAGAGCCTTCCTCCCACGCTCAGAGGATTCACATCAAGATTGGCAGCACTAAAGCTGTGTTTTATATAAGCAAGCACCTGGGCAGCAGGAATCAGCTCTCTGTACTGGAAATGATCCCTGGAATTCCCAGGGAGAAGAGATCTCTGAGAGCAGGACTTCGCTGCCAGTAATCAGCATGGCATTTCCCAACTGGGGGCTCATCTGTGGACTTTGCTGGGAGAGTGAGGAAGGAGGGTACAGGTAGTGCAGGAGTGCTGGGAGAAGGGCTCACTATGGCACCACATACCCCCAGCCTGTGCAACCCAGAGTCGCTGCTCAGAAATCCTTGCTCAGAAACGCCATCGGGGCTTAGTCTGGAGGGTCATTATTGCAGCAGGATGTCCAGGAGCAATGATGGTTGTCAGCCCAGAGAAGAGGCTCTGAACCCCAGCCACTGACAGTTTCCCACGACCTGGGCAGAGTGATGCAGTTATTCCCATGCCTGGGAGCACGGGCAGTCTACCCCATCCTCTCCTGGGTGAAGCAATTTCCAGTGTGGCTCAGAGGGTGTTTGCTGCTTGGGACCCTCCTCCTACCTGGTGTCTGCGTGGTGTCCTCCCAGGGGAAGGAGTCCTTTGTTTCAGCCATTAATTAGATGTGCATCTTCCATTTTCCATCCCATAAGAGAACGTGGTGGAGCCCAGGCGCTTCTATCACAGGCATCACATGGTGCGCCCATGAGATCAGTGCAGAGGGTGCTCCAAAGCCTTTGCAGGTGGCAATCTGCTCCCAGCCTTTTGTGGTGCATCCACCTCACGCTTTGTCTTGGAGACTGAAAGCATCTGGCAGACACAGGCATGGCCGGAGGGCCAGGGCAGGGTGCATGCAGGGAATTCCCTAGAGCAGAGGAGTGTTCTTGGCATGGGGCAGCAGCAGGACAGGAGGACGTGATTTGGGGAAGAGCTACTCCCAGCTGTCTGATCCTTGTCTTCTTATTTTCCTTCCAGTTACTACATTGATGGCCGAGTGGCCAAAGTGACTGACTTCCTGAAAACACGCCTGTTAGACACGCTCTCTGACCAGATCAGGAAAATCCAGAAAGTGCGTGAGTGCAAAGGGTCTGCGAGGGGACACCATGCCCACAGTGCCCGGCCTCGGCAGAGCTCATGGCTGGGGCTGGGGCCTCAGCACTGACACGCTCCCAGAGGAGCTGGTGTGGGCAGGGGTGGAGGGTGGCTGCTGGGAGCAGCTGTGCTCCCAGCCCAAACGTGGCCAGCCCTCACCCAGGGGATGGGAGGAAAGGCCAGGGTGGGATGTGCGGCGAGTCGGGAGGGAAGTGGCTGTGGGCTGCAGCATGGTGTGAGCTGCGCAGGTGTGCAGGGATGTGGGCTGGATGCACGGGACAGGCAGGTGCTGCTGTGCAAAGCCTTTCTAAAGCAGCTGACTCTCTCCAGTCTCCATTCCTGAAACTTGCTCCCGAGGATGAGGAGGGGTGGGAACAACTTGGAGGTACCAAACCAGCTAGAGCAGGACCAGCGCTGTGCCTGCCTGGGAGGCATCTCCTGCTGCTCACAATGCTTAAAACTGTTGCTTGCACAGTTGAGACGGTTGCATTTGCAGGGTGATGTTCACTGGTGGAGAACCGTGGTCATTATGAACAACTGCTGTTTTTCCCCTGGTGATTGTGTTTTGACTGTGTTACAAAACCCAGCTGTTGCTGGTGTGCTGTATCAGAGCCCACAGCTCTGCCTGGTTAGCATAGCCTGCAGCAAGCGCTCCTCTCCCTACCGGTCAGGGGGCACAGCTCCGTCTCTAGTGACTGGGTGTGGGACGGGGGCTTCGCCTGGTTCTCCCACCTCAGCTGCCAATGGGGACCAGGACAGTGACCAGCCTGCTCAGGTGTCAGTCTGACAGCAAATAAGGAATATCTAGTAAGTGGAGAAGTCTTCGGGGACTAGAGGAGATGTCCATCTGTCTGTCTTGTCTAGGTTTTCACACCATACCAGTCACCACATTGTCTCACTGTTGTAATTCCTGCAGAGAGAATCTGTAGGATGAGTAAACAACTCAAAGAGGCCCCAGGAAGGGGATGTGAGGGTCAGTACAGCAAAACCAGAGGAGAGAAGATGCTTGTTGGGAATCATCCACGAATGTGGATGGTCCTCCTGCTGTAGGGGCGTATGTCAGGGTGACTGAGTGCAGGGGCAAGCAAGAGGCACCAGCCAGCCCTGCTCCCTCTAGGGACACGCAACAAAAAGGTACTGAAAGCGGTGGCATGTGTCCCACCTCAGCTGTGGGCTGGAAACCTGCTGGGGAGGGAGCAGAAGTCCTCAGAGTGGGTTGGGCAGACAGCTCCAGGGAGTGGAGAATGGATGACAGGATGGCTGGGGAAGGCACTTGCTGTCCTGGCCTTGGGCAGCTGGGTGGCGGCATCCCTGGCAGGACAGGACACTTGACCCTAGGGTCTCCCTGGACCCCTTCCATTCCCACACCTGCAGCAGTGAGGAGCGTGGGTTAGGGAAACCCTCACCCACGGGGCAGGATTTGGTCTGTGCCGGGCAGGACCGGGCCGGGCCGGGCCAGGGAAGGGCTCTCTGGGGAATGCCAGTGTGGCTGAGGAAAAGCACAGCGCTGGGTGCTAATAGCCTCCAGCTTGGCTTTGAGTCCGTGCATCCTGCCGGGGCCGATTAGAGCAGCTGGGCTTGTCCACTTCCCTGTTTTATTGCTTCCTCCCCGACAGGGGAAGGTGGCGGCTTAGATAATTACAGGCAGGATGCCAACACCTCTGGGGCTTCAGTCAGGGATGTCGACTCTCACAGGCTGTGAGTGGGAGGCAGCCCAGAGCTGGCGTATTTAACATCTTTGAGGGATCCCAGTCCATCCAGCACATTCCAGTACTCCTCACTAATGGGGCAGGATCCATCAGGCTGTGCAGAGTGCTCCTCAGGCCGCCGGGTTTGCAGACATCTGGTAATGGGAGCTCATCACCCGGCCTGGAGAAATGGGAATGCAAGAGAGAGGATTGGGTGTTGTGTGATGTCGGAGGGTGCTTGTTCTGGGAGAGGACAGCTCTGGCTATCCCAGTCCTGTCCTGTCTGGCATCTTACAGGTGGCTGCACTGCTGGCTGGAGCCTTGTAAGGGGTAGGACACCAGGCTTGGATCTGCATGTCCTGTCTGTACTAGGGACTTCATGGATGCTGAAGCACACCCTGATCAGCCATGAGACTGGTTCTGCCCATGCCTGGGGGCATCTACAGCTTTATTCTTGGGTGGTTCCAGTACATATCCCAGGGCTCCCATGCTGCAGAGCTGTCGGGGCTCAGGTGCTCCCTGCAGGTGGCCGCCACCTTGCGTGGAGATGTGGAGAGCTAAGGTGACGTGGCAAGGGCAGCCTGCAGGGTACAGCATATGGGGACACCACAGGGAAAGAGCAGGGCCTGGGTTTGGGAGTGTGACAGCACACTGGGAAGGGGTGTTTGGAGCAGCTGTAAAAGATGGGTAGTGGATACATGGCAGCGGCAGGAGGGGCTGAGGACCAGCCTCTCACCACTCAGACATGGTGAAGATATGTAGTGAACATGCCAGGGCTGGGTAGGATGACTGACTGGCTGCGGTGTTACCTGAAGGCTTTAAGCCTTCCTGGAGTATAGAACAGGATGACTGCCTTGGCTTTGAACCACAAGTTCAGGAGAGTCATTTTTGTTGCTTTTGTGCCACACAGGTAGTGAACACGTACACACCAGGAAAGAAGATCTGGCTGGAAGGTGTTGGCACAACCTCGGCCGGAGGCATGAACAACCTCTCCGATTCCTATGCGGCCGGGTTCCTGTGAGTTACACCGACTCCCAGTGCCGGGACGCTGACACCCTGACTTGCTGACATCATGGGCTTGGTGCTGCAATGCTGCTGCAGCCAGGAGAGGGCCAGCTCTGTGTCCAGAGACCCCACCTACGCTCCCTCTCAGCACTCCCCAGCAGCCTGGGCACCATTATTTTCTCTGTAGCATCCCTATTACCCTTCATCAGCCTCCCTATTACCCTTTGTCAGCTCTGCTTTCCAGTTTCTGATGTACCCAGAGAATCAGAGCAAGGAGGAGACTGCTCAGGACCTCACAAGGGTACCCATGGTGTATCTGCACCCTTCCCATGGATGTGGAAGGGGAGGTGTGATTCAGGCACACCAACTCCAGGACCCAGAGCTGGCTCCCTAAGCAGCTTGGGACCACCTGGGCCTCCTCCCAGTCTGCGGTTTTGGTTAAGGCTGCAGCCCCCCATCCTTGTATTCATGGGCCAAGGAGTCCCCCCACAGCAGCCTGACTCTACTCCCTCTGTCCCCAGGTGGCTGAATACACTGGGCTTGCTGGCCAGCCAGGGCATCGACGTGGTGGTGCGGCATTCCTTTCTCAACCATGGCCACAACCATCTGGTGGACCAGAACTTCAACCCCTTGCCGGTATGTCTGCCACACTGGCACTGACTTCTCTCCACACTGTTGCAGGGCGGTTTCTCTCCCTGTGGCCTGTCTGAACTCTCCTTGAAAATGGGTTTTTCCAGATCATTCTTTTGCAGAATTAAGAGGAGACGTTAGTTCATGTCAAACCTAACATATTGGAGGCAGATGGGAGAACATTACCTCTGTAGCTAAAACTCCATCTAGTGCCCAGGGTTGGGAGCATGGAAGGGCAGCTCGTGCCACTGAGACGTGCCAGCGTTGGCTGTGGAGTCAGAAGGATGGTGTGGCAGGACCACGTGTGGCACAGGGCAGGCAGCTTGATTGGTAGTGGTGAGCTGGCCTGGGGCAAGCCAGGCTGGAGTCTCAGTGCCTGACTTCTGATCTCTAGAACCCATTGTGAAGGGCATTTGAAGGGCATTCCCACAGAATCACAGGAAGCAGTGGTTCCCACCAGTGCCCTGCAGCATCCCTCACTCTTCAGAAATGCCTGGGCAAGGGAGAACTCCCAGCACACATGGTGCTGATAAAGAAACCCTATGAAAAGTCTTGTTAAAAGTAGTAGGTTTCCTTTTAATCTTTTTTTTTTTTCTTTTTGGGGGTGGGGGGGAGTGGACTAGTAAATACCCTGCCTTGTAAGTGGAGAGCATCACGGCTGGGTGCTCTGCACCTCCCTTGGAAGGGATTGATGGGTCTGTGACCCAGAAGACATTGCCAGTGGGAATGGGGATCCAGGTCAGAGAGGTGCACAACCCTGCTGCTGCAAACCTACCTTCAGTGCTGTGCTGGGATCTCAGGGGGAAGCTGCAGGTGGGGCAGAGGCTGAGCGAGCTGTTGTACTTAGCCAGTAAAGACAGCATCCCTGAAGGTCAGGGGAGGATGCAGGAGTTGTCTGCAACAGTAGGTCTGAGTGGGATTAAAGCCAAGGAAGGAGTTTGAGGAGTAAAGCCCTGTCTGTTAGACATGGTAGTCTATAAAATGGATTTTGCTGGTGTTTTAAAGATAACTCTCCCTGTAAGTTAATGCTACCCCACTCATGGCTCTTTTCCTCACCCTCCCACGTGTTTCGTTATTTATCCATTTCCCACATCCCATCACTATTCCTACGCAAGTTCCAGTGCCTACTTCCCCAATGCCATTCCTTCTACTCCTGTGCTCTAAAGAGTCACAGGCAGGTGTAAAGCAATTCAGGGCTTAAAAGCTGCAAACACCAAAAAGCCCAGAAAGACCAGACCATGACCTGCTCGGCAGGGCAGCTCTTTTCCCGTGGGAGCTATCAGGGAGATGAAAGCCGTTGGCTGTACCTGTGCGGGGCCACGGTGCTGTGAAATATAATCTGTTCATTAGCTGCCATGACAAAGAGGTTTCCACACATGGGCTGGGTGTGAGGCAGCTGCCTGCTGAGAGAAAGGCCACACCACCACAGCATCAATCATGACTCCAGCTGGCAGCTTCTCAGGAAGCTGGGAGCCAGGGCTGGGCTCCCCATAGCACCACCTCCCTGCTACTGCTGATTCCTGCTCCTCAGATAAGATTGCACGTTTGAGGATGCTGAGCTGCAGCCTAGCTCTTTACAGTGGTGTGTGAAAGTGCCAAAGAGCTGCATGGTGCAGGGAGAGTTTCCTGTGTGGTCCAGGGATGGTGTGGTAATGCAAATACAGCCATCCATCCTTACGCTAAAGAGCTTGCTGTAGAAAACCAAGTGATTTTTAGTCCATTGTCATATGAGTGCTGCTGCCACAGGAGTACTTCGGCTGGGCCCCTTGGATGCTGCTGGTCTTGCTCATGGTAGTGATGTCTGTTAGGGCATGTTCCAGCGAGTGGCTTGAGGAAGTTTGCAAGATGTGATGTAGGTGCCAGATTTGGGAATCGGGGAATGCAGATAAAGGGGTCACTTGGTGGGTACCACTGTGGGATTCTCAGCTTCTAAATCCCCATATTTCAGCCTCCCCCCCCTCCAGGACTGCCATACTGGGGGAATTTGTTATGTTTTGGGGGTAAAGAGCAGTCAAATCACTGCACTTCTCTGTGTAGTAGGATGCTGGACTGGACTGTTGGACTGGATGATCTTAAGGGTCTCTTCCAACCTTAACAATTCTATGATTCTATGATTCTATGCTAGCAGCTGTCATGGGTCGTGCTGTGAGCTAGCTACTGGTGCATTGGGCAGGCAGAGGGCATGGCTGCTCTCTGGGTGCAGGTGGTGGGAGGCAAACCCAGGCAGCCTGGTGGGGCTTGCTCTGCATCTTCTGAAGGTTAGCCCTGACTCAAAAACAGACTTGTAAATTCTGTCCGTTTTGGTGGGAAATGAGAGCTGCTTGCAGGCAGGAATGCAGTGAAACCTCAAAAGCAGAGATTTATGCTGGTCCACCCCTGGCCTTGTGCTGCAGTGGCCTGCCAGTGCATTGTAGTCTCAGGCAACAGCTGCATGTCTGGGGGACACTGCAGGTTCATAGAGAAATTACAGAGATGCTCATGCCTCTGCTGGGCTTTCTGCGTCCAGCTATCTTATAAGCTAAGCAACATCTTATGGCTTCAGGAGCATGTTGTAAGGGGCATTTGTGCCTTCATCCAGGTCCTTTACCTATGAGAGAGCAGCTCTGGGTGCCCATCCTTGCTGCCAGAATTGCCCATCCCTCTCTCCTCAGAGGTTGTGCCATCAACATCCCAGCTGCAGAGCAGGAGGTGATGCCATTTATCTGACCCTCCTTCCAGATGTAGATCCATGGAAACAAGTTTCTCTTGTGGAACTAATGGGGAGAAAACCAGAAGAAACAAGTGTGACACAAGCTTCCCCAGCCTAAGCATGGGGGAGGAATAGAAATGCTCCTGCCAGCCTTAATGCAACCAATACTGAGTGTTTTAATGCCTTGTTATTTTTGAGATACCTTTGCCATGGGGTGGTGGAGTGCTTTTCTTCGTGACTGAGGCAGTCAGCTGTACAATATTCAGGGCTCGTGCTTGGGAAGCCCTGCAAATAAAGCATCTTGCAGGTACATCAGTCTGCCTGGACCTCAACCCATCTGTACATGTGTGTGGGAGTTAGGGGCAGAGGAAGGGAGGGCAGGAGCAGCATTGATACTCACCCTTCACAGGACAGTGCCTTTGAAATGCTGCTCTGGCATTTAGTGGTTCTAGGCTCATTTCAGGCACACAGCATACATACTCCATCTCTCTTTCCTTAATATTGCTCTGAAACAGTCCAGAGGGATGCAATACATTTATTTTATTGGAGAGCTCCCCAGGTAGGTGTGAGCTTTCTCTTCAGATTGTTAGAGCATGTTAAAGACCTCTCTGCATGCTCTGCCACATGGCATCACCTTTTTTTTTTTTTTTTTTTAATCCATCTTTGGTAGTGATTTCTGCTCCCTTAATGCACAGCACTGTAAGGATATACCTGTGTGTGGAAAAACTTGGGCATATTTCTAGGCATGGCCAGAGCAACACAAGCCCCGTGGAAAAGCCAGAGCTGGAATCCAGGCTTCCATCCCCTGATAACTTGTGGCTTCTCTTAGACCTGCTCCTAAAGACCGCAGATGGTGAGGTACTTGGTTCTCCTGGGTTAAGTAGATGCTAAAACTTCCCTTCTGCTTGCAAGTTTCATATGCAGTATGAGAAAGGCCTAGAGGGATCACAGGGTGAAGTGATGGCAGGGGCTGCCTGCTCAGCTGTGGTAGCAGAAGACAGTGTGATATTTTCTGTGAATTGATGGCGTCCTTGAGAAAGCACCGCAGCAGTGCAGAGGTCTTCGCCTGGCGGTACCATGGTCGGGCGCTTGGATGCTGCGGGTGATTTTTCACCTCCCTTGCTTAGCCCGAAGGCGCTGAGGGACTCGAGAGGAAAGCTGCAGTCTGTCCTGGGGGATGGAGGACCCCGGGCTCGCAGCTTTTCTGCCCTTAGGGATCTGTCCCCTTCCTGCTCGGCCATCCCCGGGGTCCCTGGGCAGAGCCGTGGTGCGAGCCGTGCCCTTGGCCCTGGCGATTCGGTACCGGCGGCGCCTGCCCAACCCGTCCCGATGCCTCCCCAGCGGGGCACGGCTTGTGCCCCCCGTTCTCTGGGGAGCGAGTCCTCCAGCCCTGCTCCCGCCTGCCGCACGTACGCGCTCCCCGGAGCGCTCATTATCCGAGCTGGCTTGGCCGGAGGCGCCACTAATTGCAGCTGGAGGTCCCAGCCGTCTCCCCGGACGGTGCCTCCCCCGCCCCTGCACTGAGCGAGAGGGCCCCCCCAGCCCCCCACCCCGGCCAGGGCTGCGGGGGGNGTGGTGAGGGAGAGCCCCTTCCCGCAGGCGCCTGCGAGCCCACAGCCGAGCGCGGCCAGCTGGCTGCGGGGCCGGGGGAGTTCAGCCCCGGCCCGTCTGCACGCCCAGCACTGAGTCACCGCGCTGCGCACACACGCAGCCGGCTGAGCTGCCGTTCCCCCCAACCCTGCGGGGACCCTCGGGGGCTTTTGGGTGGCTCTTGGGGAGAGGGCGCAAAGCAGAGGCACGGTCCCAAGTCCGGGGAGTGACGAAGGGTGGGGAGAGGGAGCGGGTCCAATGGAGCTCGTACACACATGGAAACTGTTCCTGAGGCCCGTAAATCTGCCACTCGGGTGCCTGGCACCCCCATCTGCTCTGCACGCTGGGGCGCTAGCTCTGGTGGGAGCAGTGCTTGCAGATGGGGAAAGGGCTGGAGAGGTGAGGGTTGGCGGGAGCTGTCAGTGTGGGACGTTCAGTATGGCCCGGGGATGAAATGGGATGTGTGGGGGGGAAAGGCGCTCTCGGGAGATGTCAAGCCAGAGAACAGCCTGCTTAAAGGCAGCATGGGAGTGGTGCCCTGCAGAAATATGCCAGCCAGCCTTGGCATGAGCAGCTGGAGCTGGTCTGAGCCCTCCACTTCCTTGTCCTTTCAACTGCTGTCTCGAGGACTGCAGCATCCTCTGATCACTGAGCCCTTGCTGTGTTCAGCCTTTCAGGAGCAGTAAGTCAGGTCTAAGACTCATTTTATCTGTGAACAAAGAGATAGATTCAAAGTGCCTAAACTGCCCGCTGTCACAGTGGGTTAAGAGGCACTTCTCTCTTAGTGCATCATTTAAAAAAATCTCTGAAGTAAGTGTGAATGCTTGGAGTCTCAAATGCATCAAAGCCATGCTGCAACCAGCATCTCTGGCACCCACCCGCTGGAGCTGTGGGACATGTGCTGAGAGCCAGGCTGCTCATCCTGCACCAGAGACTGGGACAGACACACTGCAGCCGGGATGGGCCAGCAGCAGCGGTCAGTACTTGTAAGGGTGGACTCAGCCACTGCCTATGTCCCCCAGAAACACTGTGCTAGTGACAGACCTGTCCACCTTGGTGATAGAGCCATCCTGGGGCTGTGGAGGAGGTGGGACAGCGAGACCCTTTGGGTTGGTGCTCAATGGCAAGAGCAGAGGAAAGTCGCATTATGGTGAAAAGCAGCAGAAGAACAGAAGAGAGCAAAGGAGTCACATTTGGTTTCCAAACCCTCTGATCTGTCAGCTCCGCTCCCTTCCTGCGGCCTCCATCGCCTGGACCCTGTTAGGGAGAGGTGATGACAAAAGAGACATTTGGCTGTTTCTCCATCTGCTCAGCTCCCCAGGAAGGTGGAGGCCACTGGCTGGGGTCTAGTTTGCAAAGGGCAGCAGTAGGCAGGGGCAACTTCAAACAGGCCACTTTCCTGATGCCTGGACAGGCTGTCCCTTCCGTGCCACCAGTGCCCAGCAGTGATCCTTGTGGCTGCTGCTCACACAGTAGGAATTTTGCCTTAATGTCTCAGTGTTTGGCCTTTTTCCAGGATGGACAAAAAGATCAGAAGAGACAGAGACAAAAGAGAGGGGCTGAGCACAGGGTGCAGCAGCTCGCAGGCTGTGCTTTGGGACTCCCATGCTGTACTTGGGGACTTGCTGCAGAACCGTTGCAAAACATGACCAAGAGCCATAAGCGCAGAGGGTGCACATCACAGCCACAGCAGCAACTCTGCAATACAGAGCTGCCCCTGTGCTGGCTAACACGCCATTGCCACCCCACACGCTGGCTCCTTTTCTCTCCCTCCTTAGCCTGGGGTGCAGGACTGGCAACCCCTCATGTCATGGGGTGCAGGACTGGCAGCCCCTCATGTCATGGACTGCTTGGCGGCAGAGAAAGCTGCTGAGAAGATGTGAAAGCGGAAGGCAATGCAGGAAAGAGTGGTTGAGATGAGGCATTTGCAGCCGTTAGAGCAGGAAGGAAGAAGAGGATCAGTACGGTGAAAGAAACAGACGCTCAGGGAGACACATCAGCAGCTTCAGGGGACTCGTGGGTGGGCATCTGCAGGATCAAGTCTAAGCAAGAAAGTTGTTGGGCGATCCTTTTGCAGATGCCTGGATCAAAGCAAGGTTCTGTCCTCGCCTGCCAGTGCCGCTGGCCCCTGACAGCCCAGGCCACCAGAAGCCCCCTCATTTGGGACTAGGAGGAGCATTGTTCCCCCTTCATAGGAATGTCCCCATTCATGCTAAGGGCACACTTGTACATTCCCCTGGTGTGGCAGTAAACATGGCAGGAGTCTGCCCACAAAATCCTCAGCTCTTCAGGACCGCCACACAAGGAGGCTGCAAAATGGCCAAAGCTCGCGTCCCTCAGGATGGACGCATGCAAGCTCATAAGAACAGCACCAGCACCCGCTCCTGGAGCTGATTATTTTGTCTTCAGCAAATTATTTTCCCTTTGGGGGGAGGCTCTGCCCTGCTCTGCTCATCAGAGGACCTTGCACAGGATTTGGGTGAGAAAACCTCAAACTCCCACAGTCCAAGCAGCACATAAAACTCGGGGATAATGTTAAAAGCAGCATCAATCCAGCCTTGCTGAAGGAACAACCAGCCGTGGCTTGAACAGGATGTACGGACCTCCACCGGGAGAGAGCTTTGGATGCTGAGGATCTCTTTAATCTAGTGGAAAAAGAAAGAACAAGAACCAATGATTGGAAGCTGAAGCCAGACAAATTCAAGCTGAAAATAAGGAGTGGGATTGTTAACAGTGCGGATGTTTAACTGCTGGAACAGACTCCCTGGGAAGCAGCGGCTTCTCCATCTCTCCAAGCCCTCACAACCACAATCACTACTTTTCTGGAAGATTCTTCTGCCAAAACCAAGCCATCAAACTCAATGGAGGGATAAAAGAGCAAAGCTCTCTGTCCTGGGGTGTACAGGAAGGCAGATCGGACAGCTCTTATCTCCGTACGGGTTGTTTGGACTGTGGAAAAGTGCAGATGAAGGTGCAGGAATGGAGCAGTCTGTAACAGGCTGTTGAAACTCGAGCATGCCTGAGGGACAGGGGAATAGCTTGGGCAGCTTCAGAAGAGGAAGAAGCAAGAAGAGGAGAAGGGTGGGTGGGCAGGAGCCAGCTGGTGCTGCCAAGTGACACAGAGCCGTGCCCGGCCAGTCCCAGCCAGGGGAGGAGGTATGTGCACTGCAGGGTCGGCAGCCTGCATTTGAAGTTGAGCTGCTTTTGCTGGTTACAGCCCCCAGGAGACCAAAGGGCTATGGCTCTGTTACTCCAGTTTCCCAATTATGGCAATGTCTTCTTACATGTGGTGAACATGGAGTTGAAGAAACTCAGGTGGGCTGTAAAGCTGTTTTGCTGCCTGTAGGAGAGAGCATGTGGTATGCTCCTGCATGCTTCCTAATGGCTCTGGAGATGGGTGGGTCTGGTTAATGGATCTGTCTGATGGTCTGCCGAATCAGCTTTGTTTCCAAAAGCTGAAGTCTCAAAAAGCTTCTGCAGTGAATTAAAATGTGCAAAGAGATGAAGCAGGACCCTCTGGGTTTTCCCCATGTCATGAAAAGTTTATGGGTCTTCACTGGCCCCATGACACTCAGAAGATGTGGTTGGCCTGAGCTCTGCACATCAGTTCCTTTGAGGCAAGCACCCTTCCTGCCCAAAACCCAGGGGTCCCACAGGAGACCTCCTGGGGCACAGGACAGCTCTACCTACAGGTGCTCCTTGCCTGCAACTCCATGACCTGGAGTGGCAGCACTGCTTGATGGGCCTGCAAGGTAATTAAACCAAGAAAGCTCCCTTAATCCCTGCAGGACTAATAGCAGACCAGATGCCTGTCTGTATTCCTCCTGTACAGCTCTATTGCTGGCTCAGCCCACACAATGGGAGCCCTCCCTGACTCCAAAAGCCAAATCCTTTCTGCAGTTGTGCTGGTGGAAGCCACACATCTCCTTGGGGATCACCAGGGCTGTCTCCAACAGTATGCCTAGCACCATGCTGCAAGACAGGAGCTCATCTTTGCAAGGACTTCTGGGCACTGCCAGCCTGGGGACCATGCTTGTGCAGGGGAGTGGGTGCCAGCCACTGCCAAGTGTCTGGGGAGAGGTAACTGATCAGTGGAAAAGTTGCCCTGGTTGCAACCAACCTGGGTTTCAAGAGCAAGCTGGTCACCATTTGAACAGGATCCAGTAGCTGCAGGTGCTCAGCAGCCCCAGTGTGATTTTAACTGGGACCAGTCATACCAGTGGTAGGAGCAGCCCCAGAGCACCAGCCCAGCTGGGGGGGAATGCCCACACCTAGCGAGTTTGATCGCACAGTGCTAGGTGTGTGTGTGTAATTCATCATCCAAATTCTCGGTGTCACCAGCTCCTGGTAATTTATTGCGAGTAACATGATTTTGGCCCCCGGCACAAGTGGGCTTGTGATGACGCGAAAAGCTTCAGCTGTCTTCAGTGCTTTCCTGCAGTAAGCTGAAGAGCTCAAGTGCCTCGAGGCCGGTGCTTTTCCAGCCCTGGGTCGTTTTTCTGGCCCTCCTTTGAACTCTCTTTGGTGTTTCCACATCCTTCTCAAAACAGAAACTTTGGAGCTAGCGCCTTGCCAGCAAGGCAAGGTAAAATCACGGCTCTCCCCACACTGCCCTGCGGCATTGCCTGCACTACTGAAATATTTTACACTCAGCTATGGCCATCTCACGCTTTGCAGAACAACCCACCCTGCATCACTGCTGACTGCTGTACCTGCCTCACAACACCTGCAGGTGTTTTCTCAGAAAAGCCCTGTATCCTCAGCTGGATCAGAAGCTCACAAAGTGTGGCCAGTGCTTCCCAGGGAGACAAGCATCTCTCCTTGTGCAAAGAGCAGGAGAAGCAGCACCCTTGCTGCCACTGACCCTCACAGCTCTGCCTGTGAGCCATCACAGCAGGAGTCTTGGACTCAGCTTCCCCAGCTCTGTAGGGAAGCAGGGTTTGTCAGAGCACCCCTGAGAAGAGTGTGTGCTGAGCAGAGAGATTCAGTGGCAACAAGGACAGATCTTGGGTCTGGGCAGCTCCCCTCACCCCCACATTGCAAACCTTCCTGCTGCTGAGCCTTGAGAGTGGAGGGATGCTGGTGTAAAAGCTGCAAACTCTGGGACCGCCCTGCACTGAGTGGCAGGTGCTCAGCTGGAGGCTGGAGCTGCTGGTACCAGCTTCCCATCGTGACAAGGCCATCACAATCTCACTGCAAAACAGCTCTTGAGACCAATATAGAAATTTTGAGGAGGGTCATTGCTTCCATAACTTATGGGCAAAAGCAGCGTGTCCTCAGTGGAAATATGGAGAGGAGGTGAGAAGCCCTAAGGGGCTGCTAGAACCACCTAAAAGCCTGAGCTGACAGGTAGCTCAGAGCACTGATCCCATTTATTTTTAACTTGTGACCATGGGGCTGAACACTGCAATCTGTATGGACCTTTGGCCTTGCCATCAAATCAAGTAATTACTCATCTAATGACGCTAGCTAATCGGTGTGGCTTGTTGAGGAGCCAGCACAGTGCTCGGCACTGCTTCTCTGGCTGCTGTGAGCTGGATCAGGGTGTGCTGGCACAGCTTCCCACAGCAGGGGAGGGCTGGCACAGCCCCTGCCACACAGTGCTGGTGGTGAGGACATTGGGGATAATGGTACACGCCACAGGGACTGCATGTTTGGGAGCTTTGCCCCCATGGGCTGAGCCCCCTCCTCGGGGTGCACAAGCCTCTCCCTTTACCCTCACATCTTCCGCGGGACTTGGTGTTTGCAGGGGAAGCAGTTACCAGGCTGGTGTGGCACAAAGCCCCATGGTTTTGGCTGGGAGCAGTGAGAGGAAAGCAGGAGGTGGCTTTTCCTCCAGCACTGTGGCAAAAGCTTACCCAGAAAGTGGGAAGTGGGTTTGGATCTCCCTTTGCTAAGCCAGCCCAGTGCTTGTTTAGGTCAGCCTCTCTCCAGCCCAGGTTAGCTTCTGCTGGGCTGGGCTGGAGAGAGGGTGGGGACTGGCAGTCCAGTGGATATTTGCCTCATGCTGGTTGCTGCTGCAGCAGTGTCTATCTGCTGGCCTCTTAATTCAAAACATATGTTAATCAGGGTCTGCGTGAGGGCTTCCCACCCACAGGATGGGTACCTGGACCTCTTTGAGGGGTCTGCACTTCTACCTGCCTATCCTGCCCTGTAGCCTCCATCCTCCCCTTCTGGGGTAGCAAACCCCTTCCTGGCAGTATCCCAATCACACCTCGTGCCTCCCCAGGCTTTCCATACCAGCAGTGAGTCCTCCTCACTGTGTGGGCGAGAGGCTGCCAGGCAGAGCAGTGCCAGCAAGACCATCGCTGCTGGGTGTCCAACTCAGCAGATAGCTTGGGAGATTGTCCCGCTTGCCCTGGGACACTCTCGGTCCCTCTGGGGCAGCCAGTCTGGGTTGTGCAGAGGGTGTTTACCAGAGTGCTCATGTGTGCAAAGGTGCCCCAGCACTCAAAAAGTGCCCAGAGAAGCAGCGTGAGATGCTCCATCTCCCCAGCATCACCCAGGTTGTCCAGAGAAGTAGCAGGACCAAAGCCCCATCCTGCAGCACGGCAGGCGAGCGCCTGAGACTGACCTTCCCCTTCCCACAACCCTGCTTCATTTACCGCACACCTCCCAGCTTCTGCAGCGGATGAGGGGGGGCCTGACGGCAGCAGCACAGCTTCGCCTCCCTCCCCAGGGCTTGGGGCCCATCCTGTGTGCTGAGCGAAGCCGTGCCCTGCAGGAAAAAGTAGTATGTGGTGATGTAATTAAAGGCTGCATCATTAACGCATGTGTGCAGGGGCTGAATGTTTCCTACTTGAGTTCTTGGCTTCCCTGCACTATGTTCATGGGTGCTTAACTCTATGGAAGGCTTTAAACCAGCAGAAAGACCTCTGGGAAATGGAGCACCCTCAGCAGTCACCAAAGACAGTATGCCAGAAACAGCTGGAGAGCGCAGGAGAGTTCTCTGATGTGCCCCAGCTCCATGCACAGAGGGGGCAGGGAGGTGACCTTCCTTGCTCCAGAGACATCACTGTCCCGTGTGCCTCAGCTGCACGGTGCACAAGGTGCATGGCTACATGCAGGCCTGTGGGAGTGTGCGAGGGCATCCACACTGCTCCCCATGCTCCAGAGCCCAGCCAAAAGCTGGGCTCCTTTAGAGGGTATTGGTGTCTCTCAGCACGGGCAGAGCACTTCCTTCATCTCTTTCCTAGAAAGAGTGATGCCATTTTAGCTTGGACCACACAAAAAAGCTCACCCTAAGGCAGACATCTGGCACACATCATTACACAGCAGCCAAAATTTTGCTAGGCTGTAAGCAGGGAAAGGGGCTTCTCCTACATGTTCCCACAGTGGGGAGGGGAGGGGATGATATTGTGCTGCTGACTGTCCCCTCTCCCCCTCAGGACTACTGGCTGTCCCTGCTCTACAAGCGCCTCATCGGTCCCAAGGTCCTGGCAATCCACGTGGCTGGTCTCCAGAGGAAACCTCGGCCTGGCAGAGTCATTCGTGACAAGCTCCGCATTTATGCCCACTGCACCAGCTACCACAAGTAAGTGGAGTGAGGTAGGCTGGGTGCAGCAAGGAAATAAGCATGGGGTAGAAGCCCAAGTTTTGGCTCTTGCAAGGCAGGTTGGCTTCCCAGGGGATGTTCTCAGGTGTTGCCTTGGCTGCTGCAGCAGTGGAGGGAGCTCACAGGAACAACAATGCCTCCGATGAAAGTAGCAGCAAGCCCGTGCCTGGGAACGGGGATGGTCAGGGCTGGTGTGGTGTCCATCGGGCAGTCTCAGCAGCAGAGATCAAGGGAGTGGATTTCACACGAGGGGCCCCAGGTCGGTCGGGTTACCTGCCATGTCTGGCTGCCGGGGAGCCCGTCCTGGTTATTGTTTCGCTGATAAGGTCTTTGAAAGCGCTTCAGCGAGCTGGGGTGGGGGACAGGGGCGTGGCCACCTCCTCTGCAGACACAAGTTGCTATTGTGGAGGAGGAGAGCCTGTTTCTTTACACAGTCCAGATGCTTTCAACATGCCTCCAGCTCGGTAGGAAACCTTGTCCAGTAACTGACAGGTGCAAAGTGCTTTATAGCCTTTGTTTGGGACTTTGTGATTAGGCAGGGACAGGGGATCAGTGTCTGGACCTGTCAGTTGGGTGCTTGGGGGCAGGGGCGCATGCCACTCACGCACAGAGCTCCCCTCCATTCTCAGCCTCCTCCCTGAGAGGCCCTGGGAGGGGATACCACCCCCACTGCGGTCACTGGCATGGCACCCCCTCAAGCTGTGACAGCCCTAGCTGAGGAAGGGTGGGGGAGATTGGGAAGCTGTCATCATGGAGCTGGACTTTATGATGGAGAGGTGGCATCTCCTTGCAAAGGGGCAGACAGGATGGTGATGTCCCCTCCAGGTGGCTGCCTGAGGACACAGGCTCTTGCAGAGACCCCCAAACTCCTTCTTAGAGGTGATGCTCCCAGGACACGTGCCAACAGGCCCCTTAGCTCCTGCTCTCCTCTTTGCAGCCACAACTATGTCCGAGGGTCCATCACCCTTTACATCATCAACCTGCACCGCTCCCGGAAGAAAATCAAGTTGGCAGGGACGCTGCGGGATAAGATCGTCCACCAGTACCTTCTGCAGCCCTACGGCAAGGACGGGCTCCACTCCAAGTAAGTGCAATGCTAGGTGGCTGACACTGCCATCGCTGCCCTGTCCTTGGTGCCACCACCCTGACCCTCTCCTGGTCCCACAGGTCAGTCCAGCTCAATGGGCAGCCACTGGCCATGGTGGATGATGGGACCCTACCTGAGCTAAAGCCTCGTCCGCTGCGGGCTGGCCGCACCCTTGTCATCCCCCCGTTGACCATGAGCTTCTACGTGGTGAAGAATGTGAATGCGCTGGCGTGCCGGTACCGATAGCCCGCAGCCTAGAATGGACCCTCCAGCCCCGCTCCTGCCCCCACACGCTCCCCAGGACACACTGCCTCCTCGGCAGACATCCCACACGGCCTCACAGCAGGGCCATGTCAGGCTGGCACTGCGCCGTGCCCTCATCCTTGTAGCCTGGACACTCTCTGGCTTGGCACCCTTTTCCACCCTGCAGAGCTCCGCTTGGCCCTGGCCACCATCCTGCCGGATCGGTGTGACCGCGCATTTTCACGGCCTGCCGCGATCCGACCAGAAGCCGTGAGAAGTACCCGGGGCCCGGCGCCCATCGTTGCTGGGGAAAGCTGGGGTGGTGAGCCCCGGTATAGCCCGGGGCGGGCATCTCCAGTCCCACTGCCCCTTCGTGTGAACCCTCCACCAGCCGGGTCCCCCCTTTCCTCCGCACCGTCCCGGGCGGCGGGGGGATGCGGGTACCGCTGCCGGTGCAGCAAGCGCATGGGAGCAGCTCCCTCTGCTGCCGCCAGCCCGGCCGGGACCGGCGCGGGGATGCTGCGGGCAAGGGCGGGCCGGGAGCCGGGACACCGGGATCCGCCCCGGCCGGGCGGGGCTCGGGGAGTCCGCGGCGGGTAATGTCGGTAATTAAATTATACGTATGGCCCGGAGCGCCGAGAGGCGGGGCTGGCGGGAAGTCCCGGCGGCCGAGCCGGACCGGGAGTGTGTCCTGCCCGGAGAGGGGCGGTGCGGCGGGCAGGAGCAGCCGGGACGCGCCGAGGTGCTGCCGGATGTGTAATAAAGTTGGGCTGTCAACAGCGCCGGCGTCTTCTGTCCGACACGGGCCGGGGTGTTACCGATTCGGGACCGGGAGCAGAGCAGAACAGGCGGGGAGGGAGGCCCCGGGCGGACAGACAGACAGACAGAGAGGCGGTGCGCACCGCGGTGTAGGGCCACGCCGGGCGGGTGGAGAGACGGACGGACGG
>VXBZ01003755.1:181230-192007 GCA_013399135.1 Heliornis fulica
AGACAGCGTCAACACCCTCTTCGCCCCCCTCATCATCTCCTGCACGGCGCTGCTGGAGAAGCTCGCTGACACCTACACCTGCTTTGCGACCGAGCGTGGCCAGCACCTCCACGTTCTGCACATGGTAGGGCCGGCAGTGGGGAACGGGTGCCCCATCCGGCACCCTTCACGTACCCGTCCCCCCCTATACCCCAGCAACTGACCCCGCCGCTGGTTGCAGTTTGGAGACTGCCTGTACATCGCAGTGAACGGGGACGGGACGGAGAGCGAGGACGACCTGCGCCGGACACTGTTTGTGCTACGGCGCTTGGTGGAGGCTCACTGCGGTCTCATCACGCTTGACTCCCACCTCATCCGCAAGGAGTGAGCGGGCACGACTGGCCGGCACGGGATGGCGTGCCAGGGTGCCAGAGCAGCTGCCAAGCAGTGGCTTCAGGGGGGTGGCAGTGGGTGTCTTCAAGCTGGGTCCCTTCCTTTGCAGCAGGATACCCTGCTGCTGGGCTGTAGCTGGATTTGGGGGTCCTCATTCCCCCATGGAGGTGACAGCTGGCTCTCAGCTCATGCTCTGTGGCTGTTGCAGGTTGCGTCCGGCTGACTCAGAGCAGCGGGAGCGTGTCTGGAGCCTGCTGCGGGGCCTGCTGGAGACTTACAGCCACTTACGGGAGGAGGACCAGAGCTTCGCGGTGGAGGTACTGTGCCCTGGGGTGTCCCTCACCTTCAGGGCATCAAAGGCTGTGAAGCAGTGCAGAGTCCAGGATGGCGCTGGGGCAGGGACTTTGGGGCAACTCCATGGAGCAGTGGTGCCTGGAGGTTTGGAGCAGATCAGGGGCTGTGTGCCTTGGTCTGAGGGGGCTCAGCAGCCCTTGCCCCCATCTATCGCCCAGGCTGTGGAGCGGCTGATCCACCCTCAGCTGTGTGAGCAGTGCATCGAGTTCCTGGAGCGACAGGTGGTACAGTACATCAACACCAGCCCTGAGCGTGGTGGGGATGAGGTGGGGCATGCCTTTCTCCTGGTGCACACCAAGCTTCTGGCCTTCTACTCCAGGTGCGCCTGGTCCCAGCCCCACCAACCATCCTTGACACAGCCGCTCACCCTCCCGGCTGACCCTTCCCTTCTCTGGCCCACAGCCGCAATGCCAGCTCCATCCGACCTGCTGACCTGCTTGTCCTCATTCTCCTGGTGCAGGACCTGTACCCCAGCCAGAGCGCTGAGGAGGAGCTCAGCCCTCAGGTGCTCCAGAGCAGGGTGTTGGGGGCAGTGGGTTGGAGTGCCTCTGCGGGGTGATGCCTTGGTGGCCAGGCCTTAATTTTTTCTCACTTTATTTCGGAAGCTTGGGGTAGGGAAGGTGCTCCCCCAGGGACCAAAGAGAAGTGAGAGCATTCCTGTGAGCGGTCCTGGCTCCCATGGAGCTGCAGAAAAGGACTCTGATGACCAGGTGAGTCCCTGGGATCAGAAGGTGCAGGATGGGACACTGGCTCGACTGCCTGCATCGCTCCCGTCACTGACCCTGCCCTTCTTCCTAGCAGGACACAGATGATCTCTCTGTGCCCGAGGTTTACTACACGCCTGAGCCCTCACCAGGCAGGCACAGCACAGGTGAGTGCCCACCTGGGCAGCAACCCTGCTCTGTGCCCCCCCAGCCCCACAGAGGCTCCGGAGTGCTGTGAGGGGGGCTGGCAGGGAGGGTGCCCTGCCATATTCCCTGCAGGCAGCGAGAGCTGGTCAGAGGGCGCTGAGATGCTGGGCACTGGAGAGGCAGATGCTGCAGAAGTCCAGGTGAGGAAGGCATCCTGCAGTCCCTCCTGGCTCCGTGCCTCTTCACCCGTGTTGTGCTCTCACCTCCCTCTCCAAGCCACTGCTCACGGTCTCCCTGTCCAGAGCTGTCAGCACAGAGGGGCCGGGGCTGCCTCAGAGCAGTCTGGTGTCTCCCTCTGCTGCCTCCGGGCTTCCTGGGCTGCTTCCCAGCCGAAGGAACGCTGCAGAGCCTCACTCGCTCTCTGCAAGCAAGTGCCGGCCTTGGTGCAAAGTGTTTCCAAACTGCATCTTGGCAAGCAGCTTCCTCTCCAGCTTCTGCTTTTTGGGGGTCCTTGGGTACTTCCCTTCCCACTGACCTTTTGGCCATGTAGGCCCTCCAGCTCCATGGACTCAGTCGTGCCCAGTCACAGTTCTCAGAGCGTTGCTGTGTCCCACCAGTATCCTGGGTCAGTGCAGACTGCCTTGACCATGTGGGGTGCTGAGCATCTCCCTTCTCTCCCAAGATGGCAGAGGACTTGCTCCAGACCTTGGGGCCTCTGGTGCCTGAAGCTTCAAATCCCAGAAGGATCTTCTTAGATGCCAACCTGCGGGAAGGTTACTGCCCCTTGCTGCCACGCACCATGCACTGCCTCCCACTCTGGCCAGGCATCACCCTTGTCCTCCTGACCAAGGTGAGCTGCTCTAAGGTAAGGGAATCAATGGTGAGCTGGATCCTGGCTGACCCACCTCACTCTTCCCTGGCAGGGCCCCATGACCCAGGTGGCTGTCACCTTGTACCAGCTGCTGGATGGTTTCTTGGTACTGGAAAGGAAGCTTCAAGAGGGACCAGAGGCAGGAGCCCCACGCTCCTACCCGTTCCTGGCCGAGCTGCGGCAGCGCATGGACAAGTTTGTGAAAAAACTGAGCGGGCAGGACATCCAGGTGGGAGTGGAGACACAAGAATCCTGTCCTGCTGTCCCAGCAGCCTCACACTGAGTCTTGTCTCTCTAGTTGCAGAACGCCTGGGTGGACTTCAAGAACAAGATATTCTCCCGGAGCGAGCCTGCAAGCTCCTTAGAGTGAGTATGGAGTGCTGAGGGAAAGTCTCCAGGGCAAGCGGGGCTGTTTCCCAGCCAGGGGACAGCACAGTGGTCCCTGTGGCACTGGGGATGCAGCGACCTAACTTGGCACCATCCATGTCACCTGGCTCAGGCTGCTACAGGCAGTGGCCAACGTGAAGCAGCAGCTCTGCTCTGTGTACCGCCAGCTCTTCCTGACCTCCACCAGCCACAGCCTCTCACAGGGGCTACGGGACTATGCCCAGAAGCTGATGAGGTGAGTGCATGAGGATGGCAAGCAGCTCCAGGGGGCTGCCCCACACCTAACTGTGCTGGGGCTTGGGGGGGTCCCAGCCTCTCACCGTGCCTCTTCTCGGCAGGGAGAAACTGCTGGACTGGCGTGACTTTCTGCTGGTGAAGAGCAGGCGCAATATCACTGTGGTGTCATACCCGTCCCTGCAGCTGGGAGCCCAGCCTGGCGAGTAGAGGTCCCTGGGAGGGTAGCAGAGGTGGGAGCAGAACTCTGTCCCCCCAGAACCAGGGTCAAGGGGAGGTGTGTAGCAAGCAAAAGCAGTTTCCCCAAGGCTTAGGAGCTGTCCTGGAAGGGCATCAAAATTGTTGGATACCCTTAACCCATACCACATACCTGGAGGACTTTCCTGGCCTGGTGCACTTCATCTATGTGGACCGCACGGCTGGGCAGATGATGGCACCATCGCTTAATGTGACAGAGAAGTCCACCTCAGAGCTGGGCAAGGGCCCCCTGGCTGCCTTCATCAAGAGGAAGGTACTGCTCATGGGGAAGGGGGTGGGAAGGGGGACCACAGGAGAAGGTGAATGATTGGAGGGCTTTCTGCTCAGGCTTCAGGTGCCCTATGTTCCTCAGGTCTGGTCCCTGATCACGTTGGCCCGTCGATACCTACAGAAGGGCTACACAACACTCATGCTGCAGGATGGTGACTACTACTGCTCCTACTTCCTCTGGTTTGAGAATGAGCTGGTACGTGGGGTTAGGGGCTGCACCCCTCTCCCACAGCACCTTCTGGACTCAGGGCTTTAGGCACAGCCAACTTCAGCTCATTGGCAGTCCCTTCCCTGGTCCTGCCCTCTTCTCTCATCTCTCCAGGGCTACAAGCTGGAGGTGATGGAGGTTCCGGTTCTCTCGGATGACTCTGCTCCCATTGGGATGCTGGCAGGAGACTACTACAGGTGAGCAGGCCCTAGCCCTGCAGCTTGGCACCAGGACCTGGGGCTGTGCTGGCACGAGGTTTCTGTGAGTGATGCTCTCCTCACTGGGATGTTGCTACAGAGTGGTACTGGTGCTGCGGTGTCACTGAGGTTGTACCAGACCATGTCTCCATTCTGGTGCTACAGTCCTGCTGGTGGATGAGCAGTGTGCCCTTTCCAGGGACTTGTAGGGGGGAGGTGGTTAGAAAGGGGGTACTGCTCTGTGCTGTGCCTGCTAAGCCCCCTGTCTTCTCTTCTGCAGGAAGCTGCTGCATTACTACAGCAAGAACAACCAGGCAGAGGTGGTGAAGTGCTATGAGCTGCTGACGGTGCACCTGGGCATCATCCCCTCTGAGCTGGTGGTCCAGCAGGCTTGCAACTTGGTCCGGCGCCTCTGGGAGCCCTCCCGCATCCCCCTGCTCTGAGCTGCCTCCAGCCACCTTGGGGCCAGGATTAAAGCGGGTGTGTGGGTGACCCTGGTGCCTGGGCTGTTTTCTTGGTGCCTGTGTGCCATCAGCTGTGCCTGCAGACATCCGTGGGCATCCTTCTCATCCTCCAATCTGCTGGAACCCTAGCTGCCTGCCCCCCCCTTCCCATGGGCTTTGCTGGCACCCAGCAGCCTCCAGGGACAGGTGGAGAGTGGGGCTGAGAGGTTGTTGGCAAATCACCATCTTGCTGAAAAGTGTATTTCCAAAGCAGGATTTATAGCATTGGCTTGGCATCCATGCCAGGCTTTGGCTGGAGAAGAAAACAGTGTAGCCAAACATTCATGGGGTAACGGCCCAGGGTGCATCCACCTTTCCCCTCACCCACAGATGTGGGGTGCAGGTCCTTAGGGTGCTTGGCAGGCTCTGGGGAGGTGCAGCCCATCCTACAGCCCCTTCCCCATGCCGGGGCTCCCAGACATGTCAGCCACGGGGCTGAGCTCAGCTGTGAATGGGGGGTCAAGCCAAGATATCTCATGTGTTTCTTAGGCATGTCTGGGCTCTGTGCCCATGCAGAAACCTCTGTCCTGGCCATGGCTGGGGATGGGGCCAGTCATCAGGGGCTCCAGTAGCTGCTGCCCCTGTAGCTCTGTGCTGCTTGCTGGGGACAGCAGTTCAGGGAGCACTGGACTGTGGTGGGGCCTTTGCCCCATCCTGCTGGGCAGGAATTTGCCCTGCCGCTCAGGGCCAAGCTCATCCCTAAGGTGCCCCTTCTGCCACTGCTCTCGGGGCTGCGCTTGGGGCTCACCTTCTGGAGGAGGGAGAAGCCCCTCCTGTCCTGCAGTGCTTCTTGGTCCTGGCCACGTGCCCTTGGGTCCTCCTTGGAACAGAACAGGGACCGGGGGACTCTCAGGCCCATCCCCACCTTTCTACCCAGTACCTTCCTGGGGTACAGGCTGGGGAGCACCTGGCATCCTTCTGAGCACCAGAGCACCAGTCAGGATCTGACCCTGTCTCCTCGGTACTGCAAGCCCCCAGCAAAGCTCTGCCAGGGCCAGCGCCTTGCCACAGGCAGTGCCAGCAAGGCAGCACTTGGCATGTGCCCTTATCCTGCCCAGCCTCCCCACAAGCCCTGAGACACAGCATCTGGCCCTGCACCAAGGCGTCCCCTGCTCTGGCCCCCCTGTCCCCACCCCGTGCCCGGAAGCCTTGGGAAAAGTTCGGCTGTGAAAGCAAAGTCCAGGCTGCCAGGCGCAGGGCAGCCATGGCCGGGCACTGCAGAGTGATGGCGGCGGGGCTCTGGGCAAAGCTGGGCATGAGCTGCCCTTCCCGCGGGCTGCAAGGTGTCTATCTGTCCTCAGGGCTGCCAGGAGCACGGTTGGCACATGCTAGCACTGCGCACCAGCTGCAGCAGGAGTACGACGCCGTGGTCATTGGGGCAGGTAACACAGGGCGAGTGAGCCGGTGGCGGGCTGCGGTGAGCTGGCAGGGACATCCAGTTGCCCTCCTCCACCCAGGGCAGGCAGGGAGGTGTCCCAGGTGGGGCCATGGTGGTGATGGGCATGTTGCAGTCCCCCAGCATGCACCTTGTACCAGGGAGGGTGCAGGGGTCTTGCATAGCTGGGCACATGTTGTAGCCCTAGAGTGTGCAGGGCACAACTGGGGCATCTGCTTTGACTACCTCTGTCCCCATCCCCTGCACCATTAGGGCCAGGGCTGCAGGGATGGGGGAGGATTCTCCCTGTTACCTGTATTCCCCTGTCTGGAGCTCGGTGACTTGGGTGGTTGTGGCTGCCCTGCACCCTAGGCATGGCAGGGTGCCCTGTGCTGCAGGACCACACCGACACTGGGCTCAGCTTACCCCCATCTCTCCTTGCAGGGCACAACGGGCTGGTGGCAGTGAGTACCAAGAGCTAGTGCTGTTGTTTCCATCCCTGGGGGGCAGCGTGAAATGGGAGGAACTGCACTGTGCGCAGGGGAGGGTGTGGGTGGCACTGCCCATGGGGTTGGGGGCCCCTGTGGGGCTGTGAGGAGCAGGGTCCTCCCTGGTGAGGAGGTCACCATGTACAAGAAGGTGCTTGGGGCAACAAGGACACATCCCACCCATGACACCAGGCTCCCCACAGGCTGCCTACCTGCAGCGAGCAGGGGTCCGCACGGTCGTGCTGGAGAAACGCCACGTTCTGGGTGGTGCAGCTGTCACAGAGGAGATTGTGCCAGGTACCCCTGTGTGCCATATGTACCGCTGGTCACTCCCAGCCCTTGGTGTGGACATCTCCCACCACCCCACGTCTTCCAGGCTTCAAGTTCTCCCGGGCATCGTACCTGCTCAGTCTGCTGCGGCCGCAGATCTATGCCGAGCTGGAGCTGCAGGTACCAACACCTGTCCCTCACCAGGCTGCTGGCACCTCCTGGCACACTGGCAGGGTGAACCTGCTGTCAAGCCATCCCCACATCCCTGCCATGCCTGTCTTCCAGCGGCATGGTTTGAGGGTGCTCCCACGGGACCCCTACTCCTTCACCCCACTGCTGGAGGACAGGAGCACACCCCGCTCCCTCCTGCTGGGACACGACATAATCCAGACCCAGCAGCAGATTGCTCAGTTCTCCCAGAAGGATGCCCAGGTACTGTGCGGGCAAGCGCCAAGCACAGCAAAACACCTGAGAAGCTGCCCTGCCCAGGAGAGTGGCAGAGATGCTCCTCCACTGCAGCCACCACAGTCCCGTTCTGTCCACTTTCAGGCTTATCCTGAGTATGAGGCCTTCATGGGGGGCTTGGTGCTGGCCCTTGATCCACTGCTGGATGCTCCCCCAGTAGATACAGCTGCCCTGGGGCAGGGGTCCCTGCTCCAGCGGCTGAAGGCCCTGCAAGCCCTGCGGCCCCTGCTGCGGGCAGGTATGTTTGGGATGCCGGGGGACCCAGCAGTCAATGGGTGTTTGCCCGCACCAGGAGCGGGCGATGCAGGGCTGCTCCTTCCAGGGCACAGGCTCCTCGGGAGCTCCATCGGGGCTGGCAGGGTGGCAGACTTATCCACTGTCTGTCCCCAGACACAGCCAAGTGTGGGCAGTTGGCCTTGGCGCAGGTCTCATGCTGCTTCTGCATCCCCAGGGCTGGCGCTGGGCTGGCAGCTGCCCCGCTATTACGAGGTGTTCACAGCCCCCATCTCCAAGGTGAGACTGGCAGCAGTGGCACAGACACACCAGCTGTCTCCCTGCCTGCCCGCAAAAGGGGCTGTGGCTGCCCCCACCCCAATCCTGGTGCTTTCTTTTTCTCCTGGGCCAGATCCTGGATCAGTGGTTTGAGTCGGAGCCCTTGAAGGCAACTCTGGCTACTGACGCGGTGATTGGAGCCATGGCCAGCCCCCACACCCCTGGCAGTGGGTGAGAGACGCCCCCCGAGGTTCATGGCTGCACAGTCAGCCCCATGCCACCCTCTGTGCTGGCAGCTCTTCAGCTCTGCTGTGTCCTGGCAACCTGTCCCCTGCTCCGCTGCCTGCCTCTCCCTCCCACTGCACACTCAGCCTTGCCAGGGTGGCTCAGGAGTTCGAGCTGGGCAAGGGACTGCTCCCCATCCCCACCATGTGGCTCTCCCGAGTAGTCCCCAGTGCCCCTTTGTTCTTTGGACACCTCTGTCCCCAGATCAGGTCATGTCCTGGCAGGTAGGTGCCCCCTGTAACTGGCTTGGCATCCTACTCACTGGCATGGTCCCAATTAAGGGAGTTGTGGAACCAGTCTCCATGCAGGAGACAGGCTCTGGCTAACCTGGGGTCCTGCTACTGCAGGTACGTGCTGTTGCACCATGTGATGGGTGAGCTGGAGGGACGACGGGGGGCCTGGGGCTACGTGGCTGGTGGGATGGGGGCCCTGTCCCAAGCCATCGCCAGTGCAGCAGCTGCCCAAGGAGCCCACATCTTTGCTGAGAAGGTACAGGGTGGCTGGGCATGGTGAGCTCCCCGGCCAGCCTGCAGGCAGCCGGGATGCTCTTGGTGAGGTCCTGTCCCCTCTGCCCACCCAGGCAGTGTGCCACGTGCTGCTGGGCAGGGACAGGAGGGCACAGGGTGTCGCACTGCAGGATGGGACTGAGGTGAGAAGCAAACTGGTGCTGTCCAACGCCTCCCCACAAACTACATTCTTGGAGCTCACCCCCCAGGTACGGGGCACATGGAGCTGGCAGGTGCTTGGTGTGGTGGTGTCCCCTGGCCTGACTGCCTGCTGGTCTCTACCTTGGCCTCTCTCACCCCAGGAGCAGCTGCCAAAGGACTTTGTCCAGCGGATCCAGCAGGTTGACACACGCTCCCCTGTCACCAAGATCAACGGTAGGTATCAGTGGAACCACCTTCACCGCTGTCCCCACTAGAAGGACACTGGGGCCAGGCTGCAGGGCTCAGAAAGAGTCTGCACCCCATTTTCCCATCCCTTCCTCCCGCACCCAGTGGCAGTGGATCGGTTGCCCAACTTCCTGGCTGCCCCCAATGCCCAGGATGGCCAGCCCCTGCCCCACCACCAGTGCTCCATCCATCTCAACTGTGAGGGCACCCACCTCCTGCACCAAGCTTTCTCTGAAGCCATCCAAGGGCACCCCTCCAGCAGGTAGGAGCCTACACCAGCACATGATGCCCTGGGGAATTGAACAGCCACCGTGGGTAGTGCCAATGGAAGAGGTTTGGGATGACCAGAGACTGCTTTGCCTGCCCAGCTGATGTCCTGCTCCCTCAGGCCCATGATCGAGCTCTGCATCCCCTCTGTACTGGACCCAGGACTGGCTCCACAGGGCTGCCATGTCGTGTCCCTCTTCACCCAGTATACGCCCGCTGAGCTGGCCAGCGGGCAGCCCTGGGACGAGTGTGCCAAAAACACATATGCAGACACAGGTATGTAATTCATACATGAACATGGATAACACCAGGAGTGTGGGTCCCTGCCCCTCAGTGTAGCCACCCTGGAGCTGCACAGGGCCCAGCCACTGTGTTCCCCCCAAACTGCATGCCCTTCCATCCAACCCTCTCCAGTATTTGACTGCATCGAAGCCTATGCCCCGGGGTTCAAGGCATCCGTCATCGGCCGGGACATCCTGACACCACCAGACTTGGAGAGGATCTTTGGGCTGCCTGGTGGGGTGGGTACCATCTGGGCTCAGCTCTGAGCATCCTCCGGTGCTGGCACTCATGAGGGCACAGTACCAGGCTGGGCACAGCCAGGTCACACAGTCTGAGCTCTGCTTGTAGAATATCTTCCACGGAGCGATGTCTCTGGACCAGCTGTACTTTGCCCGGCCAGTGCCATCCTACTCAGGCTATCGGTCCCCAGTTCCTGGCTTGTACCTCTGTGGAAGTGGAGCCCACCCTGGTGAGTAGGGCTGGGAGCCTGGACCCTCCTGGTGGCTGCAGGAGGAGAACAGGGTGCATGGCAGAGGTGCAAGGACAGCACAAGCCATATGCACATGGGAGTCCACGCCCCTCTGCCCTCACACAGGCATGGAGATGGAGCAGCTTCACCCGTGCAGCCCTGGGCCCCATCTCCTGGGGCCACAGCTGCCTACTGCTGCCTATTTCTGCTCCCTTGCAGGAGGAGGAGTGATGGGAGCAGCAGGACGCAACGCTGCCCGGGTGGCCCTTGAGGACTTCAAGCACCTGTGATGGCAGTGGTAACTCCAACCTCACCTATGCAGGGCTGTGACTGCAGCAAGCCTTGTTGTGCCTATGTCCTGCCTGTCCCCAACTTGCTTCCCAGGCACCCTGGGGCAGCAGCGTCCCCTGAGAGCTGGGGGCATGCAGGCTGGCAGGGTACCTCGTGCTCCCAGCTGCCACTCTTATCTTGAACATGTGCCTGCTCCCAGCCCACTGCAGCCGAGCCTTCCCCATATGGCTCCTGGGCACCCATGGCAAGGCATGGCAATAAACCCAGGCTGTGTCTCACTGTGGTTTTTCAGCCCTTCGTGCAGCTCCCAGTGTGCCGATGAGGGGGCTGCACTGTGCCATCTGCACCATGCCTCACAATGCAGCCCCACCAGAGCTGCCAGAGGGCACACGAGTGTCCCAGAGCAGTGAATGGGGACAACCAGCCCCTCACCCTCTTCTCTGCCCACTGATGCACACTCAGGTGCATCAGGACTATCTGGCTGGAGCTCCCCCAACCCTGGGCTGGCTGGGACCACCCCAAGACAAAGGGAACCAAGGAGCTGCTTTAGACCTACTTCACTACCTGGGGCTCCCAACTGTCCTCTGCCCCCCGTACCCCCAGCCACCAGCGGCTATGTGTGCAGCTGCCAGGCACCCACCTCCAAGGCTACAGGAGCGAGGACTGGCACCTGCCCACTCCCCCAAGCCCCATAC
>VXBZ01003755.1:197293-215059 GCA_013399135.1 Heliornis fulica
CGTGTGGTCTGCTGGATGCTGGGCTTCCCCCGGGAGAAGCATGTCAACACCAGCTTCTACAGGTAGGGATGTGGGAGAGCCGCATGGCTGCCATAGGGCAGATGGGGAAGGGCGCCTGGCTGGACGTGTCGTGGGGGCAAGAGACCAGGGGGTGTCAGGGAAGGGATGCACAGGTGGGTGGGTGGGCAGGGTGCTGGTATGGCCTTCCATGCCTGGGTCTCCTTCTTGGGGCCTTGACAGAGATGGGATAAGCAGAAGCTTCTTAGCTGTGGGGACAGTCACCAGATATGGCTGGAAAAACGTGGGTGGAAGGAAAGGAGAGGCAAGTGGCCCTCAGCCCTTCCACCCCCACCTTGGGCTGGGACTATAAATACAGCCCATAATGAGCCCCTGCCGATGCCAGGAGTCATACAGTCCCGCCAGGGCACACGGCACAGACAGGCTTGGCACTGTAATTGCCAGTGGGGAGAGGACCTGTCCTCACCCTACCATGCCGTGGGAGGACCTTGTGTCTCCAGCTCCTGCCATGAGGTGCTGGGAAGGTCAGGGAGGATGGGGTTGGGGGGGGGCTGGAGTGCTGTAGGGTTGACACGGCCTCCCCTGAACTCCTGGCTCTGTGCACTTGCAGAAAGCTCTGGAACATGAAGCTGAAGGACCCCAACTCCAGGTATGGCTCGGCCCTGGGTAGAGTGGGCAGAAGAACCCTGGTTGGACACCAAGTGTGGGTGTGAGGTGGGAGAAGAGCCTTCAGCACCCAAGCTGATGCCAGTCCCTGTCCCCCCCCTTGGCAGCCTGAAGAACCTCAGCCAGAAGAACAGCTTCTGGATCCACAGAGTGCGGTGCCGTGGTGTGGAGCCCCACTTGGCTCGTTGCCCAACACAGGTGGACCCTCCAGCCCCCCACAAGCATGCCTGCTCCCAGGGCATGCATGCCATTGTCAGCTGCCTCCCCTTCCAGAAGGGCATGGGCAAGGGCAGGAACAAGACCTCCTCAGGAAAGGTGAGCCCCAGCACAGCCCCTCACCCCATCCTGCTGACAGACAGAGGGTCCTGGTGCCAGGCAGGCACTGCAGTGCACCCTGAAGCCACTGACCAGCTGCTCCCCATGCCCAGGCACTCCAGGTACGTCTTCGAGCTGGTACCCATGCCAGCGAAGGCCGGGTGGAGGTGCTGCGCCACGGGCAGTGGGGCACTGTGTGTGACAAGCAGTGGGACCTGGCTGCGGCCAGCGTGGTGTGCCGGCAACTGGGCTATGGAACGGCTAAAGAGGCCCTGCTGGGAGCCCAGATGGGCCAAGGTGAGACTGGCAGGGACTCGAGGTGCTGCTGTGCTTGGAAGGGCATGATGGGAAAACCCCCTGTTTCACTGGGTGCTGCTGGAGCATCCTGCACTGTCCAGGCAGCTCCAGTCTGCACTGGGATGGGGCTTCCCTGGCTGCATCTGCCACAGGCAGCCCCATTTCCATAGGGAGCACCCAGATAGGGGAAAGGAGGGTGGAGGTCCTCCCTGATCCAGGATGGGCACAGAGCAGGGAGCTCTGACCTTCCTTCTGCTTCAGGCCTGGGGCCCATCCACCTGAGCGAGGTACAGTGCACGGGGCGCGAGCACTCCCTGGGCGAGTGCCACTTCCAGGATGCTGAGCGGAGCGGCTGCCGGCACGAGGATGATGCTGCTGTCCGCTGCCACATGCCCCACATGGACTTCCAGAGCCAGGTGAGCCCCTTTCTCCTCCCCACAGCCCGTGGAGCTCCAGCCCCATTGCACAGCCCCTTCCCTGCAAGCTCTGTGCCTGGTGCAGATTCTCAGAGCAGCCCTGCTGTGGCCCAGGGGGTGGGGGGGAAGGGATGGACATACAGCAGCACGCTCATGGGGGTTCTGCAGGGTGAGGCGATGGCCAAAGTGTCCTTGTGGGGGGGTGATAAGGAGGAAAAGGAAGGTTAGGGAGACATTCACCTGGATATGTGGGGCTGATTGTCCCATTGCAGCTGTGGGTGGGAGNGGGGGCTGAATGAGGCCATGGTGGTCTGCAGGCAGCTGGGGCTGGGCTTTGCCAGCCATGCCCTCCAGGTGAGTGGGGTCCAGCCTGGAGCCTGGGCTGCAGGAGGTCCAGGGGGTGTCGGTGCAGGGTGACTGAGGACTCTGGAACATGACAGCCTGGGTGGACAAGCCCCGGTGGCAGTGCTGGGGCAGGGGAGCTGCCAGAGAAGTGGGGTGGGGGTGTGCTGGAAGGGGGTGCAAGGGCTGGTCTGAGCGCTGTGCTTCCCCTCTGCCCAGGAGACATGGTACTGGACTGGCAGCCCTGATGCCGCGCAGGTGGTGATGAGCGGGGTGCGCTGTGCCGGCACCGAGCTGGCCCTCCAGCAGTGCCAGCGCCATGGCCCTGTCCATTGCCCCAGTGGCGGGGGACGCTTCGCAGCAGGGGTCACCTGCACCACCTGTGAGTACCAGGAGCCCACAGGGTACTGCTGGATGAGGGCACCCCCTCTTCTCCCAGCAGGGGGCTATGTGGGGTGGGGATTGCCAGCTCCATCCTCACTGATCTGCTCTATGCCAGATGCTCCAGACCTGGTGATGAATGCCCAGCTGGTGCAGGAGACTGCCTACTTGGAGGACCGGCCGCTGGGGCTGCTCTACTGTGCCCATGAGGAGCGCTGCCTCTCCCGCTCTGCTGACGACATGCACTGGCCCTACGGGCACCGCCGCCTCCTCCGGTTCTCTTCCCAGATCCACAACCTGGGCAGAGCCGATTTCCGACCCAGGATGGGGCGTCATGCCTGGACCTGGCACCAGTGCCACCGGTGAGTGGCCTGTGGGCAGGGGCTGTCTGGGAGCTGCCCCCTCCCCAGGCCAGGCAGGGCATGGTGGCACCCGTCCCAACAGAGGCTGGTCCTCCTGGAGTAATTAGCAGCATCTGTGCCGCCACTGTCATTACGGCTTTATTTGGCTTCAAGGCTGTAATTTCCTTAAAGCCTCTGGGTGCTGCCCACTCCCAGCTGGGCAGATGGGCTGGGCATGCGCTGCCCGGCCGGGGTGCAGCCCTGCGCTCAGCCTCTGTCCCCACAGGCACTTCCACAGCATCGAGGTCTTTACTCACTACGACCTGCTGACGCTCAACGGCTCCAAGGTGGCCGAAGGGCACAAGGCCAGCTTTTGCCTGGAGGACACCAATTGCCCTGAGGGTGAGTGCCACAGAGCTGCACACAACCCCTGTCCTGCTCCCTGATGGGGGCTCTGCCCGTGCTCCCACCTCACCTCCTCTTCCTACGGCAGGGCTGCAGCGACGCTTTGCCTGCGCCAACTTTGGAGAGCAGGGGGTGAGTGTGGGTTGCTGGGACACCTACCGCCACGACATTGACTGCCAGTGGATTGACATCACTGATGTGCCACCAGGAAGCTACATCTTCCAGGTACAGCAATGGGGGGGCAGGAGGGCACCAAGTCACTGGATCTGTGGGTTGGGTTACCACCTTGGTGGGCATCACCATCCCCCCTCACCCTGCACATAGGGGTGCTGCTCGGCACCCCACAGTGCATGCCATGGCCCTACCTGGCCAAGGCACAGCAGTGCCATGGGGGGGCCAGCTGTACCCCCAGCCCTGCTCTCCACCCTCCCCAGGTGGTTGTGAACCCCAAGCATGAGGTGGCCGAGTCAGACTTCTCCAACAACGTGATGCGGTGCCAGTGCAAGTACGACGGGCAGCGCGTCTGGATGCATGGCTGCCACACAAGTATGCAGGGACAGGAGCAGATTGGGCACAATGGGCAGGGTGGGAGGAAGTGGCAGGGATAGCGGTGCCACATGTCCGGACACCCACTCATGCTGCATCTCTCTTCAGGTGATGCCTATGGTGCCGACGTGGTGAGCGATCTGGAGCGACGGGAGCGCCTTGCCAACAACCTCGTGTGACACCCCCCCACCCTGCCCCTCCCCAGCATCAGCATGCTCCTGTCAGCACTGTGGGGCAGCCCAGAGCCTGCGTCCTGGCCCCTGCGCCCCAGCAGCATGGGACTAAGCTCAGGGACTCAAAGGCTTTTGTATTTATTGCTGCTGCTGCTGAGGATGGAAACGAGCGCAGGGGCTGGTGGGGAGCACCCGGGGTGCTCAGCCCCATGCTGCCAGTGGGACCTGTGAGAGGGGACCCAGCAGCAGTCCCCAGCTCCATGGCTCCAGTAACCCCCAGGATGACTACCTCAGCCTGCCCTCCTGACCCCCCCGCACCCACCAGACTCAGCAGCCTCAGGACAGGCCCCAGCCACTGACACCTGTGTACCAGTCCTGTTCTCAATAAAGGTGCTGTGCGATGGGAGAAGGGTGCTATGCAGTGGCAGAAGGGGTACAACATTACCAGTTCCCCCTTCCCCTGCTCCTCCTGCACTTTTCACACCACCACCCCCCCCCGAACCATGAAGTTGGGCCCTAGCTGGGAATGACCCAGGCAATGTCCCTCCAGCCAGGTAGTGTCCTCCCTGTCACCCAGGGAGCATGTGGCTTGTGCCAAGCAGCTCTGGCTTGCCACTAGCAATCCCTGCCAGCCAGGACACCATGGCCCTGAACTGTCTGACCCCGTGAGTGCAAAGGGTCTGGGTCAGCTCTGTGGCAGTGAGGGCTGGCAGCCAGCCCACCAGCCACCACAGCTGCAGTCACCATGCCAGGCTTTCCCAGGCTGCCCTGGTAGCTTCCCAGCCCTGGGAGCTGGGATGGGGCCACTCTGCCCCTCGAAGTCCTTGCTCCCGGGCACAGGCTGGGGACACCCTGCCCTTGCTCATCCTGCTTCTTTCCTCCCATGGTTTCTAGCAATTTTTTTTAAAGGAAATAAATGGGAATGCCATGAGTCCACACTCTGCACTGCCTGTTCCTTGGTGAGCCAGCGGCCAGGCAGCACCAACCCCCTCCTTGCACCCCCCTGCCTGTCCTCACTGTGCCAGCAGGCACCAGCCCAGGCTAGGGGGGCTGCCAGTACCTGCCTCAGTGCCACACAGCTGGGATAAGCATGACTGTACCCACACGTGATGGTCCCCACACGTGGAGGAACTGCTGGGGACGGTGGTGATGTGCTGGGGTGGCCAGAGGCCAGGGGCCGTGGCGAGCCACGTGCCAGCAGAGACTCGCTCCGCTGGGGTCGGGGTTCAGAGGATGTTAGACAGTGGGGAAGATGCTTTCCACATGAGAGCAGCTTCGTGCCCTGAAATTTCCACTGTCTGTGCTGTGAGTGGCCAGGAACAGCGGCCAGGACGGCTCCCAGCTGGCAGCGCCGCCAGCACAGGGGCAGGCAGCCACCACCGCAGGGTCGTGACCGGCTCCGCCGCCGCCAAGCTGGGGTACAGCCAGGGGACATGGGGCATCCACATGAACCCTTCGGTGCAGCCTGGGCTGAGGCAGATGCGACCAAAACCAGGCAAACCGCTGGCAGGGATGGCAGAATCAGCAGCATGCTCCTGTCCCTACCTGCTGCCCTGGGGGGGTTGGTGTGGGACCCCTGCTGTGTGGCCCCCAGAGTCTGGGGGCCACTACAGGACGGGGCGATGGGACACACAAAGGTGTTTTTCTGTGTGCTGGAACGATGCAATGCAGAAGAGCCAAAGGCAAGACCCAGTCAGCTGCCTCCGCCCCAGGCATGGCAGGAAGCCCCCGGCCCGCCAGCGTAGCCACATCACAGCCCCACACAGGGCCGAGAACGTGGCCCTGCCTGCGCACCGACAAGGGCCCCGCTGTTCGGGGACGCAGCTGCTGCGCGGAAGTAAACAGGGTCCCTGCCAGCACATTCCTGCCTGCTGCCCTGCCCAACCTCTCCTGCCTGTGCCCCCCACCCACCCACCGGGGACACCCACCACCTGGGAGGGGTGCACATTGCCACAGCAGCAGCCGCTGGCACGCAGGCCCCCCCTACACCCCACATGGCTATGGAGAGCCACGGCCAGACCAAACACAGCAAAATAAATGGCATTTAATAGGAAAATAAAGGACGGAAACTCTCATGGGTTGCAAGGCCTTGCCAGGTGGCCAGGGCTGCTCCACACAGCCCTGCCTGTGCACTGCCGAGCTCCTCACGTCCCAACAGCGGCTCCAGCTGCAGCAGGCAGCACCAGGGCTCCTGCCCTGGGCAGGATGGGCAGCGCTGCATGACAGCACAGCGTCAGCACAGCACCAACCAGCCGGCACGGGTCCTGCTTAGCCCTTTCGGTGGAGCAGCCCAGCGCTTTGGGATGCAGGTCAGGATCTGTCCCAGCTCTCAGATGCAGGGTGCCTTGCCTGCCCGCAGAGGGGCCTGAGCACCCTAGGGGGGGCTCCCAGTGGGGCTGAAGGTGCAACCTCCTGACTCAGTCCCGGCCCTCCCAGGCATCCTCCCGTTGTTTGTTCTCCAGACGCTTTCTCTCTGTGAGGACAAAAGCAGGGTCAACCCCCCATCCCCACTTCCCTCCAACCACCCACTTCCCCGAAAGGGGTGTCTGGAGCCTATTCTGGCACAGCCCCCTCCCACCCAGCACCCTAAGAAGGGGCAGCTATGAGGAGGGTCCCTTCCAAATCTTACCCCGGGCTTCTTGGAGCTTTCGCCTCTCTGCATCCCGCTGGGCTTGTGACTGGTTGCTGCGCACTCCCAGGGCACCGATCACCAGCCTCCTGGCCAGGGCGGCAGATGTTTCAGGGCGCTCCTTGGCTGGCTGCAGGTAGTCTGAATGAGCAGAGATGGGGACATCAGTGGGGACATCTCAGGAGGGACAAGGCAGCTCCACAGCAGTTCAGCTGCTCCATCTCTCCCCAGAAACCGGGATGAAGATGCTGCAGCACAAGCACCACAGCACAAGCCAGCCCGGGCCAGCATCACTCACCAGCGTACGCCCTGGCTTTGGCTTTAGAGGCACGGGTGCCCTGTGAGAGTGGGCGCGTCTTCACCATCAGGTGCTTTGTGCTAAGGGCATCACGTGCTGCAAGGAGAGAGCAGAGAGGTGTCTGTGTGACAGCTCAGCCACGCATCCTGGACCCAGACATGGGAGAGGCAGGGATGCACACCCTGTTCATCCCCAGACAAACTGGGAACAGTACCTGTTATGGGGCTGGAAAAGATGCCCAGGGCATGTGTATCATCCACCCACTTAATATCAAAGCCTTTTTTCCTGCCAGAGAGAGTGAAATTCAGCAAGACATCAGCCCCAGGTGGGCAGGAGTTCAGAGCAGACCCCATGCAAGGGACCCCAGAGCCAGGGATGGGACATTGCCAGAAAACTCACTGATAGCTGCAGAAGACACGCAGCAGATCCTCAGTGCGGAAATCCGAAGGAAAATCATAGATCTCGATGACATGGGGCAGCTCATCATCGCTGAGGTCCAGTGCAGCAGGCTCAGCCCCGTAGTAGTCAAAGCAGGGTGACTGACAGCTCTCACGGCACTTCTCACCTCCTGAGAGCTGCAGGGGTGGGAGAGGTGCAGTACTGAGCAACCCGTTTCCACCCACCCCACACCAGCTCCTGATCCATGGCGAGTGCTCCCCAGGCAGTGGCCTGGGCCCTGTGCCCTGCCCCAGCACTTCAGATGGATTCATAGCATTGAGACATTAGGAGTTATCGACCATGGCACTCACACCATTCGCTTGCTTTTCCCATTACCAGCATCCCTGCATGCGCCGCACTCCGCAGTCCCACTGGGGATATGGTACGAATGGCACCAGTGAGACAGCGCATGCACCCCCCAAGCACACCCCTCCTTCCACAGTGACGTGCTGACCCCAAATCCATTCAGGAAACAACGAGGAGCAGGACAGCAAGGCCAGGAGAAAAGGCTGATGTCTGCCCATTGCACAAGAGCTCTGGATTCAGCATGTCCCTAGTGCAGCACTTGCACCGTAGCAACCCGCCAGCACCCCAGATGCCAAGATGGAAAAGCCAGTGCTCCACTGAGGAACAAGTTCTGGTGGTTAATCACCTGCACAGCTAAAAATTTACGCCCTATTTCTCATTTGAATTTGTCTGGCTTTGCTTTCCAGCCGGCGGTTCTTGTTCTGCCTCTCAGCTGGATTAAAGAGTCCTCAGTCCCTGGCCCCTTCTCTGTAATGGCACTTACTCACACTAATCAAGTCCCTTCTCAATCTTCTTCTTGATAAGCTAAACGGGCTGTGCGTGTTTAGTATCTCTCAGCAGGGAACTTTCTCCAGCCCTGAAAGATGATGGCTGTAGCACTTTTCTTCCTCTCCCATTTTTCAACCTTCACCTTAAAACATGGACGCCCGACTCCTACTGCCATGACATGAGGGTGCAGCCACCCTCTTCTCCCCAGCACCCAGGTGGGCACCACTTCCAAACCACACCATGTCAATGGCAGGGGGGATTTGTGTCCCTGCTCCAGCAATGACACTGGGATGGGTGCTACCCAAAGCCAGGAGAGGCTCCACTGTTTCCTCGGGAGCGTGGGGCTAGCGTGGTGCCGGGGAGCGGGTGCATAACTCAGACAGGTTCCCAGCCCGATCCCCCAAGCGATCATAGCAGAGCACACCACGGCTGGAAGGTTAGAGTCCATAAATCCCAGCCAGCTCAGTCAATAAAAAGTGTTCATTCCGACAATTTTATGGGGAAGATGGATTCACGGCAGGTGAGGGGGTGCTGCCAGGGCGGCTGGATGCCGGTGGAGGGTGGAACTGAGTTATGAAGCTCACGGGACAGGCCAGCACTGCCGTCAGAGCCACCTGCTCCACCACCATCACCCATTAGCAGAGAGCACACAGCACGGGGCAGCGCACACATCAGACACCCCTGCCTGCTCGGGGGATGCAAAGGAGCCGTCCCTGGGCAGAATGAAGCCCTATGGTGCCGCTTGAGAGAGCAGCGCACTCAGGTAGCACCACGCGCCGGGAAGATGATTAGAGAGTGGGAGCGCAGAGTGTCGGAGCCATCCTTGACCTTCACAAATCACTAAGTGTGGCGGGGCGGCAAGGACAGGAGCCGTCTGGCAGCCGGGCTCAGCCACACGGCAGGCACAGCTCAACAGGCCGCCCCACACTGTCAGCCCAGGCACAGAGCATGCCCACAGCCCCACAGCTGTGGGGCAGGGCAGGCAGTGGGAGCCATGGGACAGCCACCAGCCCTGGCAACCACCTGGCACTGGGAAGCAACAACAGACAGACAGGCAGACAGCAGAGGCAGGACGCTGTAGGAGATGAAGACTGTCCGTTGTGCCTTCCTGCTCCCTCAAGAAGAATCCTCGTTGAAGCACGTTCGAGAGGTCCATGGCCACTTGCTTATGCTCCTGCTCACTCCTGCTGGAGAACAAACCTCCAGAGCTGGGAGGGAGGCGTGTGTCAGCATGCACACACCACAGCCCCTGCCCTGCACACCGGCTGATGGAGAGTCCACCGAGCCTGCAAGGAAATGGTCGCAGTGCTTAATTACCTTCTGCATTCAAACTCATTTCTACCCTGAATTCGTCTGGTTTCAGCTCCCAGCCAATGGATCTCACCGTGGTGGTTTTTCCTGCTAGATTAAAGAGCCGTCTGCTATCAGAAATCTCTCCTCCACACAGAACGCCATAAATCTTGCTCTCTGCCAGCCATCCGCAGTGCATAAGGATTTGGTTACGAGGAAGAACGCTACTAATTTTTTGTCTTTTTTGTTAATTAACAACAGCTCCATCTCCCCAAGAGCCTGCACCCTCCCTGAGCAGCCGTGTCAGCCTGCTGAGAGCTTGGAGGGCTCAGGAAGCACCAGGCTTGTCACGGAAATCTGTAGGGGAGGGTGTGAAGACAGCAACTTTTAATAGTAAATCTCTTTCCCAGGTTCTTGTTCACCTATTTTGGGAAGCTCCCTGGAAAGCTGAAACTCTGCTCAGGGCTTGTGCACAGCAGATGCTCCAGAGCTGGTCACAACTGGCACCAGTGCTTCACGGTGCGACCTTGCACGCAGCATCCTATGGCTGCACCATAAAACAAGCTCCCCCAACCAGTGGGGCCACATAGCCACAATGTTACACCTGTGAACGAAGCCATGCCCCCTTTGCCAGCCCCATAGAAAGCCAGAGCCATCCCCACATACATGGGCTGCTGTTGGAGCAACACCGCTGTGTTCTTTGTGTTGGCACTGACCACAGCCTCCAGGTTGGAGGATGGGGGACTGCACAGCCAGGGAGGGTACCCAAAGCTCCCTGTCCAGGCTTGGCGAGGGCACACCAACCCAAGCACAGCCTCACGGACGAGGCGTTCCAACGCTCTTCAGGAACAACGATTCTGAGCTAATCTTATCCACTCCCTGAAGCTGCTATCAGGCACCATTCACCAATTCACACCCTGCTTCCAGCTTGGGGTGGATGGACACTGGCTGTAACAATATTAGCGCTGTTTTTTACTTTGGGCATATTAATGTCATTTGGAAAATTACCAGTTTGAAGCTACTGATTTAAAATGCAATAAGGGATATCCAGCCTCGCAGCAGAAGCTGAGCTTTCCTTGCTAACGGCAGGAGAACGGTGTGGGTCCTGGTGCTAAGCAGCTAATTGTAGTAAATTCAGCCACAGGCATGCAGGAGGGGATGGTAATGAGCCACAGCTGATTAAGAAGCCATAGTTTCAAGGAAAGATCCCGTTGCTATTTCAATGGGAGCCCATATGTCTCAGCCCATTTCTTTATCACCAGCCCCATTTTCACTAGGGTGCAGTTGCAGTTTACGGTGCCCGAGCAGGTTTTACTGGGTGCACTTTATGTATTATGGAGAGAAGATCTCCCCCAACCTTCACCAGCACCACAAGACGGGACGGAAACCAGCCTGGGTGGAGATGGTGGTCCCAGGCATTTCAGCACAGCAGTCAGCCAGGCTGGCCGCATGCCCTGTGTGCAGCCCACCCCTCCATGCACCCACCCTGGAAGACAGCGGGACAGCTGACCTCCATGGACCCCCAGCCCCACGTCCCAGCAGGCAGCAGCCACTGTCCCTGCAAATCCCCGTGGGTGTCAGCTCGCGGGATGTACCTCCTCCAGCAGGCGTGGGTCCAGGCAGTCTCCATCATCGTTGAACAGCGCATCCCAGCTCTCCTCGGCGCCTGGGCTGGCCTGGTTCGGGGTCTCAGCACTGGCCTGCTCTGTCTTTGGGGAGCTGCTGTGGAGACCTCCCTCTTCCTCCTTGGCCTCCCGGCTGCACTGGTGCTGCTGCGGTGAGCCTGTGTCCTCACCTGCCCTCACTGGCTCCTCGGCCCAGGCCGCAGGCGAGAGCTCCTCTATGCCACAGCACAGCAGATCCAGGGGCAGCGGGGGCTTGTGGCTCTCTGGGGACACCCCCTCCCATGTGCCACTCACCAGCTCCTCACCAGCATGCAGCCAGCTGCTCTCAGCCCCGGTGCTCCCCTCTGGGCAGGCAGAGGTGCTGCCTGCTCCCTCTGCAGTGGGCAACGGGGTGCCCGCCCCACTGGGATGCCTGGCCTTGGCAGCATGATACTCTTCACTGGGTGGGAGCTGGGGTGGGCTGCCCATGTCGTGTCTTGGGGTATTCTCCCTGGGGGACACTGGCATATCACCCATGGAAATCATCGAGCACCCAGTTTCATAGACAGCTCCTGGTACTTCTGAGGTGCTCTGCTCAGCAAATTCAGCCATGCCTCCCTGCCTCTCCTCTTCCTCCTCCTCTGCCAGCACCCCAGCCACATAGCCGTCACCCTGCCCTGCCAAGAGAAACCCCTCAGGCTCCCTTTCCTCTCCACGGGCCTTTGGACCTGCAGCCTCCCATGTCAGCCCAGGCACATTGCTCTGGTCACCTGGCCTTGCTGGCAGCAGGACACCCTCTTCCAGGTGCTGGCAGAGTTCCCTGGTTGGATCCAGGGTGCTGTCCCCTAGCTGCTCCAACACACCACTTGGCCCAGTCCAGCATGCGGGCACTGGGCTAGCAGGGGGCACTGAGCTAGCAGAGTCACCGCCAAGCTCAGCTGTAGCCTCCGTGGCCCCAGGCTGGGTTCTTGGTAGGGATAGAGGGTCAGGCTTGGTCCTCATTACCTGGCATCCATGGCTAACCTCACCAAATCCTTTAGTGTGGGATAGTTTGTCCTGCTTGTCCCAGGGCTGGGCAACAGCTAGATCTGGGCACTGCTCCTGCACACTGGGTATTGTCCCCAGGCTCTCCAGTGCGATGGGGCAGCTGATTCCTGGCCTTTGGCAGTGCCCGGCAGAAGCTGCTTGTGTATCCTTTGTGCTGGCATCCACCTTGCTCTCCTCCCTCCTCCCTGCTCTGCCTGCCTGTGTCCTGGAATGGGGGCTTTGCCGCTGCCTCTCACTGCCGCCCCGGCAAGTGTCCTGTGCCAGGCGGTGGTTCTCGGGCTCCCGGCAGCGCCCAGCTGGCACATCACCCACTGCTTGTGCTGCTCTCTCCCGCCGTGCCTTGGGAACGTAGAGGGCCATGTCGGGCTTCCTGCGGCGCAGCCGGCCGCCCTCCACCTCCTGCTGCATGGTGCCACCACCACCTGCCAAGGAGAGACATCATCACTGCTCTGCCACATCCCAACAGCTCTGCAGCAGGGCAGCCCCTGACAGTGGGTTGGGTACCCAGCTTGGCACCCACCCTCACTCCCCACAGTAGCCAGCAAAGAGCGACAGACAGTGGAGCCCCATGGTAGTGGCTCTGGGGATGGGGTTTGGTGCCCAGAGCACCCACAGCCCTTCTGTGGGGTGTACTGGGCTATGGGAGAAACAGAGAAATCCTGCCAGCACCACTGAGGCGCCTGCCCTGCTCTGGCAGCTGCTGCCTGGGACTCCCCCAGCCCCATGGGCCAGCAGCTGCGGCTGAAGCAGGACACAGAGCCCTTACACCACTCAAGCATCCAAATTAGAGAGAAGCCCACAGCAGTCACAGAGCACCAGAAACCAAACTCCAGCCCAGGGACACCCTGGCACGGGACTATGGCTGCCACCCTGGCACACCACAGCACCGCTCACCTGCCACCCTGTCCCGGTAGAGATTTATTTTTCATCATCTTTGGCAGCAGCAAGCACGCCGCAAGCTGCCAGCGCCCCCCCCCCCCCCCCCCCCCCCCCCCCCCCCTCCTATAAATATGCATCAGGCAGGGTTTATGGAGACGGATGGCGTGGGGGGCTGCGCTGTGGTTGAGGGGAAGGTAGAGCGGGGCCGGGCCGGGGCCCCGTGATTAATCACTGCCCACTCCGTTTAGGGGGATTCATCACGGGCCGCTGTCAGGTAAATCACTGGAAAAACACCTCTTCAGTAATTAATGTGAAGTGACGGATGGACAGCCCCCGGGCCCATTAATCTGGACCATCAGTACCGACCGAGATTATGAATGTCAGGATGCATAAACTGCCGGTGGATCAATAGGGCCAGGAACCCATCCAAGGTTCTCATTTCCGAGGCACCTCCGGTACATTAGCCTCCCCTCCACGCAGCCCGCGACCGAGGCGCGAACGTTCCCCGTGGCCCCTCGCCGACAGCCGGCAGCGGTGCCGGGAAGGCGAGGGGCGACCAACCACTGGCTGGAAAGTGGCCGGGGCTGCCCATGTTGCACGGCATCATCCCCCTCCTCCTGATGGATGGATAGACAGCTGCCTCGGTGTGATGGATGGGTCTCATGGCTCTCTGGAAACTGCCGACAAGCCCAGGCAGGGCAGCGCTCCCCAGCATCACCGCGGCGCCTGTGCCTGCACCTTGTGCTGCGGAGGTGGGCAGGAGTGCGGTGCAGCACGAGGCGTGGGCATGGGCGCCACAGCGATGCTAGGAACCATCCCCAGGCTGCCCCAACCATTTTTCTGTCTCCACAGCTCTTGTCATTTTTTCCCCCCTCTTTGATACACTAATTTTGCTGGCAGAACGATCCCCTTTATCTTTATCGACCGCAAGAAAAGAACGCATCTTACAAAGCCTCCAAGGTCTGGATTAGTCATTTTTCAACACCAAGGCATTATACATTTTCTCACCAAGCAGCAGCCCAAGAACAGAAGGGGAGGCAGCACTGGGAGCATCCCCCCACCCAGCACCACCACTTCCAACCATGCAGAGTTTCTAACCACAGCAAAGCACTTTCTGCTAAAGGCCTTTTCCCAACCAAGCCCAGAGTCTCTCAGCCCAGGGGACATCGCTGAACCCTCCTGAGCACCAATCCCCCCAGGCTCTGTTTCCTGAGAATATCCGTCGCAAGGAGCAGCACTGCTCCATGCACATCCCGAGTCACCTCCAAGAAGAGCCTTTGCATGCAGGATTTATGGGCTCCTCGAAAGCTTGCCATTCACCTTGCCTCACCCTCCAAAGCAGATGGCGCAGCATTAGCCAGACGGCTGGCACTGGGAGCATCCTCTCCCCACACAGCTTTGCCCCTGCCTGCCGCACGCTGCCGGGCCAGAGCCGCTTCCCGCAGCCCAAGGAAAAGCACGGCAAGGTGGTGGCTGTCCCGTGCTCGCAGGGATGCCGCAGCACTTTGTTTTTTCCCCACAGGGCAGCACAGCTCCTGCCCCCAGCCTATTACACACTTCATCGATGCCACAGCCACGCGTCGGCACCGAACGATTTCACGCTCTGGGAGGCAAAGCGACAGCCCTGGCTTCGGGTCTCATTCACACTACGCTAGGCAGGGCAAGCCCACTGCTTCCAGGCTCCAAGACCAAGTTCACCGTTCACCCCGCAAAGCCATGCGGAGATGGGCAGCACACCCCCAACAGTGCCTGTGCTGCCCCAGGTGCTGCCCTGCTTTTAGGAGAGTGCTGGCAAAGCAGCTCGGCATCATTGCGCCAAGCAGGCAAAGGCAGACGCGGACCAAGCGTGCCACGGTAGAGTGGTAAAAGTGGCAGTGAAAGCACTGCCCAGCTGCCTGGCACGTAATGCCCACCAACATGGGACAACACAGCCTGGCGTGGTCAAGGGCATGCTGGAGCAATCGGCCAGGCAACTGTCAGAGCTCTCCACAGGCACGGGCTCTCCTTGCACCATCCCTAGGAGTACGCATGGGGAGACTGTGCTCATGGCACAAGTTTGTGAGATCTTGGAGCAGCTGCTGGGGCGATGTGCCAGCCTGCATTTCTCCTCCAGTGCCCGTTTGCAGCAGAGATGGGCAGCACTCTCTCCTCCTCCTCTCTGGGGAAGGACCCCACAGACAACAGCAAGTCATGTCTGACCACATCGCAGACCATACTTCATGCTGCACATCGCCTCACTGATACATTCCTCCATCCCCTGCATCCCCACCCAGCAGGTGAGGACACCTACGGCACGGCTCCAACAGCAAAGCCAGGGCTCCTGCTGCCTTCTCTCACTGCAGGCAGAGGTGCTGGGCGCAGCCCTGTAAGTGGAGTCCCACAATGGGCACATATGCCAGGCTGTGGGGCTCACACGCAGTGTGCCAGTTCCCGGAAAAGTTTTGGTGCCACCCAGCACCCTCTTAGCAGACTGCCGCATTTCCTGGCAGGGAGCTGTATTTTTAGCCTTCGAGGTTTCTAATTCCACTCAATCCATACTCCCATCGATAGAGCAGATAACCTTAAAGCCTTGACGGTGAATGGGGACAGCAGCACTGGGGACCGGGAGCCTTGGGGGACCGCGTGCAGTGTCGGCATGCGGCTCATGCACCCGCAATGTCACTCTTTACAGCCTGCTGCAGATCAGGCTCTTTGGAGGGGAGGGAGGGAAGTAAATATAATAACAAGACTAATAAAACGGCAGGTACAAGGATATTCTAAACAGCCCCGCTGGGGAATCCATTGCTCGCGGGGCTCATCCCATGCCAGGCACATGCCATGGCACACTCGCTGACTGCACAACGCCGGCTCCTGGCAGCCCAGGTATGGATTACCAGGCTATCCTGCACCTCTCCTGCTCCAGACAGAGCTGCAGCCCCACTCCCCAGCTCACACTACAGGCGACCAGACAGGGAAGGACCCGGATACCTGTCAGAGTAAGGCAGAATGAACACAAGAGCAGCCAGCGTCAAGCAAAGCAAAGCACTTCAAGGAGCAGAGTCACATCCCATCCGACGCCTGCCTGCAGCCTTGTGGGCTTTAAGACGTCCCTGTCCCCTGCCGTCGGGAGAAAGACGCTCTCTAGCAGCCAGAGCAAATGCTAGCTACACAGGGAGGCGGCGACGGCATGAAAAGCACAGAGAAAAGAGAGATTTCAATCATGCCTTTCACTTGTGATGCTCTTAGGAGATACCTGGAACAAGAGAAGGAGAAGGTTTCAGACAGGAGTGGGATTTCTAAGTCGATAGTGTCCCTTCGCTGCTGCAGGGGAAAAAAGGGATGAGAAGCCAGAAGAAGGAGTTAACAGATGGAGGGCTAAGGGAAATACAAAGGACTGTACAAATATACCCAGGCAGAATCAGCACAAAAGTGAAAAGATCTATTAATAAACAAGGAGGGAGTGAAAATTAATGACGGCTCAAAAATAAAGATGACTCAAAAGGGCAAAATTACTGTTTATAACCAGAAAAATGCAAATGAGGCAGAGGCCTCGCAAAAACAGCTGCAGGGAAAGCAAAAAACAGCATCTCCGCTCAGACAGTCACCTGGCTGGCATGGCCAGCGCTGATACAAACTGGTTAACCTTCGCACATGGTGCTGGGAAGAAACCAGGGCCCTGGTGACGGAGAGAGCAAACCAGGCACTGCTTTTCTTTGCAAGCGAGGACAGTAAAACCAGAGCCAGGCATAGGATAAACTCTGTGCCTGTCCCTAGCTCAGAATGTAACATCAGGAGGACGGAGCCTGCATGGCCCCCTCCATCATGGGCTTCTGGATGAAGGATGCTTGCTTGCCCAGGGGGAGTCATTTCAGAAGAATTGCTTGGCAGAGATTTGGATAAGGCAAGTGAGACGCAATTTAGCTAAACTTCAGGATATTGTTTTATATCATCGCCCAAACTTTCACTTGAATCGTGATTTGTAATAATATTTGTAGATGATCCTGAGCAGAGAGGTGTTGCAAACATCAGCCAGAGAACCAAAATGATTCAAAGAGTCTGAGAAATGTAGGCAGGAAACAAAACGAGACCCAGCCTGAGAAAACGAAGGTAAAATAACTTGAAGCAGCTACCCAAGCAGGCAGAAGCAGCCTGGCTCAGAGACCAGAAAGCGGGCGGCAGGGTGACAACCTCAAAACATGCAAGGGGTAAAAGCTGGACACCAGCATCATGCCACTGGCCACCCAAAACCTGTGACAGCCCCAAAGTGAGCACCATGCAAAGACCCACTGGCAGTCTGAAAGATGGAGGGAATGCCAAGGGGAGGCAGGTAGCCGTGACAAACAGCATCCAGTGCCTGGGAGCACCAGCCACGTGCTTTACGAGCCATGGGGAGTGCGGCGCACCGAGCACCCAGGGATGTCGTATAACTCCCCTGCCCTCAAGAGCTGCCACTGCCGGCAGCGCACCACAAGTGACTCAATAAGCTGGGGAGAGTTATGGGGTCTTCAACACGCTATGTTACCCTGGGTGCTCCAGGGCATGCGGGCCAGCGAGGTGGGAGTTGGGGCTGGGACGCTGGGTGGGGGTCTGGGCTGGGACGCTGGGAAGGGGTCGGGGCTGGGACAGGACGTGGGAGTTGGGACTGGGACACTGGGGGGGGTCAGGGCTGGGACNAGCAGCCCCGGAACCGGGCAGGGGACACAGCGTGCAGCCCGTCGACCGGGCAGGACGCGCCCCCCGGACTGTTAGGCCCCTGCCCCGAGCGCCCCGCGGGCAGAGCCGTGCCGAGCCGTGCCGATCTGCTAGCCGGGCCCCCCGCCTTTACCAGTGGCCGTGCCGGGTCCCCCGCCGCTCCGCTCCGCCGCTTCCGCCGGACTGGACCCGCCTCGTCCCGCCCCGCCGCGGGG
>VXBZ01003755.1:220378-231215 GCA_013399135.1 Heliornis fulica
GCCATGGGGCTGGGGATCCCAGGGCAGAGGCAGGACATCCCTCAGGCCCCCGAGTGGGGAGCACCTAGAGCCCACCCTGCACTACCAAGGGTGCACTAAGCCTGTGATGGAGAGGACTGGGAGATGCTAAACACACTTGAGGGATGACTTGGTGTCTGTGACAACACACTTCCAGGGGCAAGTGAGCACTAGAGAGGGACCCGGCTGGTAGGAGAATGGGGCTGGGAATGAGTGCTAGGAAGCAGCAGCACACAGGGAGCCGCTGGGATGAGTGTCAGTCACCAGGTCACTCCCAGCCCTGGCATAACCCCCTCCTCTCCACACACACACCCCAGGAAAGGAGGTCTCTGAGCACAGGTAGCAACAGGCTGGCCCAGGGTGCAGTTCTAGAGCAGGCAGGGGTCTGTGGGCAAGGCTGGAGGTCAGTGACAGGGAGGGGACAGCAGGGAGAAGAGGGATGGAGGGAGTAACCAGTTGAGTGTAGGAGTCCATTTCTGTGAACCACCACATGACAGGCATGCAGTTGTAGGAGAGGCAAAATCTATCCTAGGAGGAACCAGGAGAGTAATTTCTGACTTGTTCGCGTCCCTTCATGGGCCCTGGGAGAGCAGCTTGTGCTGGAGCCAGCCTGGGAGAGGAGCAGAGGCATCGTGGGGCTGCCAGGGGAGGCAGAGCCCAGCGGACCGGGGATGGGAGGACAGCGGCTCGTGCAGGCTGTGGGGGAGCGGAGCGCTCTCTATAAATACATCAGCAGGGTAAACGCCAGGGAGGAGAAGAGCTATTTCAGCTAAAAGACAACGTTAGCGCAAGAATGACTGGGGATAAATTATCCATGAATACATTTAGGGTGGAAATTAGACCCTCAGAGCAAAGAGGTCCCAGCACAGCCCCACCAGAGAAAGAAGCAGTGCCAGGCAGGAGGTATGGCAGTGGAGGGGTCTTGCAGTGTGCTGCAGTGGCAGCCTGTCCCCTCGTCTAGTGTCAAAAAGAAGCAAGGGTGGCTGGTGCAGCTCTCCCAGCTGTGGTGGTGAGTGCACAAGGCAGCATGCACATTACTGCATGCACGTGTGAGTGCAGATGTGTGTGTGCACACGTGGGCAGTGCACTGTGTGCTCACACACCGTGTGTGAGCACAGAGTGTGTGTGCAGACAGGGTGGCTGTGTACAGACCGTTGCATGTGTGTGTGTTGGTGCATGTGAGTATGCTGCCAGTGCACATGCTGCACACCAGGCTGTGTGCAGGTGTCTTGGTCTTTGTGATGCTCTAAAAAGAGTAATGACAGCCCCTGTGAAGTATCCTGGAGGTTAATGCCTTGAGTCAGCACTGCTCTGCTCACCTGCCCCCAGTTTGTGTTGTACCAGTTGGAATTTGCTGGATGGGACTGACTGGGTGCTCCATAAATCCCTCTGATCCTAGGCAGGTTCCTGTTCTGCTGAGGGTCCCCCAGGTCCCAGGGCAGTGCAGTTCCTGTGAGCTCCATGGGGGTCACCTGGCACTGCCACCCCACAGGCTCACCCTGAAAGGCTGGAGCACTTGGCACTGCCAGCTAGCAGCCCTGTGCCACCCTTCTGCCGCTGCAGTGCAAGAAAGGGCCAGATGGGACCCTTCTACCCAGGGAGATCCCAAGGTGGCAGACAAGTCACCAGGCACAAGGATGCAGGATGTCAGTCCTGCTGGCTGCAAGAGGGTCCCCACTCCCGGGGGCCTAGGTCAGCATGGATGGGACAAGCACCCCAGGAGCAAGGCTGGAGTAAAGCTGGGACACTTACACCCTGGGGTTGGGAAAGGGGTCCTGAGTGTGCAAGGATGTGGCTGATGCTCACGCTGGCCCCAGCTCAACAGAAGAGTCTCCCCCCGCAGCATGAAGCCCTCGGTGTAGCGCAGCAGCTCCCTTCCCCCCGCAGCATGTCTGGCTGCTGCTCGGTCTAATTTCCTGTGCATTGTCCCCACCACTGCAGCCGTTGTCCCCTGCGCATCACCCCCCCCCCTCCGCTGTGTGCTGCGCAGCCAGGCTACCTGCACCCTGCTACCCACACCCAGCCTCACCACCCTGTGAACATCCCTACATACATCCCAGCTCAATTCACTGATGCTCTGTGTCCCCTTTCTCAGCTTTTGCAGAGAACCGTGTCCTACCTTGGGGTGATTGCTCACTGTGTCCTATACATGGGTGCAAGCAGAGGTGTGGGATGGAGACAGCTGGGCCAGGCTGGACTGGCACAGGGATTGATGCAGGGCTGCGGATTACAGCCATGGCAGCTGTTATCTGAAGGTGCCTGATGGCTGCTCTTCCTCCCCAGAGAAATGTCCCAGCCCATCAGGGTGGCAGCATCGACAGGAAAGTCAGTAAGGGGCTCCAACAGCAAGTCCTGGGGAGCACCGTGCAGCCCCACAAGTGGAAGATCATCCTGCTGGGTGCTGGTACCATGAGCTGAGGGCGGCAGCATGCAAGGCCCTCTCAGCACACATGCCCTGCGTGCACACAGCATACGTGTACTCACGGCACGCATGGTGTAAGCACATCCCTGCTGGAACAGCGTGTTTACCTACAGAGCTGCGTGTGTGTGCACCACACCACGTGTCTAGGTGTGCGTGTCACGCATGCACACCTTGGCACACACACACATGTACAGGTGCATGCATGTGGTGAGCTGGCATGCCAGCAGGCCTGCCTGTGTCTGCCCACGGGTGTGCACACACTTGGGGCCAGGGCTGAGCCCTGGTGTGCTGGCATGCCCCTGGGTTTGCTGCCCCAGGGCGCTGGTGCCCAGCACTATTCACAGTCTCAGCATGCTCAGGCTGGCATCCTGCTGGCATTGGTGTTCTGTTCCTGTCGGTCACAGGGAGGGCATTGGGAGCCGGCTTGCAGAGTTTATGCTAATAATTACCCAGGTGGTTACTAATCTGGGATGAGCTAACGACTCAGCAGAGGGGTGCTTGCCCCGACCATACGTGCACATGCAACCCGTCAGCCAGGCTCCAGGGCTGCGGGCCACTGGCAGGCAGAGCACACCCGCAGCCTTGGTGTGTGCAAGGACATGTGTGTGCATCATTGCACACCTGTGACGGTCACACCAGCCTCCCAGCCCTGGTGTCTTTGCTTGGCAACCTGACCTCCTAATGGCAAATGCAGAGAGCAGGGGTGGTTCCTGCCCCATGGTGGTGCCGCACAGTGGGTTCCCAGTGCCCAGACACTGGTGCTGATCGTGAGGACCCTGCAGCAGGCAGCTGTGCAGCAAACCCAATGGTCAGTCAGGCACAGTACGAGAGTGGGTTGTCAGAAATGAAATCAAGGTGTATTTGACGGCCACATAGAAGCACCTTTGTGGGAGACAATCACTGGGACTGGAGAGCTCTTGAATCCAGCAGGGAAAGACAAACTGGGAGCAACAGGCAGAAGCTGAAGCCAGACATTCAAGTGAGAAATAAGGGGTTTAGCAAGGCAGGTGTTTAGCCACTCGAAGCAGCCCAAACAGCCTGGACTCCTGCTGCCTCCCAGCACATTTCTCCCGTGTCTCCTACTGTCTCTCCTGGTGGCCAGGCAAAGGCGCTGCGCTGAGGTGACCAGGTAGCCTTACACCCTTCCAGTGCTGTCCAGAGACACACGGCGGGGGAGGAAGCGGGGGGGTCTGTGCCCATCCCCGCAGTGCCCACGCAAGAGAAAAGTAGGCTTGTGGGCCAAGTGCCATCCTGCCTCCGGCATTCACCAGCTCCAAGATGTTGGGCGGGGAGCGGGCAGCCGCGCCCCGAGTGCCACCCACCCCCAGCACCCACAGTGTGACCCCGCGACTCGGGAACTCCCCGCGGCCAGCAAAGCTCCCCCACCTCCGCTCCGCCTGCTCGGGAAGCGACGCCCCGCTCCTCCCGGAGCCCGGGCGATGCCCGCCGGCGGGTTCCCCCCGCAGCACCCCGGCCGGCGCTGCCGCTGCGCTGGGGACAGTAAATCAGCGCAGCGCGGCNTGGCGCTGCCGCCGTCGTCGCCCGGCCCTACATAAGGCGCCGCTCGGCCGGGCCAGCCCCGTTGGAAGCCGGAGAGCGGCGGAGCCGGGTGGCGCGGCGCGGCGCGGAGCGGAGCGGCGCGGAGAGGCAGGCGGTGTGGGATGCGCTCCCGCCGCCGCGGGGGCGCCGGGCGACCCCCCTGGCCCGTGAGTAGGGGGTGATTTGTTGCTCTGTGAAGTTTCCCGGGGACTCAGGGGTGGGGAGGGGGCGGCTTTCAACTCCGGTACGGTGAGTGGCCCGGAGAGAAGTTGGTGGCAGGTGGAGAGNGCTCAGGGGGAGGGAGAGGTGATGGGGGCGTGGGATGGGACTGAGGGAGAGCGATCGAGGTGGCAAGGGGCTGGGGACAGAGGGAGGGAACTGACAGCTCCTCTTCTAAGGATATTTGTGCTTGGTTATGGCTGAGACCATGGAGGGGCTGGTGGTGCAGACAGAGGGGTCTGTGCATTTCCCTGCATGGGAAGGTTGTGTGCTGGTGGGTCTGGGAGCAGGCAGCTGCAGCCAAGCCCCCTTCAAGGACCTGGCGTCCCTTTGGGCTGAGCTCAGAGTCTAAGGTGACTGCTCATCTCCACACTGCATTAGCTGCTGCTGGCTGAGCCCCAGCGTGCTAGGTCCAGTGCTGAGGAGTCCTGCGTGGGAGGGAAGAGGAACGGGACAGCCAGCAGCTGGGGGCTCTGTGCCCATCTGGAGCATCCACGGTAGGATGCATACACAAGGCAGGGTCCGCAGGAGGGGTGTGGGAGGAAGCAGTGTGGTGTCTGCAGCAGATTTGAGCAGCCGGGCCAGCAGGACCAACTCTTGTAGGCTTTGACCAGAGTAGAGGCACTGCAGGCTAGACTACTTGGGCTGTGGAGGGGGCACTGCTGGTACCCCTGGGCAGCACTACTGCTGTGGGAGGGGGCTGCAGGATGTCTTCTGCCCTGGTGGGTATAGCCATGGCAGCCTGGGAATAGCAGGAACAGGAATATGATGTTACTGGAGCATATGCAGCATGATGTCATGGTCATCTGTGGTGTCATGATGTTGTCACTGCTCTGGGGTGCCTTTGGGGTGTTATAAGGCCCCTGCTGTCTGATGTCAAGCAATGTTGTAGTTGTGCTAGAGGTGGCTGTGATCTGGGATAGGACATTGCTGCAGAGGTGGAGTATAATATCACTAGGGTGCATGGCTTGGTGGACAGCAATGTCATGGAGGCATGCAGGATGGGTTTGTCACACAGTCAGCTCCCACTCTCCTCATGATGTGGGCTAAGGGCTAGCAATGTGTGTGTGAGTACATGAGGAGCTCTGGGGACAGACTCTCGCCACCTGTGCTGAGGGGGCTGGGGCTTAGTCCTTCGCCTGCCCCACTGTTCCCCTTCCAGTCCCATTCCAACCTGGCATTGCCAGTCACAGCAGTAGATAGGCCCTACGTGCCGCACTGCTGTCACTGGCCCTGTACCCTGTCCCTGGCTGTTTCCTGTCTCCCTGCTGCTTCTATCCCTGCCTGGCACCTTGGTGTTGTCACCAGGCTTGGCTGTGCTGAGCAGGCATCCTAGGGTGACCGCAGCTCCTGTGATGACCTTGCTACCAGATGCCACAACCAAGCCAGGACATGGGTCTGCTTGGGACATGGGCTGAACTCTGCCCTGAGTCCAGGCAGGACCCCATAGCTTCAAACCTTGTGTGGAACATCATGCTGGGGCCTTGGTGCTATCAGCAGCATGCTGAGATCCACAAGGTCTTTCCCATCTACCATGTAGAGCCTGAGCATACCTCTCTCCCCCTTCCCCAAATGGCCTGGCTCTGGGCCTTGCATCTATTCCCTATGGCACCAAGCACCGGATCTGCTGGGAAAAGCCTTTTGTCTCCAATCAGGAGCATTGTTTCCTCTTGGAAGGGCTCCATCCATCCTGGAGAGATTTCTGCTACAGCTGGATGGATTGGGGGAGGGAGCGGGGGTGCACCTGGGGAACAGTCCAAGCTGTGAGGAGCAAGAGCTGAAGGGGGAGCAGAGCAAGGAGATCCCTGCCTGGGGACAGCCACCCATCACCTGGTTGTGGACAGAGTGAGGGGACACCACTCTGTATGGGCAGAGGGCTCATGTGGCAGCTCTGCACCCATGTATTCACATATGGGTGCCTCTCCCCCATGTCTTTTGGTGAGCCCAGCGTGTGGGGCTGTGGCAAAGGCTTTTCCCAGGGTGGCACCTAGGGACTGTCCCATCCCTTTACAGTCCAATGAAATGACATCCACATTACATCTGCCTTGCAGAGGGCACTTGCACCAGGGAAAGATCCACCCTCCTGCCCCTGGAGAGCCACTCCAGACAGGATGGTGAGGTGATGGGCACAGTTCCCCAGGTCTACCTGGGTGGTGGGAGCACAGTGCCAGAAGGGGCCTGGCTGTGCCTTGGTCTGTGGGAGGATGTGGGTCAGGCCAGAGCTGCAGAGCTGGGCACATACATACATCTGCCCTTGCAGCTGGGCCTGTGAAGGGGATGGTGCTGGGGAGGGAAAGGGAGAAGGACTGGTGCAGTGGGATGCAGGGCTCTGGGTGTAGTAGGTGGTGGAGCTCAAAGCTTCCTCTGCAGTTGGAGGAGAGCCCCTTCCTGCCTGTCCAGTTGGGCTTGGAAGCTATTTGTTTGTGATGGGAATCCTGCCCCCCTCCCCCTCCACGAAGACCCTTAGGAACATTTCTATTCCTGTGAAGAGTAGCAGGCTATGCCCTGCAGCCCAGTTGCTCTGCCAGGTTCCATGCCTTGGGCACCTTCCCTTCTCCAAGCCAGATGCATGTGGCATTATGCAGCTGCCACAGCTTTCTTTGGCATGGGAACCAGCTGGCAGCGAGGCCATTTGCCCTTGTCCCCTGTAGTGCTGTGGGAGCTGTTCCTGAATGGGAGGACAGCCCTGCTCAGGGGATGGCACAGTCATATGGAGCAGTCTTCCCCAACTTGGTGGCCATCCCTCCAGTCTATGAGAGCAGGACAGGCTGTTTTTTCTATCAGTGGTGACATGTGGATCCCACAGCCCAAGGAACACACAGGTCACTGTAGGGCTTTTCTCCTCTGGAGGGGATTACCTGGCTTGAGGTGAGGGCTGGCCATCCCGAGTGCTGCCCTGCTCATTACCTGTGCTACAGCCAGGTCAGAGCCAGCTCCAAAATCTCTGCAGCCTTGCCAGCAGTGCTGGCAGACACTGTCCTCGGCAGTCCAGGTTAATTGAGCCTCTCCTCCCAGTGTCCTGTTCCTCCCAGCCCCTTCTTTCCGCAGGCGCGTCCCTGTGCAGAAGAAACCTTTCCTTGCTAGCCTGGAAGGAGCTTGCCCCACAGACACCTTGGGAAGAACAGTGTCAGCAGAGTGGGGAAACTGAAGCATGCAGGAGTCACCTAGTGGGGTATCCCTATGTTCTCCCTGTGGTCTTCTCCATCTCTAGAAGACCAGACGGGCAGGGGAAAAACAGCCCAGCCTGGTGACTGCCTGCTTCTTCTGGCCCTGACAGGAGAGCAGAGATTGGCAATATGACTTACTGGGAACTTGGGTGCCAGCAGCCCCTAGGGGCAGGGTGAGCTGGGGCTGAGCCCAGCTTTGTCAGCACCCATAGCCCTCCTGCTGCCTTCCCAGTCCCTCCCTTGGGACAGGCTCCTAAGGTCCTGTTCCTGCACAGTCCCAGCTCACTACAGTCTTGTCCCAAGGAAAGCCCAAGGGTGAGCTGCACTGGGGGGTGGGAGTGGGGCAAAGCATGGGGATGCTGGAGCTGTGGTGAGGCCAAGGGTTGGGGAGCTGGTGGGGAGACACAGGCTGGGGTGGGTGACAAGGAGTGGAACGAAAGTGTCCCTTGCAAGGGTGTTGGGGATGCTAGGCATGGTGGAGCAGGGTCTTCTCCTGGAGCTGATGGGCTGCAGGTCTCTCCCAGGTGCCCAGGATGCTGGTGCTGTGCCTGCTGTTCCTGGCGTGGCTCAGTGAGGGCTCCCAGCGCAGCGAGCCCATGTTCGCAGCCGTCACCCACAGCCTCCTCCCACCGGATTATGACAGCAACCCCACACAGCTCAACTATGGCGTGGCTATCACCGACCTGGACGCTGATGGTGACTTTGAGATTGTGGTGGCAGGGTGAGTGGTGCACCCAATGGTCTGATGACACTGGGACCCGGTAACCCTGAAGGGCCAGGAGCTCCTCGTTCCTCCGTGGGCATATGGCTAGCTAGGGGATGGTGCACAAGGGTGATAGGGTGGGGTTCTGCATGCACCCACCCATGTGTGTATGTGTGCACCCACATAGGGTATTGATGCAAGCTGGGTGTCCCATCCCAGGGCCAGGTCCCCACTCTGTGGGGCAGAGGTAGCTGCTCAGCAGCTGGGGTCCACCCTGCAGTGCACAGCCAGAGTGTCCCTAAACTGTCTCGGCTCCACTGACAGGACTCAGCGCGCTCTGGAGATTTGGTTAATTGGCTGGAGGTTTTTTATAGCCCTTTATCGGAGTGAAGGCTCGGAAGGGCTGGCAGGAGCCGGGGAGGCAGGGAGCTGTGTACTGCACTGCCAGCACCCCAGTGGGGCTGGACACAGAGCAGCTGCTGCCAGCAGGTCCAGGCCTGGCTGGGATGGCAGGACCATGGTGTGGGCTCTGCATGTATGTGCTGGCACAGCTGTGAGCTGCTGGTGCAGCACATCTGTGTACACACCACTGCTCTCTTCCCTGAGGGAGGCTTGTGCATGCAGGTGTGCTTACCTGGAGGGTGCCCCTCACCCCCATGGATCCCTTCTGACAGGGCTGTGAGAGCTGGGGACACCATGGTGGCAGGGAGAGTCTGGCCTTGGCCCTGCTCTGAGCATCATCCTGAGACAGCAAACCACAGGCATCACTGGGGACCCGTGCGGGGCATGGGACACAGCTCCCAGCTGGGCTGAGCCAAGCAGCTAGGTGGGGTTTTGTAAGCAGCCACGGTGCCTGTTGTATAACTTGTTTACTGGCACACTGGGCAGGAGAAGGCGGGGAGCAGAGGGGCATGGTGTGCCAAGAGGATTTGTCTTGTGTGCTGGCTTCCCTGCCCTGGGAAAGGGTTGCAAGCAAGGACCTCTGTCCCATCCTGCCCCACTGACTGCCTGGACACCGCTGGCATTGCCCTTGGGCCCTGAGGCCAGGTAGGCATGGGATGCCCAACACAGGCTGAAACAGGACAGCCATGAGCCAGCTCCATGTTCAAGTGTTAAGAGCCACTCAGGGACCCTGATTTCCACACACTACATGGTGGGGGTTGGATGGGGAATTTCCATCCTGTCCCCATGCCTTGGGGAGCTGTCATCCCTGCTCGCACCCACAGGTACAATGGCCCCAACCTGGTGCTCAAGTATGACAAGGCTCGAGGGCGCCTGGTAAACGTGGCAGAGGACGAGCGAGGCTCCCCATACTATGCACTCCGGGACCGGCAGGGCAATGCCATTGGTGTGACAGCCTGTGACATTGATGGGGACGGCCGTGAGGAGATCTACTTCCTCAATACCAACAATGCCTTCTCTGGTGAGCCCCATCAGCGGCTGTGCCCCATGTCCTGGGGGGGGGGAAGGGTGGGCTCCCGGCACGGCCTCCTGTGACCTTCGGCACATGAGGGATGTGTGCGGGCTGGAGTTAATTTCTCAGTTGAGTGGCTCCATTGATTGATGGTAGCACGGGTGGGACGCTGAGCCCAGTCAGCTGCCGAGTCAGCACTTTCAGCTGCCCACTGCCCTCCCTGCAGCACCCTGATGGGACAGCAGCTTCCCCAGCACCCCTAAGGCTGCCCTGCCACAGGGACCCTACTCTGCAAATCCCAGCTGTGCCCTGCAGCAGCCATGCCACTCTTCACCATGGCTCCCTGTGCCCACTGGACCAAGCCAGGTCTCATCCTGTCCTGCCAGTGCTGACCCAGGTCCTCGCATGACCACCCTAGGGAGGGGACCCAGCCTGGCACAGAGCATCCCTGGAGCTCCCTCCCAGCCTGGCGCTGCTCCATGTCCCTGTCCCCCTGACTCTGACCTCCACACAATGGATCTGGCTATGACACTCCTCATTACACAGGCTGGCAGTGGTCGCTGACACACCTATACCTAAATCAGGTGCTGCCATTGGTGCTGTCATAGGCAGTGTGGCTTGCTGCCTGTGCCTGGCACTGCATCAATTTTTTACCTTCCTGGGAATGATCTACAGGGCTGCGCCCCGTCGGGACACATTTTACCTTAATGAGTTGATTCTTCTGCGTGTCTCCCAGCAGCACTTAAGGGTCACAGGGGCTCTTGCAGTGGCAGCATGGCCCCGGTGTGCTGCTCAGGGCTGTAAGGAACAGGACTGGGATGCTTTGGGAAAAGGGTACCCCTACCAGGTACCTGTAGGGGCACCCTCCTCAGGAGGAGGTCGGATGCTGCAGCCCACTGACCCATGCTCCCCCCCAGGCATGGCCACCTACACGGACAAGCTCTTCAAGCTCCGCAATGGGCGCTGGGAGGACCTCCTGAGCGACGAGGTGAACCGGGATGTGGCCAGCCGCTTTGCCGGGCGCTCCGTCGCCTGTGTGGACCGGACGGTGAGCAGGCAGGGAGCATCTCCACTCCCTCTCCAGCCCTCCCCTGTGGGGTCCTACTGGACCTCTCCCCTTGCCCAGGCACCGGCCCCATCCCACCCTCAGCAGCCCGTGACTGTCAGGGCTGGCAGCCCTCCCAGCCGTGGGGACTGCGGGCGCCTGTCCGCACAGTTGCTGCCAGCTGATAAACGTACCTGTCGGGGTGATTTATGTTCCTGTCACCTGCTCTTTCTTCTTCCTCCTCCCCCAGCGGTTTGTTTCCAAATGATTATCACTAAATCAGGGTCCAGCTGCTGCATGGGACAAGGGG
>VXBZ01003755.1:271379-287199 GCA_013399135.1 Heliornis fulica
GGTGGGGAACGGTGCGGGCGGCGAGCGCGGAGCCAGGTGAGCGCGGGCCGCGGGCCCCAGCGCCGCCCGGCCCGCCCGCCCCGCCCCTCGGCAGGCACCGGGCCTGCGGGCATCACCACGGGTGTCCCGGTGGGGCGTTCGTGCACCACCCCTGGGCGCACGGACCCGGCGGGGCGCGCACGAATCGCCCGTGGGTGCGTGGTCACAGCGGGTGCGTGGCGTGGGCGGCGCGGGATTTGGAGGAGGGTGAGTCGCCCAGGGGTGTGTGGTCCATCCGAGCCGTGCACCCCTTGCCCCTCCGTGCGTGGCTCCAGCCCGCCCGTAGGTGCGCGGCCCGGGCACGTCGTGTGCTCGGAGTGGAGGCGGGGACGGGTCCGACTGCTGCCTGCCTCGCCCCTGCTTGCCGACGGTGGGGACGGACACCCGGGAGCTGGGCAGGCGGGGTGTGCCCGCGGGACCAACGCTGCCCGGCCGCCGGATGAAGCTGGGGGATGGGGGAGGGCGGTGGAGGATGGAGGGTTGGCAGCCCCCGACAGCCTCCTCTGCTTCTCTTGGCTCTGCTGCAGGCGGCCCCGGAGGTGCTGGGCAGGCCGGGGAGCCGGCGCCGAGCTCCCGGTGTCTGCCATCAGCAGAGAGCACTGTTCAGCCGCCCTCCGGCGTGGCTGCGGGCCATTGCTCCGCCAGATACAAAGCAAGGTCCCTGCGGTGCTCCCGTGTGCTGCGTCTGCCCGGTTAGTGTGGCTCAGCACCTGCTCTCCAGGGGTGCGCGGCTCGGGCTGAGCAGGGCTCCCCCTTCCCCNTCACAGACACTGGTGTGCGCTGGGAGCCCGGCCCGTCTGCGGGGCCAGCTCCGTGCTGGTGCTGGGGAAGCTGGCTCTCAGGGTGCGCAGGACTCTGGGGGCTGCTTGCTGTTATCAGGCAGGTTTACAAATCCTCAGTAGCTGAGCAAGGCTCTGGAGCCCCAGGGTCCTCCCTGCACTGTCTGTCGTAGGAGAAGTGGCCACTCCATCCCTGCGGGGCGAGCTGACTCTGTCCGTCCTCCTCGCTGGAGCTGGATGCTACACAAGCACTGCCCTGAATAGCACGGCACAGCAAGCATCTCCTCTCCAAATGCCTGTTTCTTTCCTGGCCTGAGCATGCTGTGGGGCAGGACCCCCTTGGGCCACACCGGGAGCCTTGCAGGAGGCACCCAGCCCCTGGCAGGCTCCTCTTCCTGCCACTCACTCACGTTTCACGGGGCTGTGACCCCCATGGGCTCACATCACCCTGAGCCATGCAGCAGGGCAGGCAGCAACCCGAACCCAGCGGCTGGGGTTTCAGGGGCAGAACAGGGTGGCTGAGGTCCTGGGGTCACCTCCTTGACAGACACCTCCCTAGGACAGACAAAGCCACTCCACAAGCTGAGGGGACACAGGGGCTCTTGGTGAGCTGGGTTGCTTCCCCCTGCCCAGCCATCACCTTCCACGACTCTCCCTGCCAGCTCTTGCTCTGCACTGCCAGAGGCTGTCGCCATGACCCTCACCAAAGGCTCCTTCACCTACTCCAACGGGGAGGAATACCGTGGCGAGTGGAAGGAAGGTGAGATGGGGCGGGAGGGGATGGTGCTGCCTCCATCAGGGGCCCAGCAGCCCCTGTGTTCCTGGCTCTATCTGTCCAGCACTGCGTGTTTCCACCCTCACCTAGGTCGCAGGCACGGTGTGGGACAGCTGACATTTGCTGATGGCACAGCTTACGTGGGACACTTTGAGAATGGGCTTTTCCACGGCTGTGGTGTACTCACCTTCCCTGATGGCTCCAGGTGAGCATGGCACTCCTGTGTACATCCCTTGAGAACCCCTGTTTGCTGTGAGGAGCTGCTGCCTCAGGAGCTCATTCCACACAGGTATGAGGGGGAGTTTGTGCAAGGCAAGTTCAATGGTGTTGGTGTCTTCACCCGCTGTGACAACATGACCTTTGAGGGCGAGTTCAAAGGTGGACGCGTGTATGGCTTTGGTGAGTGCCTGGCAGCATGGTACACACAACTGCAGCTCTGCGTGGCCCCTGGTCCTGCATGTCCCACTCTGTCCCTTCAGCTCCATCCCGGGCCACAGTGGATGCTGCTCCCTGCCCCATCACTCCTACCCCATCCCTTCCTTCCCCAGGTCTCCTGACCTTCCCTGACGGCTCCCACGGGGTGCCCCGCAACGAGGGCTTCTTCGAGAACAACAAGCTGCTGCGGCGGGAGAAGTGCTCAGCCATCATTCAGAGGGCCCAGGGTGCTTCCAAGTCTGCCCACAACCTGACGGCGTGACAGTGCCCTGCACTCCCACACTTGCAACAGTGGGGGTCCCTCTGCCAGGCACTGGCTGTCCCCAGAGCAGGGATGCAGCACTGCTGGGTGCCCTTCCTGCCCTCTGCTCACCGACTGCCCACCCTTGGCAGGGCCAGGGGTCCCCACCAGTTCCCCCTGCTAACTGCCTGCTCTCCACCCAAGTGCCGCAGGGCGGCCATTGTGCCTTCTCTCTCTGGCTGTAGCCCTGGCACCTGCCGGAGCAGTGGGGGGATGGGGCAGACAGGGCCCAGCCCCTCTGCCCCCAAGAAGGCTGCCAGCCTGCTGTGGGGGATGGAGCTGGGGTGTACGGGCTGGGTCTGGGCCTCAACTCCACTGCCAGGGTGCCTTGGCTGGGGCTCTTGGCTGGACCATGTACCCATGGAGGGGCAGCTCCTGGCCCATGTTGCTGGTCCCGAGGCAAGGCTGGCACCTTGGGCACCCTATGGCCTATGCCTTCAGCACTGGGTGACTCGCCATCGTCCTGCATGCCTTGGGCAGGGTGACACTGTGCCCCCAAAGGACCCAGCCTGTTCCCGATGCCAGGTAGTGAGCTATGTCCCTCTCATCCCATTACCAACCCAGCCAGTCTACTGCCTTGGAGATGTCTGCAGCAGCATCCCCATTGAGTGGGACCAGGGGAGGCTCAGCCTGTCCTGTGTCTGCTGCACACTGTGCGAGGGCAGGGGTAACAACAAGCAAGGAGCAGGATTGTCTGAAGCCCAGGACAAGGAGCACAAGCTGGGCTGTGTGGGGTCCCAAGGCTGGAGCAGGGGTCCTGGGCAGGGCATGCTGGGATAGGGGCACAGTGAGGGGATGAGCAGGGTCATGCAGCTCCCCATCTTGCCCTCTCCACGCGTCCTTCATCTCTCCCCTGTGTGCCCAAATTCATCCCCAGTGCGGTCTGGCTTGCAGCGGCATGGGGGTCCCAGCAGCCCTTGCAGCCCAATGGTGGGCTACAGGGGCTGTGTCCTCCCTGCCAGTCTGCCTGCATCGGTCCCGTGCCTTGCCGTGCCCCTGCCTTGTGCTGCTGCCTGTGGGCAGCTCAGCTGAGTAAACCACATTGCCAAACGCCCAGGCTGTGTCCTTTGTGCTGTGACTGGGGGATGGGCAGGGGGCAGGACCATAGACACAGAGTGAGGCAGCAGGTTTATTCGCAGTTCACGGTGTGGGGATCCATTCCTTCCCTGAAGGTGGAACCCCAAGGGCTGGTGGGGATGTAAGGGTGGCTGGGGGTCATTGAGTATCCCCTCTACTCACTCTGCCCCGGTCAGCCCTGTCCAGCAGGAAGGAGTGAGATGGGTGGCTTTCTCCTGGCCACATCCCAGCGTTCCCATCATGTTCCCAGCTCCCGGGGTCCCTGGCTCCTGTGTCTTCTTGGTGCAGGAAGGGGTGGGAGGTTGAACCTTTCACAGCCAGCCATTGATGTTGAAGGTGCCCCTCAGCTCCTCAACCTGGGAGGGGCTCAGCGGGGTGAGGGGTGCACGGCAGGGACCCCCGTAGTAGCCAAACCACTCCATGGCTTTCTTCAGCCCTGGGATCCCGAAGCGGCGTGTGACCTGGTGGGGGGGAGGGTGCAGGGGCTTGTTGGGTCCCATGGGACAGGGTGGCACATTCTATGGGCACTGGTCCTGCCAACTCTGCTCCTTGGTCACCATCACAGCTTCCCTCTGCAGTGTGGGTCTCCAGGGCTGGGCAGGATGTGAGGTAGCTGCAGCCCCCCTCAAAGAGCCTGCTGTGGGGTGGGGGTGCAGAGCACAGCCTGGCTGGGGAGCATCCCTGGGGTATGCTATGCTCCTTGCAGCAGGGACTGGCTACCCTGCAGTGGGGTGGAGGCCCTGAGGAGGAGCAGCTCTTCTCTACATCACTGCCTATAAATAGCCAGCAAGGCTCCCATGGGGGGGTCTGGCAGGTGATCGCTGCCAGCGGACACGATGTTCCTGGCATGGCAGGGCTGGCATTTCCCACCCCACCGCCTCCAGCCTAGCTCAGCTCACCAGGTGCGTGCTGTGCCATCCCATCCCCCTCAGACCACCCCTAAGGACCTTTGCCACCATGGACCTTGTGTCCATTGCTCAGCACTCGCACCCTGCAGCATCCCTGGGGGTGCTGCCCACTCACCGCCACATTTGGCTCAATGAGCCGGTACTGCAGGTCACGGGCCTCCTGCCAGTGGCCCTCGCGGCACAGGTGGTCCAGCTGGCACAATGGGCCCCCCAGGATGTTGGCGAGGGCACAGACCCCCCCAGAGGCACCTAGGGACATGACAGCATATTGGCAGCCAGCTTGGCATGCCGTGCCCAATCAGCACCTCCTGGGTATCACTGCCCCTCACCTGCCTCCCCTCACCTAGCTGCCAGGGCAGCACCCTGTGCCCCATCTGCACAGGGGCAGTAGCACGTACCCAGCACGTAGCTTGCCAGCAGGAAACTGGCCGATCCTGCCAGCACCTGGAAATCTTCCTGCCGTGTCTTGTGGACCATCAGCCCCATGCGGGTAATCTGGGGAGACAGTCATGCTGTGCCACGGAGTGGGCATCACCCTTCTCTCCCCCTGTGAGTCATGCAGCATCCCCAGGGCACAGGGATGGGCTGCAAGTCCCAGCTCCCCATTCCCAGCTCAGGGCCAGACAGCTCCAGGAAAACCTTGCCCCACTCACATCCCCACCACTGTCCTTGATCCCGACGATGTTGGGGTGTTGAGCCAGGGTGAAGACAGCCTCCAGGGGCAGGTCCAGACCAGTGCTGGCAGGGACACTGTAGAGTACCACAGGGATGGGGGATGCGTCGGCGACCTGTGGGCAGCCGGACAGTGCTCAGCAGCTGGGCTGGGTCAGAGATGTGCAGGATGCACTCCCCATCCTGCTGCCCCAACTGGGGCCGGCAGCAGGCAGCAGGCACCAGGCATGGCTCACCTCCGTGTAGTGCTGGATGAGGGCAGCGCTCGTCATGGCGCCCCGGTAGTAGCAGGGTGTCACGACCAGTGCCACATCGGCCCCTGCCTCTGCCATTCTGACTGCCAGCTCAATGGTGCCTTGGGTGGCTGGGGAAGAGGCAGAGGCGTGAGGGATGCCCCAGGTGGGACACACAGACCCTGAGCTGTCCACACAGGCACTTACATTCACAGCCTGCGCCGGCCAGCAGCAAGCGATTCTTGGATAGGGCCTGGCGCACACATGTTACCAGTTCCAGCCGCTCATGGGGTGCCAGGTAGGGGTACTCCCCGTTGGACCCCAACACCACCAGCCCTGTAATGCAAGTGTGGGAAGGGCAGGGCTCAGCACAGGAGCAGGGTGTCCATGGGGCGGCTGTTGCTGGACTCTCTGTACCTCACTCTGGAGTGGGCAACAGGCAGCTGGAGCAGCCTGATGCCTGCACCCAGCAGCGCCCTTGAGTCAGGAGGCTTCAGCCTGTGCTCCATAAATCTATGGGGTCCCACAAAGGGCACCTGTGAGTATGTGTCCCCCCAGAAAGCAGTGCTCCTGGGCACCTAGACAGGGCTCGGCAGCCCACAGTGTGCCCTCTCCTGTCCCTGATCAGAAGAGAGGAGACCCCAGGGCACATCCCTGCAATGCCCATCCCCTCCCTGCAGCTCCTCTCATCCTCTCATCCTCTCATCCTCTCATCCTCTTACCCATCCATCCATCCATCCATCCATGGGCAAACAAATATGTATCTTACGGTGCCAAATCTGCATGGGTATGCAAAGGGTAGGCACAATCCTGGAGCTGTGGGAGGAGGATGGGTGCAAGCGTGCGCCGGAGTGTGGTAGGGGGGTGCAAAGGACACACATATGTTCCTGGGCACTTGCTGTGTAAAGGGCTCTAGGGGGGTCACCCGAGGGGCTTCTGGCCCCAGAGCAAAGTCCAGCTGGAGGCTGAGCGTCCGTGAGAAGCTGGCAATGCCACAACCCCTGTGGTGGGCAGGGATCTGGCAGGAGCCTGCACAAATAGGGGCAGCAGGCAGCGCTTACCTCGGAAGGGGATGCTGGCATAGCGGCACAGGTTCCCCTCCAGCTGGGCATAGTCCACCTCCTGTGTGGGTGAAAAGGGGGTGGCAAGCGGTGGGAAGATGCCGCGCAGGTCGAGTGTGTGCTCTGGTCCTGTGGGGGTGCTGAGCCCTCGGTGCTGCCCTGGGGCTGCCCTAAGCAGAGCTGCCAGAGTGGGCCGGAGGGACAAAGCGAGGCGGGTGCTGAGCGCCATGGTGGATGGGTGCTGCTGCTGGCAGTGTCGCCTTCCTCGCCAAGCAGCTGTTAATGTTTCACGGGGCACGTGAGGGACTCACGACCCAGCTGGGCAGACAACATAGGGGTGGAACCAGATGAGCTCAGGATGTTCTCCTCCAGGAGCTGGCTGGAGGAAGCTCAGCACCCCTCCCAGTGAGCAGCAACCACCTCAGCTGCGCTTTGTCTTCCACTTGCCAGCCCTGGCAGACATTGCTCTGCAACCTATGGGGCAGAGTACAATACAGGGAGTAGTTCTATCCTTGAACCCCTTGTGTCCTGGCCCATTGGTGTCACCGGCACTTGAGTGCCTGTGTCAGGAGGCAGGGCATGTCCATCCTGCCAGATAACCCATCACTCCCAGATAACCCATCTTCCCCAGCCCCATCACCCCCAGTGCAGGCTGCCCAGCCCCACAGCTCCTTGGAGCCAAATGCTGTTCTTCACTGGATTTTATTAACTACACATTTTGTTTGAATCCTGTTCCTTGGAGCCAAGACCAGTCCCTGGTCCCTGTCTGGCACCATCAGGCAGGGACCTCCATCTCCCCCTGCGGCTGCTCCTTGGTCTCCAAGGCCTGGCGTGTGTCCACCTGCCACTGTTGTACCAGGTCTGTCGGGGTCTTGCCAGCCTGCATGAGTGGGCAGAGAGAAGTTGGCGCCAGGATGGCACAACATGGTGGAACATCAAATGCTCCTGGCACTTGCCACTCCCCCTCACCTGGTTCTTGGCCATCATGTCAGCCCCATGCAGGATGAGTATTTTGATGATCTTGTAGCGGCTGAGCCGTGTGGCATCATGCAATGCTGTATCGCCTTCCTGAGATAGACACAGACTGGATGGGGACTGTGGTCTAGCTCCAGGGACAAGGACCCACTGCATGTCCCCTGCACTGCTGCCCAGCTCCCCACACACCCACCTCCTCATGAGGACAAGGGGGAAGGTGTCCACCCAAGCCCCAACTGTGACTGCCAGCATGCCTGGGCAGGGATGCGTGTGTCTGGATATGCCCCTCTGCAGGTGCTGAGAGCCCCTGGAGGGGTGAGCCAGGGGAGGAAGGAATAGTGTTTGCCCCCTCAGTGCTGTCTGTGCAACTACAGCACTCACCCTATCTGGGGAGTTGATGTCCACCCCACAGTGGATGAGGTGCTCCACAATGTCAAGGTGCCCAGTTCGGGTCGCCACATGGAGGGGGGTGCTGAGCAGCTTGAAAAGGAAGGTGAAGGAAACAAGATGGGATCACCACCACCCCTGTTAACCCAACCCAAGGCCAACCCTGGTACCCCAGGGCATGTCCATGCCCCTGGCACAGCGTTGTGCCCCCCTGGGCTCTGCCCTGCACACCTTGTCCTTCAGGTTGAGGTCTGCCCCACGGTCCTGCAGCAACTTGACAGCATCCAGGTGCCCACCCCGACAGGCCCAGTGCACAGCAGTGCAGTCCAGCTGGGTGCACAGAGCCATGTTGTGGTGGGGCACACCTCCACCCCGTGTCCGTTCCCCACCCCAGCCAGTCCCCATGCCTGGGCTGAGTTGGCAGAGCCCTGCTCACAGCCACCTCGGTGATGGAGACAGCACTGTCCCACTGCAGGGACACTGACCGTGCTGCTGCTCCGGCTGTGCCGTACCCAGAGGCTCAAACCAGCATGGAGCCAGGAGCAGGATCCAGGCTCACCCGGTCCCTGAAGTCAACAGTGGCCCCACTGTCCAGCAGCTTCTGCAGGATGTCCATGTGTCCCTCCAGTGAGGAGCGGTGCAAGGCTGTGCGGTGGAACTGGGGGGACAAGGTGCCACACTGGCAGATGGATCCATCTCCCCCGGGCCCAGCCCAGCCATACCCGAAGCCCTGTCCTGAGGGTCACAGCCCCTGCCAGCAGGCATAGTGGGGCTTGGCAGCAGGGCACAGGCGGGGCCCAGCCAGTGGCCCTGAGGGACACTACCTCGTCACAGGTGTCAGGGGGCCCACCATCTGCCAGAAACTTCTCGATGACAGGCATCTTGCCCTGGACGGCAGCTCGCAAGAAGGTTTCTGGCTCCACAGGACCCTCCTGGCAGCAGGATGGGCTCAGGGCTGGGGCATTGCAGGGGCGCAGGAGAAGGGACAACATAGGGTGTCCCTGGCCCCGCTTCCCCAGGAAAGTCCCCGGCTGGCAGGGTGATCCAGGCTCCAGCCCCTGTCCCAGCAGCCCCACCTCCCACACCCCATGACACCCCAGCATACAATCTCCAGTGGCTCAGGTGGCGGAGGGGGCTCAGGAGTGGCTGCCCGCTCCTCCCGGCGCTGCCGGCGCTGCTTGCGGAGCTCGATGAGGCGCTGGATGCTCCCCACATCTATGATCTCCCGTCTCAGGTCCACTGAGCTCCTCCGCACCCGCTCCTGGCCCTGGGGGAAACATGCAGTGCCCCTATGCCTTCTCTGCTCCCAGCCAGCCCCCAGCCCCTGTGCCCTGACCCCCCTCACCTTGATGGTGTCAAGGCCCCGGTTCCTGGGGCCACGGTGTTTCTCCTCCTCCAGCTCGGGCGTGCTCATGCGCTCCACCGCTGGCGGCTCCCGTGTGCCATCCCTTTTGAGCTGTTGCATGGGCACAGGGGTGCTGCATGGTTCTGGCTGAGCCCCACCACCTCCATCCCCAGCCCACTGGTCAGGTGGCTCTGGGCATGGCTCACAGCTCACTGCTGAGGTCTGTGGGATGCCCACCTGCCCTACATGGCAAGTTGGGCACCTGTTTGCTGCTCAGCTCTGCCCCACAGGCTAGAACTCCCCAGTTGGGAACTTGATGCCCCTGAGAGACACCTTGCTGCATCCCCCCAGATGGCAGGGTTGGTGCCAGCATCCTCCCATCCAGGTCCCTAAGGATGGACACAGCACAAGGCGGGTCCCTGCTACAAACCTCCTGTCCTACAAACCCACCTTCTCTTCCTCTTCCTCCTCTGCCAGCTTCTGCTCAATAAGCTCCTTGGCCCGTTCCACATCCAGCTCCATATCTGCCTGCATTGTATGCCCCTGTACAGGATGTGGCCTCCCCTCCTCACCACCACAGGCAGGGAGCACCCAGCCCTGTCTCCCCGTGCTGCCGGCAGCTCCGCTGGCCACGGGGCTTTATGCTGCCGGCCCCTCTATCCGGCAGCCCAAGGGCACCGACAGCTGTGGCTGCTCCACATGACTGGGGCAGCTTTGCCATGAGCTCACGCTCCTGCTTTCTGGTGCCCCTGGCTCACCTCCCTGGCCCTGCACCCTCTTAACTCTTTAACCCATTGCCCCCACCATGAGCTACCTGTGACTTCCGTGCTGGGTGCAGGGAGCTGGGGTGCGCACAGTCCATAGCTGCTGGTCCAGAGAGGCTGAGTGGATCAGGGACATGGTCTGGGGTCACCCTACAGGTCCTGCGACACACACCCTGGATGGCTGGGATGTTCCCTGTGGCTCCCACATGCAACCAGATGCTGTAGCACTCACTGGCATCTCCCAGGACTCTGTGGTACCCAAGGTGATTGCTACCCGCCACTAAAGGAGGCAAGGCAACCCCCACCCCAAACCTTCCATCCAGCAGCATGCAGCATGTGATGCTGGGAGCCATGGTCCCTCTGAGCCACTTTGGAGGATGACCTCAGGTGCAGAGCATCTCAAGAAGCCTTGCCAAGGTCCCAGTGGCTGCTTGGGCTCCCCCACTGTGCACAGGCAGCCTGGCAGCAGGGCTGGTCTCACGTGGGGCCAGCAGGCAGAGCCGGCAGCTATTCCCGGCAGCGGGGATATTGTTCAGCCCCCCTGGGCTTTGCTCTCTCCCTTTGTAAGATGAGGCCAGTGCTGCCTTATGCTGGGACAGTTAATGCTCTGGGCACCAGCCCCCAGCACAGGACTCAGAAGAAGGACAGATGGGGACACATCACTGTCAGCCTCCCGGGCAGTTCCCAGGATGTCCTGGGTGCCCTGGCCCATGGGTGTCACAGCTGCAGAAAGGCACCATATTCATTAGGATAGATGACAGCGGACATAAAGCTGGTCCTGGCACCATTCCCCTCCCTGTTCTGCTCCCTGGTCTTGAGGCAGGCACAGGCTGAAACATCCAGAGGGGAATGCTGGGAAAGGCAGGCAGTAGCCCCATGTTGCCAAGAACAGGGATGGTAGAGCATTGGAGAAAGATCTAAGCAAGCAAGGAGTCAGGGCTGGTGGGACAGGATCAGGGTGACACCAGGGAGCTGAGCTGGCGCACCCAGGCTCTCCCTAGTCACCCTGTGCCCATCCCAGCATGTGAGGGGATGTAGCATAGGGACCTTCTGTGGCTGCAGGAGAGAGCCCCTCTGGTCTGCCACAGGGAGAGAGGTAAGATGAAAAGGCTTTATTGATAAATACAGACTATGTACAGAGGGGAGACATCTCCACCCAGCCCAGCACCTGGGGGCCTTCTGGCCAAGGGGAGCCGGAGCCCAGCAGGTCATGGCCTCTCCCTGCAGGCACAGCCCAGCAGCAGGGCCCCGGCTATGCCAACCCCCCTGGAGACATTTGGTCTCAAACCTTCTGCAGCAAATACAGTGTGTGCCTGTGTTCTCAGCTAAGAGGAGCCACTGTGGCAGCACAACCCCACACAGCCCCTCCTGAGGGTTCACCTGGGTTGGTGGCATCTTGTGGGGGGGAATCAGGGGCTGCCCCCACTCTGGCAGGGCTTCAACATGATCCAGTGTATCCTCAGACATGCTGTTGTCCCCCACCCTCCTGTCTTGCTCCCGCAGCCAGTGCGGGGCTCAGTTCCTGAGTGGCAGGGGCTGGTTGACGATCACTTGCACAACAAAATCTTTCTGGATCTTGGTCTCCTGCAGCCGTGTGCGGTCAGTCAGCAGCTTGCCAGAGAAGAACCAGCGCTGCCAGGCCAGGTCGATGCCTTCCTGTGCCTGCAGCTGCTTCTTCAGCTGCCCGATGGTGTCACCCATGCTGGCGCTGAGCCGCAGGTCCTTGCCGGTGGAGAGCCGCACCTTGAGGGCAAACTCTCGACGGGTGTTGGGCTGGGGCTCGGCCAGCTCTGCTGCCTCCTCCTCGCTTCGCTCCAGGATCAGGTTGACAGGAGGTGCCAGGCAGTAGACAGGCAGCTGGTACCGGTTGCCCAGCTCATCATAGCACTCTGTCAGGGACCCTGGGAACAGCAGGGTGAGAAGCTGTGGGTGAGTGTCCCCATGGACACCTCAAGTGGGGATGGGGTCACCCTAGGCAGCAGGGCAAAACCCATCTTGCCCCCATTAGCTGGGCTGAGCTGCACAGGTGGCAGCTAGGAATCCCTCTCCCCTCCAACCCAGGGCTCCAACACGCTTGGGACGTGGGATACTTGTCACCAACCCCACCCTCAGCCCTGATTCCATTCCTTACCATGGGGCAGGGTGATACTGGCTCCATCGAGAATAGCCTGGGCCAGACTGTGGTCGTTGGCCTCCACAGCATAGGCCGCTGCCTTCAAGGCATCCCAGATCTCCTTGCGGCCCTCGAAAGCAGGTGCTGTGTCCCAAAACTCATCCCGCTTGCTGCGCAGCTGCCCATCTGTCATGGGGTAGTCACTCTTCCACTTGGGACGCTCCTTCTTCAGTGGCTCATTGCGGCCTGGGGAGTAGGCAGGGAGAAGATGTGCATCTGAGAGACAGGGCTCCCCCTTGGACCTCAAGCCTCCCACTTTCCCATCCACATGGACTCATGGGGACCCCTCACACCATGCACAACAGTGTCCAAGGGACACCCTGCACAACACAGGATGGTTCTCAAAGCAGCCATGGGAGCTTGGTTAAAACTAGCCCTGCCCAAGGTACCACTGGCCCCATAGCAGCTGAACGCCCAAGTGACAGCCTTTGTCCCCAGGAGAGACACAGCCTCTTGTCCCAGTGCTAGGGGGACCAGCCTCTGTCCCACAGGGTGGCTGCAGAACCTCAGGGCTCTCTGGGGCAGAGCAGTATTTATAGCTTGGAGAATTAGCCAGGAAATAAGCTGGTGAGTCGGAATGGGATTACGGGGGCTGAGCTACAGCCCTGTCAGAGAAGGGCAGGAACCAGCTCTGGTCAAGGTGTCAGGCACAGAGGACATGAGAGGGCAGAGGGCATCCTCAGGGTGGGACACTACAACCCGCAGCAGCCCCAGCAATGCGCTGAACTGGGCAGGCCCTCCATAGAATAGCCCCCAACCACATCCCTAGTGACCCCAGCAACCAACACTGCCCAGGGCACAGTGGCAAGGCTCTGTGCCACCTCTCATGCCAGCCCCACATTGTCCTGCCTTGCCTACATTGGGCTGTAGTCCCATTAGAACAGCTCTGTCCCATGAGCTCCACGGTTGGGCCGGAAGCATGGGGCAGGAAGGAGCTGTTGTCACTCCCAGCTAAGCAGGGGACAATGCGTGACAACAGCTCCTTCCTGCCTCCCCTCTCCCTGGGGCAGCCAGCCGGCACCCTTCCTGTGGGGACAGGACAGAGGGGATGCAGAGCCCCAGCTGGGCAGGAAGGATGCCATCTGTGCCTGCATAGTGACCTGCCAGGCAAGGTGATGCCACACAACCCATGTGGGCTGGACCACTCCCCCGGCAGCTTTTCCTGGGTAAGCATGTGGTGACACAGGGTGCTTGATTTTTACTTTTTTTGCATCAGTCCTGTCCCACCCCATCCAAGACCACTGAAGCCAGCACAGCACCTGCTTTTCCACTGAGCACCTGGCCAGGTGCTGGACACAACACCTGGCACACACATGTCCTCATGGGGCACAGGAGCTCAGCTAGCCCAGGGCTGGATGCAGAGCATCCCTGACAGGCAGCATCCTGCCCGAAACCGCATCCCTGAAGGAGTAAGGGCAGCTGGCTACAGCCAGTGCTGCCGATTCAGCAGTCACGGTGCTGGGCAGGAGGGATTTGCAGCACCGCAGGACAGAACAAGGTCAGAGGCGGCACCTGCCCTGGGAGGGCGGCGGAGCAGCGGTCATGGCCAGCCTGAAGGGCACAACTGGGACCATGTCTTCAGGCTGCTGCAGCCACCAGACCAGGGAATGTGTCCTTACAGCTGGGACTGTTATGCACAGCAGAACTCCTGGCCAGCACTGTCCCCCTGGTTTTGCTCAAAGAAAGGGAAAAGGTTGACCCAGGCAGCAGGATCAGAGCTGCGGGGCCTGATCCTGGGCTGCCCCGTGTGGACAGGCATGCCCAGCAGCCTTGCCCAGGTAGGCAGAGGCTAAGCCTTGTCTATTTATTGCTGCCGCCCAGCCAGGCCCTGCAGACTCTAATCACCTCCTGCGCTCTATTCCTGGCCCCTTGTGCAACCCTTCACCTCTGCCTGCTTCAGCAGCATCACCGGACAGGTCCAGCCGCTCACTGCACCCAGACTTGAGCCAACAGGATCTGGCCAGCAGCCTGACTGCCTCCTGCCCTGTGCCTGCAGCACCCTGCCTATGGCTCAGCCAACCCCATGGTGCCCCACTGTAGGGACCCCCTGGTAGGGGGATGTGTCCCAGAGGCTCCCCCGCCACAGGGCTCACTCCCTGCCCAGCTGGGGCTCCAGGGAGAACTGGGCAGCCCCAGCCAGCAGGTCCTGGAGGCTGGCTGAGACCCAGAGGAGATGCCAGAAGATGGCACATGGCACTGCTTCCAGTGGTGCTGGCTGGTCCCCTCCTGGGCCAGGCAGGGGTGGGATTCTGTGTGCTACCAGCATGCCCTGCATTAAGCTGGCCATCCACAGGACAACGGTGTCACCTGCTGGAAGGACCCCTCTGAAGGAGGTCACAGCAAGCCTCAGCCAGAGCAGGAGCTGGCCAGGCTGACTGGCTGCTTAGTAGCCCCTCTGAGCAACAGAGGCAGTCAGAGTTCCCCTCTCCACCAACAGCAGGTCCTCACATGCTGGGACCTGCCAGCTCAGGGCAGCCTTGCTTCATCCTCTACCACCTGCTGAGTGGCTCCCATGGGCTGGTGGCACCACACAAACAAGGGCGGGAGCCAGCCTAGGCACAGCCCCCTCCCCACGAAGGAACACTCTGCAAGGAAGTGGCAGCAGCTGCAGGAACACAGGGGCAGCAGGAGGGGACTGCGGCCATTCCCGGGAGTGCCCGGCAAGGAGTAGTGGCGATGGAACCACAGACCCTGAAAACAGCTGTTGTCTGGCACAAGAGGGGAGTACACAGATCCAGACTTTGGGATCTGACCCACGCCAGGCACAGTAGCCCCGAGTTATGAGGCAACGACCCCACATCCCCACCAAGCTCACCAAACTCTGGACTCACTAACACCAAGAAGGTGGCACCTGCACCCCCCTGGGGGGCCCGGGCATACCGGGTTGGGGGGCTGCAGCCCCAGGGGCGCAGGGCTGCCAGGGGGCCATCACCCTAACCGGAGCCAGCAGGGCATCCCCGGGGCAGGCTGGCACACCTGAAGCCCCGCACGGTGGGGACGGCTCCGAACGTGCACAGCAGGACCCGGAAGCCGTGACACCCCGCACACGTTGACGAAGCCATCCCACGGGAAAAGCCTCCCCGCCCCGCTTCTCGCCTGCACCCCAGCTGCGGGCGGGGGCCGAGGCGCCCCATCCCCGGGCAATCGCTTCCTGCTCCTCCTCTCCTGCCGCCTACCACCGCTCTGCCGTAAACACAGCAATTACCGGCTGTGATTGCACCGTCCGGGGAGGCGGGCGAGGGGAAGACTAGCGTGATTCACCCTGCCGGTCCACGTCCCCTCCGCCGGCAGGTAACCGTGCCCATCCCCGTGGCCTCCGGGACCCTCCAGGGCAGCATCCCAGGAAAGTGTCTCATAGCACTCAGGTATCCGGCCGCACCAGTGCCGCCCCGCCGCTGCTGTCCGGACCGGCACAGCCGCTCCCTGCCCGCCCCGCGACCGGGTCCCCGGCGGACCCCGAAACCCCCGGGAGAAGGGACGGAGGCGTCCTCGTCGGCAGCAGCCCGGTGTACGGGCAGGGACCCAACACTGTGCAGGACGCGGCGTGCCCGGGGGACACTGCCGAACCCAAACCGGGAACACCCGCCACCCTGCAGCCCCCCCTCCAGGGACACCCCCTCCTCAGGAGGAGACGGGGCTGAACAGGACGCGCCGTCTACCCCAGCCCAGCCCCCGCAAAACTCCCTCGCCCGAGTGCCGGGGCTGAAGCCGCGGCGTCTTCCCGGGGCCACCCACCAGCCCAGAAACCCCAGTGCCCGGGGACCCTAAGGGAACGGTTCCAGGGCGTATGTACGGGACAGCCCCCCTCCCCAGATCACGCCCCTCCGGTGCCCATACTCCCTCCGGCGCCCGCCGTTCCCACGGCTACACGAGACACCCTCCCCCCCATCGACGCC
>VXBZ01003756.1:2217-36409 GCA_013399135.1 Heliornis fulica
ATTACTCTACAACCCTATAAAAAAAAAAAACCAAAAAAACCCACAACCCACAACAGTGAAATATTCACAGTTTTAGTTTAAAAACTAAAACCAACAATGTAAATCCAATTCTGAAAATCCTAAGACTACCCTTCACTTCAGGAGTATTCATAGCTACCGTTATGAGGAGCATCAAAATGGTTGTTGCAAATAATAGACTGCTAAAACACAGTAATTCAAAACTTGTGAGCTTTGGATTGTTGGTGTGAAGAAAAAGTAGTAGTCATACCAGAACAAAACTCAGCAGTTAATTCTGTACTGTGATTTCAGCTAAGCTCATGTCAGGTCTATTTTGAACATATGGAACTGGAGTTTGTCTCTTCCTCCCTCTCCCCTCAGTGGTGATGAAATCTGCTGGTCTTTCCTCCAACACCCAACACTATCAAGTAAAACTTTCTTCAATGCAGGCTGCTAGGCTTCAAGCTAGAAAAGAACAGATGAGAAGAAAAAAGGTTCAACACTTATAAACACCAGCCATTAGTTTCTGCGTCTGTATTTAACACACTTTTAATCTCCCTTGCTTGAAAACATTCAGGGTGTGCTTTCATCAAGTTCCTATATTTTTTTTAAAGAAAAACTTTTGAATTTTAACTATTGTCAAGTTTTGTTTGGTGATTGATTGCTTTTGTTTGGTTCTCCCTCCTCCTCCCCTAAATCTTATAGGGCAGAGCTACAGTGATTTCTTTTGATTGACAATCCTGTAGGACAGGGGAATGGTACTTCAGAACAACAGAGCATTCTGTAGAACCACAGAATTACGTGGGACACTTAGTAAAAAGAAATCCTATTATGTTGGCATACTAAACCATACACCTGAAGTCCAGACAATGCCCTCCTAGGAATTTAATGAATTTACTAAATACAATTAACAACAATGAAAATATATTAGTCTCTAGAGAAGATAGACTTATTTTAAAACTTTTTTTACTTAATATAAAAAAACATGTATTGCAAGAGAAGTGGGGGCAGGTACAGTTTTGTTCAGTTGTTTAACTTTGGAAAGCCCTTGTTAAGATCTGCTTGGCTGCAGAAAGCAATACTCAGGAGTTTGTTTATAAACCAAAGCGGATTAAAGCCATTAATTCAGAAAAGCTTCCCTCGTTCAATGGGCACTTCACCAAAGGGATAATTATGGACAAAGGCAGCATAATGTAAGCAACATTTGTAGCTTATGTAGAACTATTATCCTTATATACTTTATTTCTTGGCAAAATATTTCTCTACATTAACAAAAATGTGCTACCCACCTTCCCAAGAGGATCATCCCTTGGATATCCCACCCCTTAGGTAGTGGACCCCAGAAGGGAGCATGTTAGGCCAGAACACCAGAGCTGAAAAGCATGCCCCACAAGCAGCAAAAAGCAGGGAGCACAGTTCTTCCTCTTCCCAGCTAACCCCTATAAACATTTTCAGCTTCCTGACACATTTTCAAATGAAAACACTGGTGAAGCTCTATGTATTGAGTAACCTCCAAAGTTTTCTAAGGCGTATCATCAGCTGTTTCAGTAGTTTTCTTATTCATTCATAGCATCCTCATGGAACGACTTTTCTTCTTTCTTAAAATAATCTTGCCCCACCTAGCAGACTGACAGTATTTTTTACATCTACCCTCCTCTTCTGACAAAACTTATTCTAAGTCTTGAATAGTCTATCATCAACCCTGAAACAAATCCACATTCTTCAAGCCATATGTTGTCAAAATCCACTTCACAGCTCCATTCACCCATTCTTTTCTCATTTCAGTGCTACAAGCTGGAGAGTTTTCCTCTTCTTTTCTCTCTTGTTTGCTCAGANTTCCACTTCACAGCTCCGTTCACCCGTTCTCTTCTCATTTCAGTTTCTTCTCTTTTCTCTCTTGTTTGCTCAGAGTTACCAGCACCCCTCTCAACAGAGTTCTGCTTTTGGCACCTACAATAGCAGTCCTGCTCATTTCCCTTTTTGCTGTCTGCATGACACTCCACGGATTAACTTTATTACTGAATCCTGAAAAACTTCTAGTGTTGTGCTGCTGACCATAATGCTCGAAACAGATTTCTATTTTGCTGCTGTCAAAAAGGTATCTGTGCAGTGACACTGAAAGAGTAAACAGACTATTATCCATGTAATCCTTTCAACACACTGCAGCCACTGCAGTTAACTTCCTTATGAGGTGTTATCGGTTCACAAAAGACAGCTGTATTCATCCTTAAAAATAAGCTTCTGTTGTCTCCAATATTTTGCCAATTCTTTTTGAAAAGATCCTTAAGACAAGGTTGTACTAGTCAAGATGCCTTCTACTTGACGAAGGCCAGGATGAGCTTCAGGCAGCCTGAAGCCTCCACATGAGCCTTACAAAGCATGAGACAGCACACCTGGCTACCTCAGAAGCAACTTGTCTAAAGGAGTAAAGGAAGGAAAGATTTAATCTAGATAATCAATCTAGATTTAATCTTTGGATGTGGTATTACCATTTACTTTAAAGATCTTTGTACAAATTAAAAGGAAGTTAGGAACATGTAAAAAATTGACATGTGCACAAGTGTTTATAAGTACCCCAGTGTAACTGAAATACAATTATATATATAAAAGATTGCAGGAATAGAGCATTAAATGGCTGGTATTTGTTTATATACATTAACTTGTGTTGCTTGGCACATTTAAGAGTTCCTGGAAGGCTCAGGACAAATAATTTTAGATGTGTTGTTAGTAGCACTATTGTTAGCCTAGAAAAAACCCAAAGAATCCCTAAATCTTTTTCCATTTTCCAAANGACAAAAAAATAACAGTAATGAAACAAGTTTGCTCTTTTACAAATGTTCTTTTATGTAATATGTATTTCTATGTATTTATAGAAAGTAACTTTACATAGTTTTTACATTTATTACGATTTATAATATGCAATATTTTCAGTATGTGTATAAATAAAATTCCAAGCTAGTTCATGATTTTTCTTGAATGTGATACAGTAAAGTCCTTAAAAAGGAAAACATCCATTTTCAGTAAATTCTTCACATATTCCTCTTACAAAAGGGCCTGATTTTCTACTCTCGTCTATTCTATGGATTTACAGCAGCAAAGGTTTGTTTAACTAGAAAAGCATAACCAGATCTCTACTACATTATTTTTTTTTCATTTCTTCTTTCAATTGGCCATCTTCAAATATGCCTACATCACACAGTCTCATTTGTGTATCAAGTTCTCAAACTTCCAAATTCTAATGACTTTACATCTAAGAAACTTTTTTTTCTTTTAGGCAAGTTGGAATTCCATTTCCAAGCCATCTAGAAATATGCTCTTCAGGCAGCCCATTAGGTTTCACTGCACACCTTGTCCCTGAACAAGTCACTAGTATTATGTCAAATACAAGATCATGACCTTCACCACAATAATAAATACAGAATAGTGCTAAGAATTGTTAAACACATTATATCATCAACTAAATATTTTGAGTGATGCCATGAAAAAGTATTATTTTTGTGGTGGGGCAAGAAAGAGTTTGTGGGGATTTCACCACACCCCACCCCCGGATTCAGAACCAGGCAATAAAGCACTTCCCTTTGAGTGATAAAATCTTCAGGGACAGAAATCTGTGTCTTTGCCAGCATCCATACAAAACATGACTCATTAACATTATTATAACAATTACACTGTTTGTGTAACAGCAATGGAACAAACTTTTATATATCCAGAGTCTGAAGATCAAAATATCACTGATTTAACTTCTACTGCAAAGCAGACAACTATGGGACAGAAAATATGCCACCCAGTAAAGCTTTACATTGATGTAAAAGGAATAGGAATGCCTTTCTCTTCAAAGATTTAGGGTCTTTAGTTTATGTTCAAACAACTGAGGAAATAAATTTCTTAAACAATTCCTTTAGAAACATATGCTATGTAGACAAGTTCTTTTGTAAATACTTCTTTTATCCTAAAGAAATTATCATCTTGCATTTCAATAAAAATTGAACCCTAACATTAAAAGGCAAATCACTACATAGGCAGGTGGACCTACAGTATCATTAGCATTTTATCACATTCTATTTTGTCTGTTACATATTTAGCAGAAAATGTTTCAAACATTAACTTGCTTAAGATCCAGATAATTATCTCATTAGGTCTATTAATATTCTTACGAAAACAACACAAGCCATGTAGCGTTCACAGGTTTTCATCAATAAATTGACTGTGTTTTCCATCATAATTGTATTTAATATCTGTTTTTTGACCCATTTTTCCACATTTCCCTCTATCTTACTTGACTACACTTAAACATCAGGATCTTATCAAGACCTGTTACTACTGAAAGCACTGCTGTTCATAGGAAGTTAAAAAAGTTAGTTTGTGTTTTTGTGATGAAGCAGTGGGACACTAGCTATATACTCACAGGTTGAAGATATCAAGTACAGACAAGTTAAAAATAAGGTTTGAGGGTTTTTTGGGGTTTTTTTAGGCATCCTCATCTATTGGTTCCATCATAGGGGGCCCCAATTCAAGTGACAAGGAGGTGACTGTACCTCTCCTTGCCCTCATGAGGGCCCATCTACAGTACTGTGTCCAAAGCTGGGGGCCCCAATTCAAGAAAGACACAGAGCTGTTGGAGAGGGCTCAGAGGAGCAGAAAGACCACAAAGATGACCAGGGGGCTGAAGCACCTCCCCTGTGAAGAGGGGCTGAGGCAGCTGGGCTTGTTCAGCCTGGAGAAGAGAAGGCTGTGGGGGGCCTTCATTGCACCATTCCAGGACTTAAAGGATGCACATAGAAGGGGAATCAGATTTTTACAAGGGGAGGGAGTGGTGGGACAGGAGGAATGGATTTAAGCTGGAGAAGGGAAGGTTTAGGTTAGATATCAGGGGGAAATTCTTCACAGAGAGAGTGGTGAGATGCTGGAACAGGCTGCCCAGAGAGGTGGTGGATGCCACAACCCTGGAGGTGTTGGAGGCCATGTTGGATGGAGCACTAGGCAAACTTGTCTAGATCCAGGCCTGGAGGTTGGTGGCCCTACCTATGTCAGGGGTCTGAAATTTCCTGTGAATCACAATCACAATTCTGTGATTTCTATTAGTATCCATTTAAATTATTGATACCTTCAACTTGTTAATTACCTCATGGCATTCAGAAAGAGTCTGTATAATTTCTCTCCAGAAACTAGGCAATACTTAGAGTTACATTCAAGATCTAGAGGATGAAATAAGTATGAGGAAAATGAGCAAGAAAAAAAGGAGAATGGAAATTGGGATATTAGTAGTAACTTTGTATCAGAATCAGATATTAAAAGTTATCTTCTGTCAATTCCTTATACAAAATGTAATGAAGTAATGGTGAACAATGAGACTATCTTTAAGAGTATCCAAATTAAAACCATGGAGAACCATACCATTTTATAAAGGAATATTACCAATGAAAAAAAAAAAAAATCAGTGACAAAAGGCCCTTTTGCAATGTACTTACCTGCAACCCTAGATTCTCCACTCGGCAAGAAACTTGGAGCCATGATCAAAATGCTGCGAAACAATGGGAGGAAATAGATGCTTAATTCATTCAATAGGACAAGAATCTTATAATCATTCCAAAAATAAGGACAAGCTTAAGAAAAACACACATTTTAGAGAACACAACTAATGAAATGTTCTCTGTAACAAAGATGGGCCCTGGGCCTGTCCTTTCCCATCATTTTCACGGTGGGGGGGAACAAACATCCGTTGACTGGCTCCTGTGACAGTGCTCTGACTTCAGTAGATGATCTAAACCTTCATTAGTTATTTCCCCTAAAGTAGTTGTCATATATTCCTCCTTAAAGAAAAGAGGTATTGGCTTATTTTACATTTACCTTCTACTTATTGCACTGGTCATTTCCATAATCATAACAGAGCCTGATCACTGGCTGTCTTTTGTGACATAACAATAATGTGAAAGAGTCTTAAGTCTGCCTGAGGCAACAATCTAGGGATATCAGCATATATCAGGTGCCCTGGGCTCACCACTTCACAAGTATGCAGTAATATCCGGGGAAGACAAAGCAATAGGAAGTTATGAGATAACTTGTCCCCAGGGAAAGTTTTATTCCAATTTTTCAGTGGATGTGGGCTTGTGCTCTGGAAGAAAAGAATTGTATTCCTTCTAAAAATCCATATATATATATTGCTTTCTTTATAACTTTTTTTTAGTATTATAACTCTATGCTCTTGTTATTCAAATAAATGGACAGGTCAGCTGTGAAAAAGTTCAGGTGCCAACAACAGCCAGCTAGATGAGGGGTTTCCAGATTTATGCTATAGTAGCATGATGATTGCACCCACATTTCCAACTCTCTTTTGGAACTTACTCCTTTTCTCAAAAAGTTAAAAGATAAGGCTACAAGAATAGTAATTCAAATACTGAAAATGCAAAGAAAATACTGGAAGTCCAATATTATAATCACCCCTGAAACATTAGCACTGCAGTTACTGTAGGTGGTATTATGACAGCTGAAGGAAGTGTACATGTCACTTTTTAAGAGACTAGTAGATAGAACCCTGAAATAGGTGAGGTAAGGAAATAAGAGGTACTATTAATATAACACTAAGGGTCAGGGAGGGTAAAAACATATAGTGCATAATTTTAATTGGTTTCATTGATTGTAGTGTAAAAATTTAATCCTTCAGCCTTCTGAGACTTTTAAGATACAGAAATACAGACTATAACTCACAAAAAGCATGAAGTTTAATCTTATATTAGTACCACTGGGAAAGTAATAGCATCATTAAGGACAGCTCAAAAGTTGGATCTCTATTCAAGCCATCCAGGCTATGTTCTTTCGCCACTCCCATTGAATTTTACTTCATCACCCCACTGTGGATTTTCCCCTTCTGATGCACTCACTGACACACCCGCATATTTTACCTGGAAGCATTGAGATAATGTAATAGTACATTGTAAGTACTCTTACATAATGTAAGAGTACTTACAATGTAGTGAGTGCTGGTGGATGAGAGGCTCAACATGGCCGACAATGTGCTCTTGCAGCCCAGCAGCCAACCTCATCCTGGGCTGCATCAAGAGGAGCGTGGCCAGCAGGGCGAGGGAGGGGATTCCCCCCCTCTACTCTGCCCTCGGGAGAACTCACCTGGAGTGCTGTGTCCAGTGCTGGAACCCCCAGCATAAGAAGGACATGGACCACTTGGAGAGGGTCCAGAGGAGGCCACAAAGATGATAAAGGGGCTGGAGCACCTTTCCTACGAGGACAGGCTGAGAGAGTTGGGGCTGTTCAGCCTGGAGAAGAGGAGGCTCCGGGGAGACCTTCTAGCGGTCTGCCAGTACCTCAAGGGGGCCTACAAGAAAGATGGGGAGAGGCTGTTCAGTAGGGCCTGTTGTGACAGGACAAGGGGTGATGGTTTCAAAATAGAGGGAGGGAGATTTAGATTAGATATTAGAAAAAAATTCTTTGCTGTGAGATTGGTGGAGCACTGGAACAGGTTGCCCAGAGAGGCGGTGGATGCCCCTGGATCCCTGGAGACGTTCAAGGCCAGCCCTGAGCAACCTGATCTAGTTGGGAGTGTCCCTGCTTCTTGCAGGGGCGTTGGACTAGATGACCTCTGGGAGTCCCTTCCAACTCTAATCATTCTATGACTATACATATCCACCTGCAGCACGAAGATATCCCTTTCACGAGCATAGAAACCAACAGTTCAAGTAATAAGTCACAGGTAGATTTATAAATTCCAAGAACAAGAAATAATGAAGACTATAATCCAGGCCACCACTGGTAACTGTTTGTTAAAGGAACCAGGCAGAGCTTTGAAATTAATAGTTAGGTTGGGAACAAATTTGTATTACTACACATTGCATGAGAAAAAACAAGCTCATTGTAGAGCACTTGAGAGAGTTAGTGGGATTAACATTATGGGATGTTTTAAGGACACATATAACCTTACTATGTAGTTCACAGGAGATGGTCTAGAGATCCAGAAATGATGGTGAATGGGTAATAACAAGCATGGGAAGGTATGAGAGAGAGAATGAAGATAAAAGGGGAAGTGTTACACCTGAAAAGCTGCTGGTCAGCACACTTCCCGGGCCAAGCCCTGCACCTAACCAACCCAGTTTATACCAGCTTTAGTCCAAGCCAAATCAGCTCTTTAATCCAAGCCAATTTCTGCAACATCTACTTCTGTCTCTATGTGTGGATGCATGTGATCCACTGGAGCAAGGTTTGACTGGTCTAGCCAGAAGCATGTCAGCACATGGACAGACACCAGGTTTGAGTTGGAGTAGATAAGCAGAGCCAGCATCTGCCTATGGGCTCTGTAGAGCCTGATGGTCCAAGAGGTTGCAGAAAACAGAAGAGCGGTTTTCAGAGGTGTGTGTGCACTCACATGCATCTCCTAATGAGCTTCAGCCTTCATCTACCCGTGAGGGGGAGGACCGGAGGGTGCTGTCAGTGTTTCTAGGCACACATAAGGAAAGGCTGTGTTGCCCTGTAAAGCCATCCATATATGTGCTTGTGCTTAACAGGTATGACATGCTACAAATGCAGCCCTGCTCCTGCCTGGGCCCAGAGATGGGGAAGCACAGCAGGCTGGAGGTATCAGTGAGTGCCTTTGCATCCCTTACAGTCAAAGAAAGCACATGAGATTCAACTACTCTTACAATTAGAGTGTATTTTTTTTTCACTTTCTGCATTCTACATTGTTTCATACTATTTCCTTACTTCAGTTCTGATGACTAGTTATTGAAGACAGCGGCCATCTTTCAGAAGGTTAGGGTGCTATCTCACTCCCACTGCAAGTAAGATGAGGCAGAGAACTCCAGGAGGAATTGAGTTTTCCAGAGCATCATTTGTCAACACTGACATTTGGTGTTCATCTTTCTGTGAAGGAAGGATCTTATGGCTGTGATTACCACACGTAAAATGAATGTCCTCACAGAAACCAAATAGCAGCACATCCACAACCCTTCAGTGAGCATTAATAATAAAGGAAGTCTGAAGCATCTGCATATCATTATTAAAATTACTGGAAGCATAGTATTCCCATCTGAGACACAGCTCTAAATTTCTTCAAACATCCATGTTAAACAAATATTATTTCTTTGGTCTGTTGAATTATGAGAAAAGCCATACTGTATCAACCTGAAATATGACAATTATTCTGAATAGATTTTTATTATTATTGAAGAGCAAGTACTAGGCAACACGCTTAGTCCTTTAATATCATTGTGATGTTATATAAAACTTGAGGTGTTAAGATGGCAATAAAAATATCCTGCTCTCTTCAACAATAAGCTACACACACACACACACCCCCATCTGCATATTTTATGGCAGTGTATGTGTAACTTCTAGTAAAAAAAATAAAATAAGGAAAACAATTAAAAAAAAACAGAAACAAGAACTCCTCACACCTTGGTGCAGACACTGGGAAAAGCCAAAAATCAGGGTCATCCAACTTGAGCCTGTCAGTGCTCTTTACATGTAACTGTACATTAGAGTACAATTTCTTTGGTAGCTGCTTAAGGTAATGATATGTGCTGCTTCACAGAGATTTAAGAAAAAGTAGCCTTGAGTTTCTGAGGATAATATTTGTTGAAGACAGCATTTATTTATTTTTAACCACTGAGACAGGAGCTGCCTTGATTCCTTTTGTCTCCTTGAGCTTTTCCTTACTCTCTGTAGAAACATTTTAAAAGAAAATTGACATCAGCAAGCACATTTAACTTGGAATCACTTAACATTTCCTGACACTACCATGCAAGACAATTATTCTCTGGCTTGTACAGTACAGTACACACAGCCCTTGGCTGTTCTGCGAGTTTCTCTTACACAAGTATAATTACTTCAGGGGGATTGAGTACATGGAACTAATTGATGTTTAACATTTAAGAAATGTAACACAATTTTGTGCCTGTGTAAAAATGTCAAAAGTAATTCATAGGATTTGAAACAAAAATTCACTGTTGGCAGAATCAATAGCTACAATATGGGAAATTATCCTAAATAAGAGTGTCACGTCTAATAGAAAACTCCTACCGAAAATGTGAACTTTGTGGGGGATACAGATATAGCTGGGTGAAAGCTGGGGTAGCAGTTGTGTGAATATGAATCAGTTACCTTACAGATAATGTCAGTGTAATGTCAACCCCAAAAAGCAACCTGAACAGGTTTCAATTGATCAGCAACTACATTTGTGACATGCATTGCAATCTGCAGTTAATTTAAAAACTAAAAAAATCAAATCATAATAAAAATAGGGATATAATACAGATTCTGCAGTCCCAAACCTTTAAACACATCTTTGAACCAAGGAACATTTCTATCATTTTTGGCAAAGAGCAGTCACACACACCAGTGAAATAAATCCTAGGCAAGGTAACCATGTTTCGTGCTTCTGCATACACCATCACTAGAAAACTGAATAATACCCATACAGGTAGAACCAACTTTGTATGACAAAAGTAAGCTGCTTAAAAATACACTCTAAACTTTATTTGAAGGGACATCACATCAGAACCAATTCTGAAACCTAATTTGAATCTCCAGCATTCCTTAGGAAGACAAACAGGATTTTATTTCATATGTTTCTCTAATGAGACATTCTGATATGCTGTGATTTCATGTATATTTGTACAAAATATACATGAATTTCATGTACTATGTACAAAAGCATCAAGGTTATTTACCATTAATCCACAAAATCAGATGAAATTGTGTTTCAACCGTTTTTCTTACCCTTTCTATCCCAACTATGCACATACAATTTGAAAAACAAGGCTACTTTAGTTTCAAAGTTGAAAGCTATCAGTGTTCCTCAGATCCAAAGATAAAACTTCATGAGCATTTGTAAGGAGTGTTTCTATCAAGTTCTGTAAGACTATCATTCCCTCTAAGGGTACAAGTTTGTCAAGTTTGTTAACAGTCAGCCCTCATGTGCAGCTTTACGAAGTAGAGCAGCACAGATTTTTGTCATCTCCAGTGGGAATAATCACTGGCTTAAAAATAAGGATAGCTTCATGATTATTCCAATACTTAGAATGGTCTTGTGAGACTGATCTGAGAGCTCAGCATGCTGCTTGCAAAAAAACAAACACCAAAAAAATTGAGCTCAGTGGGGCAGAGTGAAGAAGAGAACAAAGAAATAAAAGAAATATGGGATCTTTTGATTTGCTTTTACTCTGGACCAAATTGTGTTTATGCATTGAACACCTTTGATTTATTGTTTGCAAATACAAAGAAATCCATGTTTACATCAGAGTAGCACTAGTAATTCCAGCTTCAACAGACAGAAGAGCCCAGGTAGAGAATGAGACAGGGAAACACTTTCCAATACCTATTCACCATGATCTTTGAGGCTGCATCAAATGAATGAGGGAGCTACTCACTCATTGAACAGTGAAAATAAAAAATAAATATTGAACAGCTGCATCATTAACTGTGTGCAGTTCAATCTGTATGCTAAATGAGCCAAAGATCCCATGGAAATAACACTATGTCATGTAATTAATAACCGTATTGTAACATTTATGCACACGTACTCAAGACAGTATGGCACAGATGGTTTTATCTTTGACATTTTTGGGTGGTTTTAATTGCTCATTCATTTTCAGGAGTGCTCCTGTAGAAATATTGTAGGAGATAAGACTTTGGGATATAAAGGTAAAAGGTTTTCATTAAGCTGTGATGAAAAAACTGCTTGCATAAAGCAACATTATAACCCAAGATAAAAGAAAGTGATTAAAATTAAATCAAACTGTCATGGTAGACTAAAAATAGCATCTCAGAAATTAGTTTTTAAATAGGTTTCTGAAGTGGTATATCTATTTTATATCACTATTAACATTATTAAGATTCCTCATGAAATTATGTAATTCATAATTCTTCATTTTGAGCAAGTATCATATGACACACATATTTAACAACAGAGTTCTAATATAAATTTAGCAAACACTGAATAATAAAACCAGGACAGTTTGGACACAAAAATTCTTGGCATTCCACAATATCTGACCAGTGATATTTAATCAATGTAGAAAAAATTCATTTAAAAATAAACAACCCAGGGATTATCATGAGAAACACTGATTGCTATAGAATCATAGAATTTTTAAGGCTGGAAATGACCCCTAAGATCATCCAGTCCAACCATTAACCTACCGCCACCACGTCTACCCTTAGACCATGGTAAAAATATGTATATGGATTGAATACTAAGACTACCATCATCCTACTCCACAGAAGGATACCTGTGCTTCCCTGTCAAGACATGAACACTATAAAACCCAATCCTTAAAAACATAAAGTAAAATTAAAGTATCTGAACAACACAGAGCAAATAAACAGGGTAAAATTACAAACCTTCTAAGGAAACATTATACAACTCAGCACACGGTTTGTTTAGTATGATAAAAACAAAGCACAACAGAGGAATAATGGATTTCAAAAAGGGAAACAATAAAACCAAAATAGAGGATGATGAATGAAAATTAGACAGCCAGGAGATGAACAGGACATTCAGACCCATGAGTCCAAAAAAGCTCAAGATATGTTACTTAGACAAAAAATAGATAGTATTAAATTACTTGGTCTTTACACAAAAACAAACATACACCACCACTCCCCCCAAAAACCCCATCAAAACTACAAAGACAAAACAAAATAAAACCAAAACAAAACAAAAGAAACAAACTATGCATTTGCTCCTTTCTTGATAAAAGAAAGACACTATTTAAAATAGACTGTAGGCTGCACATCAAGCTATATGATCATTTGGTGAGAAATCATAAAAAAGTGAACCTTCCCGACAATGTGTATTACATGGTGGATTTTTCTCTTGTTAAAAAATTAGTGTTTTTTTTTCCTGCAGTTCAAATAGCTTTTAGTTTCACCTACACCTAAATGGTACCCTGGGAAAATAAAAAAATTATTTGCACAGATGTAAGTGGCTTACAAAATATGCCCAGATTAATATTTCTGCGGTTCAGTGAAACGTGAGATTTCTGAGTAAGTAGGAAATTCAACCAACACTTTAAATACCTTCAGGTGTACACCTTTGACAAGTTTCAGCTACTATTGCATTTCTGTATAGAGTCAGAGTGGTTTAGGTTGGAAAGGACCCTAAAGGGCACCTAGTTCCAATGCCCCCTCCATGGCAGGGACACCTTCTACAGTTTCTCCAGTGGTGAAGTAACACTGATGTGGTTGTGGAAGAACTGTCTGCCTCGAAACTCTTGGGAACAGGCACACAGACATCTCTTAGTGATGTGAGCTGATTTTATCCAATGAATTTCAGAACTACCACCACCACAGTGTCCTGAAAAACAAAACCAGACACTTCAGAGAGTCATGGGAAGTTAGATTTGGCATATGTTATGTTGGAGAAATATCGTGAGTAGGATTAGGGAGTATTGTTAGTGCTACTTTCAAGGTAAAGCAGCTTTTAGCAGGCTATTAGTAGCTGCACATGGAGTATTGCTTATATTAGTACCTGTCATACAGAAGATCAGCTTTGTGGAGGTTTTTTTTAGTTGTTTGAGGGGGAAGGGGGAGGGATGTTTAAACTTTTAACTAGAGAGGAAAAGATAAGGTAAGTCAAGTGTTTGCAGTTTAAGTTAAATGATTTGGAGTGAGTTATTAAAAGTATTTTTTCAGCCAATCCAAGTAACAAGAGTTTTATTCGACAGCTCTGACTAAAAATCTCACCACTGAAAATGCGTGCCTAAAACCAAATGCCATGGCAGTTCACAAGTGGTTCCAAAAGATTCATTGGCTAATATCTAATTAACTCTGCTAATGGTTTTGGAAAGAGATACTCAAACATATGTTCAGAAAATAAGATCCAGCGGTCCTGAATCAACTAGTGTGAACAGTAATCTGAAAGCAGCAACAGCAGCTTCTCAAATTAGCACCTAGCAGGAAGCAACAACTTATGTCAAAACTGGGAATTCCATAAAATCTAAACTTTGGCTAAGAAAGCTGGATCCAGCTGGGAAATATGACTTGCTATAATAGTTTAAGGTTTCAGCCTTTACATTGTAAAGGCAGCTTTTAGAATTATTTCAGAAGCACACAGAGAACGATGCTCTCTATGCCTTTAGCTTTTCAGGACTTAAGAATTCCCTTAAATTCCTTCTTTTGAAGGAAGACAATTTAGGACTGCAAGAGTCTGAAATTTGTGAAAAAGGATGCACAATATTCCTCACAATTTCCAGTATCAAAAAGCCCAAGTCATGAGTGATGAAGATATTCAGCCTTATATCTGTTCAATGACCCACAAGAAATTGATTTCCCAGATTCATACCTTGCTAAGGAGTAGTCACATTGTAAAAGTGGTGTCATCACAACCAATATTCAAGCTCAGCAGACTAGTTAAAGCTTTAATATGTGGTACCACAATTTACCTTCAAGTCCCTAAAGTGGCCTGTCAATACCACATTTTATGGAATTTTAATACTCAGAAGTTACCATGGAAGTTTCTACTATGGGTAAGAAACATGCATCTTTGCTGACTAAGCAGAGTTTGTTATTCTTTGGGAACCTAATTCTGAATTTTTTCTAAAAATTCACTTGACTTAATTAACAGTTTCTACATCCCACAACAAAGTAATACCAGATAACAAAATAATACAGACAGCTTGTATAAGCAGTGGTTTTTAGCTATTTAAACTAAAAAGTTCTTCTAGACATAAAGACAATAGGCATTTATACAGAAGAGATGGCAAAACACAGAATGAGATTAAAAAATGAAAGAGCCAAAAGCATCAATAAGGAGGCCATGTGAAAAGCTTCATAACCCAAGGTAAAACTGCCTCTAATATTAGGCATTAAAGGAAAAAAAAAATATATCTATACTAGTATTTTCACTGGCATAAAGTTAGAGTTCCTGATTTTCACATTGCAAGAGGATCATTTGCTTTTACAACAAATAAAGCTGCTAAAGCATTACAATCTGCTTTCCTAAGGAAGAAACAGCTCAAGATTGTGAAGCTATTTTTCAAAGTGCAGGCAAATGAAATGCTCTGCAGTACAGAAGAACATGGGAAGGAACCCATAGTCTCTTTCACACCAGTTGATACCAAAAGTCTTCAGTGAGTGGCAGCAACCCAGTTTCCTTCCCTCATGCATAACCAGGAGCTGCAGTTTGAGGGTTGAATAGGAAAGCTTGGGTTTTATCAGAAGTTTTTTTTTTAGTTTTTTGTTGGGGTTTGTTTTTGTTTGGGGTTTTGTTTTGGGTTTTTACTATAATTTTAAACCAGAAAGCCTAATCAGTGCTACTGAGGATAAAACACATTTTTTCCATACAAGAGCTTGAATTGATGCCTCACATGTATAATCCATCTATGACTACTAACATATTTTTAAGAGTTTATTATCTGAGCTCCACAGAATACTGCTATCATTCACAGCAAACAAATCCCCCAAAGTTCTAGAATGTCACTAAGAGCAGCAAACTACCTTGAAAAGTGTTTTCTCTGAAATAGGATTGCCACAAAGAATTTTAAGCCAACCTGATACCACTGCTCCCTTCCCAGTAAGTTTGCAATATATCACACAAACTGAGCAGTTAGACCAGAAAAAAAGAGGGGAATCTAAAATTGTCACCACTTACCCTGTCATATTAAGGCCAAACCTGGAACTTGTTAACAAAAGGTATCACAGTAGTGTTTATTGACCCAATGAAACAATCAATAAGAAAGAAATTTTTAAAAAAAGCCAAAGCACCAAGTGTAAATATATGTTATCTGTCTTCAGCCACAACCACATACTTTTCCAAAGCTTTGTTTTAATAAAATCAAGAATGTCACATTACCTGAGAGACCAAAATTTTATATCTTTTGTGAAAGAGTTATGTTTTGCCAAGAAGTGACTGGGATTAATTCCAAGGAAACATACATATACTATACATTCTGATGTATTTTACAGCATTTTCTCAGGCTAATTAGGAAGCCCCTGGTGGGGAAAAGAAAATGTTTCTTATAGGATATTCCACGGGGTGGTTTGTTGGGGGTTTTTTTGGTTGGATTATGGGTTGGATTCTTGTTGCTTTTTTATGGTGCATCAAATCAGACAATTATTTTTTTATACTATGTAACAATTCCCAAATCATAAACAAACTTTCAAATCCCTGGTTAACAAAAGAGTTCATAATTTGATGCCTGGTCTTGCTAAATCATCCCACAACAATAAACATCAAAGATTTCTGGACATTATTACAGACAATGGAGTCTAATGCCTGAAACTCCAGTTATCAAAAACACTAGGAGCATAAAGAGGAACAATGTTTAGTAAAAATAATGACTTCAACCTCTTACAATCTTTCCAGAAGAAGACTGAACTTAGGCTGTGTTCCTCATGGAAAATCTCAACATATGAATATATTTCTACACCTGAATTGCCACGATGCAATGTTTGTGAAGTATAGCTAATGCTTTGGGTCATCTACTACACCAACCAGGTCACTGCTAGTGCCTCCTAAACCTGAACTCTTCAACATTTTCCCTACTTAACCATTATTTCACTATTAAGAGGGTTTCATGATTGATTTTCTTTGTTATTTTTCTCTAAAATAGAATCACCATAAGTTACAGCCTCAAGGAATTTGAATTTTTCAAAAGTAATTCATAGTGAAAATAACTGACCAGATGTTGTGCATCTGTTGCATGTCCACAGTACGACACTTCTGCACATCTGTAGCAGTACAGAATAGAAACTGTAGAGAAAGAAAAGGAAAGCATTATAAAGTGAAAAAACAACACATCTAAATACAACTCTGTGCAAATCTTTAAAGATGCCTCATTTTATTGCCTGTGCAGCAATGTATGGCAAATGGCTATCAATTTCATCCCTCATCTCATATCTTGATGCAAATAGTCTGTACATACATGCCAGAACATCAGAAGGCTATGACTGAAAGGTTACTTTGATTTATTCAGTGTTGCATAGAGTTTCTTTTCTTATAGAAAGCATTCAGGAATGTTCATGTTTTTCCCCTCTGTCACTCCACTTCTGTGTGCAGCATGAAAACTACTTTTAAATAGTTTTAAAAAGTTATGGGCAAGTATTCAGGTCCGAAACATATAAAAATCTAAGCAGAAAGCAATGCCATAAAAATGTACAGTATAAAAACTGGTAGAAGTGCATTTCCACTCTAAACTGTTAGGTAATAAGACATTGTTATGTCCAGTATTTATAAAAAGGAACCTGAAATTACAGATATGAGACAGAAATCATAATATAGACAGTTTGTTTTGTAATAAGGGCATTTCAACACTTTTGACTAGAAAAAAAATGGAAAAAATAATAATAATTTGGTTTTCAATCAACAAGATTCACTGCATTATCCTGGTTTTATGCAATAAGAATTTAAAATAGATTTATTCCTGTGGACCTTTGATGCTACTGGTAGCAAGTTTATTTGGGTTGATGGTAACTTTGACATCATTATTTATAAGTATTATTAGTAGTAGTAAGTTTCTGATTTTACTTTATATTCTGTAGGAAGTTAAAAGTCTAATAATACAGAAAACCTAAGATTTCAGTCTCTAGGGAAAATGTTAACAAGCATACAGAAAACAGTTGTAAAAATAAAACATTAAAAACTATGTCAGTTGAGCTGCAATGGAAGCCTCAGCTTTTGAAGTCAATTTATTAAGCCAAATTTTTAAAAGTTAGTATTAAATAACCGTAACACTTCCCCCCACCAAATAGCAACTAAAGTGTAGCTTTAAATCTATTTTAATAACTGTATCAGAACACCATTGCTCCTTAAAAAACCACAGACCTAGAGTTCTATAACTGAGTGACCAAATCTGTTGCCTTAAAGATATATAATAATCTTTACAAGTCTCATGTCACTCCCTCTGAATGCCAGGGCATTGTAACAGCAGCCTTGAAGTAGGACAGAAACAGAAGTTTGAGGAAAAAACAAACAAACAAAGATGAGTGAGAAATGGAATTCAAGTAGCAAAAACTTTAAGTTTTACAACAGAGCTTTCTTCTTTCCTACTCAGGCATTCCTTGACTTCTGTCTTGTGGTTTGGTCTTTCATGCTCAGTTTTTGCTGTTTTATCTTTGGTTCATTTTGTTTGACAATGACAATATAGAATAATATATAGCTGCTCCTATTACTTTCTCCTCCTTCCCTTTCAAAGGCTGAAGTCAGTCATCCAGAACACTTATTTAACCAGTTTTTATACTTTCAGAAATTACCAGATTTATATAGATCAGATCTCTTTAGAAGTTATCCAAAAGCATTAAAATTTCAAAACTTGTGGGGTTTTGTTGGAGTTTTTTTACCCCTTCAAATTTTACTACAGGTATGCAGTACACAAACTCCAACCACTAGTCACAAAGCTATCAGTATGAAGACATATAATTAACAACATACATAAATGACACAGAAATAAAAAGTATTTTTTAACTATTTTAAACAAGTGTTTCACTAAGCCAATAGAGAGATCATTCCTTCTTATGAGAGGAACAAATATAGAACAAGGGATCCATTGTACAGAAGACTTTCAAAGTGACTGAGAACACGTTCCAGCAATGTGACAATGTAACTGTACTAATTGTGATACCACTCTCTAATTATTTCTCAATTACCACTGGAGCAATAAATTTAAAGAAAAGAAAAAAACACAGCCTAGGTGTATTTCCAAACACAAAATACTTTCAGAATTTATGATGCAGCAAAAGCACTGACTTCAGAAAAGATATTGAAAAAAAGAAAAAACAACCCTAGCAAAAACAATAGTTAATATTACTGGAAAAAATTATTAGATTCTTCTTTGGGTAAATGATTGATGGGCAAGTACATTTCACTCAAATAGACACATTTGATTTTCAGTTGTTTTTTCCTTAACACTTACAAATTAAGCCACTTCAGAGCTTGAAAGCAAATGAGTGATTATTATGCAAGTTTATGCAGAGATAAAATGTAAATCTCAAATCATTATTAGCACTTCTGCACGTTTAGTTTGCTTTGTTAAAGAAAAATACACTTTTGTTTTGCTAGTTAACTCCCGAATAAAAAAAAATGAAGTCAAACAATATCGAACACGAAAATAATTTCCAACAAGTTACTGAAATTTGAAACATGCTAATCTTGTCTGTTTGTGTAATTTTTCATTATATAGACATATGCAAACAAAATGTAAACAAGAAAACCACACTTCAGTTTGTACAACGAAGCCAGTCCTAAAGGATGTCTAAATGTATTTGCAAACCCTAAGCACGAATGCTGTAAGAGACAAAACTGTTTGGCTCACAAACAGCCAAGTTCCAAAATTGGATTGTGCTGTTGTACTAATGCTGCAAAGCAGAGCAAGCTGGAGCCAGCTCCAAGACCAGCTCCAGAACCACCACCCATTCATAGAATTATAGAATATATATATACCCCCAGCTCCCTCAGCCTCCTCGTAGGGCCTGTTCTCCAGACCCTTCACCATCCTCGTTGCCCTTCTCTGGACACGCTCCAGAACCTCAACATCCTTCTTGAAGTGAGGGGCCCAAAACTGAACACAGTACTCGAGGTGAGGCCTCACCAGTGCAGAATACAGGGGGATTATCACCTCCCTGGTCCTGCTGGCCACACCGTTCCTGATACAAGCCAGGATGCCATTGGCCCTCTTGGCCACCTGGGCACACTGCTGGCTCATGTTTAGGCGGCTGCCGACCAACATCCCCAGGTCCCTTTCGGCCAGGCTGCTCTCCAGCCACTCCTGCCCAAGCCTGTAACGTTGCCTGGGGTTGTTGTGACCAAAGTGCAGGACCCAGCACTTGGCCTTGTTGAATGTCATATTGTTGGCCCCAGCCCAACAATCCAGCCTGGCCAGATCCCTCTGCAGGGCCATCCTTCCCTCCAGCAGATCCACACTCCCACCCAATTTGGTGTCATCTGCAAACTTACTGAGGGTGCACTCAATCCCTTCGTCCAGATCATCTATGAAGATGTTGAACAGAACTGGTCCCAACACCGAGCCCTGGGGAACAAATTCCACCTCAGACAAGCTATAAGAAAACCAACTCTCATACAATGAGCTTCCCTCATTTCCACATTGCCCTGGAAGTAGCGAAGCACCAGCCACACATCCACACACAGACTGACAGGAATTAGTAGCAGTAGGGCCATGCAGGAATTTTTGTCTTGTCTTTGTCTTACTCTCCCTGCACGGTGAAGGAAGCCACGGTGTGGAAGGTAGCCTCCATTGCCCACGTGAGATTCTCAGAAACCACAGGCCCCAACCACCCTGTGCGGGCCTGACAGCACTGACAAGTACTAGTGTAAATAGAGTAAAAAGAGGACAAATACTATTTTCTGACACCAATTCAAATCTTCTGGTTCCTTAATTAGGGATATGCAGTTCACAGTTGTGAAATATTTGAAGTTTACCCCTTCTGAAGGGCAAATTCAAACAGACAGCCATATTCTGCTATGCTCAGCTTCAGAGGCTCCATAATACCACACTTCATGAACGTGAAGTGCTGCTTCAAAGCTATTCATTCCAGTGTACTCTCTATATGTTTTAGAATAGCATACATCAAAACACAGACAAAGAAATCTCTGGTTTAATATATAAATTTAGGATATAGTTCTTTTTGGACATGTTTGTTCCAAAAAGTCCCACCCTAAAAACATCAGTGCAATAAAACTCTTGGTTTGAGATACTAAGTAGGTTACAAGAATGTTACATAAGATTTATGCGGGGGTTTTTAATGATAGTAAAATTATTTTTAATTAGGACAAAATGTAGGAGGAAGACAAACAAACTCAAATCCCTCCATAAATTATTTTCTGCAGCTGTGCTCAGTTTAGTATCAAAATCCATTTTTAAGAAAACTCAAGGGTAATCTGAGATGCTATTGAAATTGTGAGTACTGCAATGACCCAACTCAAAATTTATACCCCGTGGTCTCATCTGGAACTTCATATTCTCTCTGTAAAAGCTTCTCTGTGTTGGCATCAAGGAACCTATGACCCTCGTCATGCATTTGTTGGAAGAAAAGCTTAAAACTGATGGCTGAACTTGGCATTCACATCATGAATTAAGTTAGGCTTAAGCTTGAAAGGCAACTGAAATGGCAGAATTCACTGATCACTATACTCCCATATTGAAGAGAAGCATATTATTTTCTGTGATAAATTAAATTCCATCTCAAAGCCACATAGGATTGCTGGTTTTGCGGGTGATTTAATCTTAACAAAAACAACAATAGAGATAACAGCCTCATATTTATCAAACACACATCTTCCATGCAACCTCTCTAAAAAGTCCCCATTCTTTTCCTAATATGCTGGCCTTTTCTCCATCAAAGGATTTGGGCTACTGAAGACCAAATATGTATTCTCTATAGCTAAAGGACTGAAGAAACTAGAAAGGTTCTCCCTTCCCTTCCTTTCTCATGAGGGGAAGCCTTGACTCATCACTCAAACTTGCTATAAACCAGGAAAAAACTCCTTAAGAACATAAGGCATCTAAATTGATATAGGTCTTATTTACTTGTTTACATTATTTCAAGGAGCAGTTTAAAAGGAATGAAAGATTTTGTGGGAGGTGGGGGATTTGGGGATTTTCTTTGTTTATTGTTTTAAAAGATCCCTTTTCCCTTCATCTTCCAGATATGAGTAGCTCTTTTTTCTCATCTTCTTTGCCCTCCCCAACCCTTTTACTTTTCTTCAATTTGACTGAAAAAGAATTCTGTCCAGGGTTACAGACTACTTGTGGCTCACCTGTATGCACTCAGGTAAACAAGTTTTCAATAACTCACCTTTACTTTGCAGAGTAATGCCTTAAACTAGAGGAGACTTTAAAACTTAAAAAAGGTTATTTAAAGAATAATTCACCCAGTTAAGAGCACAGGAAGAAATAAGTGGCTATGAAGGGCTATTAAGCAAAGCAAAATTCAAATGTTTCATAACTCCAGTTTTCTCCTGTAAGTATATTCAACACCAAGAACATTATTATTATAAATACCTTGAAATTATACTCTTTCACCCCTCGTAGTCTCTGTGACAATATCCATAAAAGATCCTGATCTAAGAAAAGCCTCTATATTTATGGATATTCCACAATGGGTGGTGCAAAGAGGCCAGTTTACTTTCTGATTTTACACTTGTGTGTAACGGAGCACATAAATGGAAAATTAGCAGGATTTTATATATGCTTTAAAAGTCTCTAGTCTTATAACAGCTGAATTACATTATAAAACTTGAAGATTTCATGTTAGTATTAACATTTTATTTTGCCCTTTTTAACGCCACCTAACCTCAAAATAGTGATTGAATTAACCTGAGGATAACTGATTTTAAGCACAAGTTTTATCCTTTATCTATATTATTTCCAAAATTTACTTAGGAGTCGCTTCCTGTTTTGAAGCAATTTTTGCATTTGACATTTTGTCAATTTAAACAATTCCAAGGATGTTCTACACTTAGTTTACAGACAGATAACATTCAACCAAGAAAAAAAATTCTTAAAGGAACATTTGCTACGTAAGATGTAAGAAAATCTTTCACTGTTGTAACCTGCATATACTCATAAGAACATAATTTAGTCACAGTGTAAAACACAAGGCACAAACATTCTGGAATCAATAGTATGAGAGACTAATGGGAACCTTTTCTTGTTCTATATTTTTTGGTACTTTATTTTTCTAATACATCTCTAACCACAATGAAATTTTGTTCTTTGCTTTGCTCTAAAAATCACTTTCCAATATTCAGAAATTCAAATGAAATATGGAATTCCTATATGCCTCATTTTTAAATTCCCCTTTTAAAGGACACTTGTGAAAACTCTTCACATTAAAAATCAGTATCTCAAGGTAAGTGGGGAGGTTTTGGGTTTGTTTGTTTTTTTTTGTTGGTGGTTTGGTTGTTGGGGTTTTTTTTTATAAAACTAAAATATACTTATCACTTTCCACTTTTCAGAGCGACTTCAAAGCACATGATGGGGACTTCTGCATAGGGATCACAGTACCACAAAAACAAGTTATCCAGGGGTTTTGTTTTTTTTCCACTCCATGAAGAGTGAATTATAACCCTCATGGAAAGAGCTACAATGTGAGCCTGCAATTCCAACTTAAAAATTCCCAAGTCATATCAACCTATCCTTACAGGATTTTCCAACAAGAGCAAATCTGAACATTAGACATACACTGCAGTCCTTGAACCAAATCTCCAAGTAATCTGAAATCAGATTCAGAAGTTTCTTTATGTAGAGTTCTGGCACACAGGACATTAAAAAAATCCACTGACTTTCAGTAAGGTTTAGGCTACTGAATATCTAAATGTCAGCCTCCACCAAAAATCTTCAGAAAGAGGCAGATAACACTGGTGACCTAAATTAATAGGTCTTCTCTTTACTTTCTTAAGAGGTACTTGATTGAGGAGAGAGTCTCCCAGAACTTACAATGAGAAAAAGTTTTCTTCACCGCAATTATGATCATCATAACGACTGTCTTTATAGAAATCAGTATTATTAAATAACATCCACAATGCTTTGCAGTAATTATAGGCACAACTTAAACAGCATCATAACCAGAAGTCAAATTAAGCTACTGTTAATTTCTCTATTGGACAGTTTCTGGTCATACTCTCTGACTTGCTGTGGGAGCTTCTGACTCTGAGAATGCTCACTTAAAACATAAACTTTGACAAGGAAAGATGAGAATACTTGCCTCTTTCCCTGCAGAATAAAAAGAAGAGTCCATTAAAGAACAAGTATCCCTTGAAGATGCTGGTTTGATTGCATGTTTAACATTGAGGTCACTTGCAAGCACTTGCTAACACTCACTACTACAACAAAGCACACATATACACAAAAAGAAAAAGGAATGCCAGCAAGCCCAGGCATGCAAACATGATTGTTTGAGATGAGTTTCACCGTGCTGTTCCATTGCAGATACATATTTAGTTACCCCTCAGTGGAAAACTAGCAAAATCTTGGTTAGCATTTCACATATCAGGAGAGATTCTATTATGATTTAAGACTTTGTACCAGGATAAAAATGCATTTTGGCTCCAGGGGCAAATTTTGACATAATCAGGACTTTTCAGACGTTCAAGAGGCAACAACAATCCTCAAATTAAGTTAGACTCTGATGGAATGTTAAAGAAAATCTTTTAAGTGAACCTGGGAACAACGGCTTCACAAAAACTGAAAGTCATATATTTGGTCAAAATAATATTGTTTATTGCAGAAATGGATAAGCTATAGAGGAAAGAAGTGGCTACAAAAACATATAAATTAGCTCAAGACCAATATAGGTGTATTTCTAGGGGGAACGATTGAAGGGATAGTAAGGAAGCTGAAAAATGGATTGAGATCAGCAACAACAAAAAGGCATGCTGTGTAGATAACATTTTCATGTTCCTAAAATTTCTGATCTTATCTCAGCACAGCAGGACTACATAATACTTAGTTGAATTCCAAAGACTTACCAAAAAAGGTGCACACAACAAACGTGCATTGAATTCCTGCTAAGGTAGTGACAGCAAACAGAACAGTTTGGTGGCAAGGGACCTACAAGTATCACCCGGTCCAACTGAAACCCCCTTCCTCTCATTTCTCTACATGACAGTATTTAAGGCTATTATCATCTTTTGAGGGCTTGATTCAAGTGGCATTTCTCCCCCTTTCTTACATGCATGCTTAGTGTATGTTACATACCCAATACCTTGGGTATGCACCACTTCCATATAGGTTATTTGTACTGGCAACACCCCATAGAGTTAGCCCCTGTGAGACAGGCAATCTGGAACAGGGATCTGTTGAGGTACTGAGGGTGCTAAAGCTCCTGAGCTGGCAGACCAGCTAGAGGTTTAGTCCATCTTGCACCTCTGTTGTATCACACTTGATTTTGTTTTGGGGTTGGGGGAGCAGCATGGGCTGACACAGCAGAGCAATAAAGGAAGGTTTGGATTCAGAAAGCAGAGCAGAATAAACTCAAAAGGTCACCCTATCTCTTAAGAAGTGTGAGATGAATGAGAGGATGGTTTGAGCAAGCATACATGGCTTAAACATATGAAAGTGACAATTACTACTAGTTAGAAATATAATCCACGTCTGAAGCTGAAAGCACTTCTGCAGCTGCTCCTCAAGGCTCAAGTTACAGCAGAAAGTAACACCACTTGATTTTAAGCGGTTTCTCCAAGTCTTCTGCCTACATTAGTCTGTAACTAGTTACAAGAGACTTAAATATCAGTTTTGTAGCAGCACAGCCAATACACACAAGATGATTCCAGCTGTGTCTTCCACAGAGTTATTCCGAGCTGCATCATTAGTGAAGCAGCCGTTTCAAGTGTACCTACATTTCCTTCAGCAAAAAAAATAAAGTAAATCCACGACAACCATATGGTATGGTTCTCTCAAACTTGCTCTGTAACAGATTTTATTTTCCTTTGTTTCTATGCAACAGTGACAGGAGAGTAAAACTTGTTTAAGTGCTGATATGATGTCACTTGAACAAGTACATAGGAAAGGAGGTTTAGCTATACAGAGGCTCGTTACAGACTGGCAATCTTTTCCATTTGCTCCTATGATTAGCTACTGGGATGTCTAACAAACACCATGTAAAAAATTCTTTTTATTCATGCTGCCCTGCTTTGTCTCTTCTACAACATATCACTACCTCTATCCAAACTCATTTAGTTTGCACAGATTGTCCATATTTTACCTCTCCTGGTCATTTGTTGATTTTTCCACCTCTTGCCTCTAACCACATTCACAGTCAGGTCAAGTGTGCCCTTTGTGACTGCAAGGGCTAATTAGAAAGGAATGACCTTCAAACCATGAGCATTACACAAATTTGAGAAAGAGTAATATCTCCTGGACTCGTGTTAAGTTATGGTATATGTCTTTCCACACACTTAAGAGCGGAAATAATCAGACTGTGCAGCTCCATCATGAAGCCCTCAATCAGAAGGAAGAAGCAGACCCTTACTTGTTCCAAGTAAGACAACTTCTAAGCCTTACTAAGGATTAGGTATTACATGAAAACAGAACACAGTTGTCATTTCAATAGGAAATTCCCTATTGTCTACACGAGAAAAATGCAGAAAAAAAGCTTGCTTTGCTATATATTTCCCCCTAAAAGCCTGTCTGTAATACCCTTCTTTGTAAAATCTGCATAAGCAAAGTGAGGAGGTGGTGTCCCCAAATCTTAATCCAAGAGGATCAGCAGCAAAACCACCTTGTTTTAACATTTTGGATAAGAACCGTTCAAACATTTGCCATGAGGGGGGAAATATGCAGAGACAAGGCATTAAAAGCTCATCTTTAACTGTATACTAAGATAAAAAGAATCCCATAAAAAGCAGCAATATAAAAGTATACAGATGTTTTATTTATAGTGAGAATACACCTGAGGATCAAACACCACTTTTACTACCAGAACAGAAGCTTCAGTTATAACCACTCTTAACAGTTACACACGGGAAAGTCATACTAAATGAGAGGTCCAGAGTTTTTACTTTGCACCATGGAAACCACAAAGTAATAGCATCTTACTGAGATTCTAATTCACAGATTCCTTTGGGTCCAGGGGCCTCCAGATCAGTATTGAACAAGATCTATCACAGCTATTATAATGCATGCTAGATGAAATTTTTTTTTTATCTTCCCAATAAAAAGCCAGGATATAGATGCACTGAGCTGTTGTACACACAGCTCTGCCTCGGCTTTTGTGCTCTCATCTGGGATCAAACTTCTATAAGTAAATGAAATTAAATATTAACTATTTTTGCCAAGAAAAAAAATGCTTTTGTTCAGATTAAAAAGACAAGCAGTGTGAGTTTATTCATGCTCCATCTGTTGTTCTATTTTCTCCAATGGCAACTTCAAAGCACTTGAGCATTATCGAGTGTTTGCGAAGGAATGGCAGCACAATAGTCCTCGCTCAGAGAGAAAAAGAAAAATCAGAAGAGTTCAGAAGTGAAAGAAATTTAGTCACTCAGTTGGCTGTTTAAACCACTATTTAATTGTATGTGTATTTATTTCTATTGATGTATTATTTTTTTTAAAAAAGACGACTGATGGGGAGAAAATAACTTGCAGCCTTCTTAACACAGGAACAATTACAGCAGGAGTCCGTATCCTTCACAGAATGAACAATGCTATTCATAAATGATGAAAATTTCAGACTGGTTTCCTGCTGCTAATTTTGCTTGTGAGCTGAATTAGCAGGGCACTGCTGGGAACAGCAGGAGATCTTTATGATACTTTTTCAGAAAGGGAAAGATCTGATGACTAGTGTTAATCATTAAAAGGCAGTTATTGTAGGTGTCAAAAGATCCAAAATGTGATTCTTTTTTCCCCTTCCAGTCTTCTTTCCCTAGCCTCTTAATTCAGTTGTAGGTAACTTTAAAGATAAAAAGGAGGTGGCTTAAAACATGGTCTGGCACATTGATGGTATAAATTCACTTCATATTGGACAGGACTTTAACAGAACAAGGCAAGCAGATTTTTGCCTCCTTCGCATTCTATGTTCACCCCAGCTGTTAAGCCATCTCAGTCCTCTTTCTTGGTTTCTTGAATCTGCCTGTTATAGGCATTAGCAAATAAGTCTGCAGATTTCAGTCTACTGTAGAAAATAGGTTTAATCTTGCTCAACACTTTACACAAGTTCTCATCAAGGAGTTGTTAAGAAGCTTAGTTCAGAACTCTATTTCACAGCTTTTCTGGAATGTTTTGAAGCGACCTCATTTCCAACCATGCAGTATCACTGTCTTCCTTCGCATTCAGATTTTATTTCAGACTTGTTGTGTAATTCTTATTTTTATCAACACACTTTAGAACTGTTTGATAACCTTCAAATTGTTTTCCTGTTGTTGGGCAGTGAAAAGAGCTGAAGATTTCCCCTGGTCACTCACACCTGCCCCCACGGTTGTGCTGCTACAACTCTGTGCAGGTACATGCTACAAACCAAGTCCCTGGAAATAACCACACGGTGGAAAACATCTTCTAAGGCATTGTCATTAAGCATCACTGATGTGCTGTGAAAGCGTGGGTTTCACAAGCAACCAAGTCAAGAAAGATGGGGAGAGGCTGTTCAGAAGGGCCTGTTGTGACAGGACAAGGGGCGATGGTTTCAAAATAGAGGGAGGGAGATTTAGATTGGATATTAGAAAAAAATTCTTTCCTGTGAGAGTGGTGGAGCACTGGAACAGGTTGCCCAGGGAGGGGGTGGATGCCCCTGGATCCCTGGAGACGTTCAAGGCCAGGTTGGATGAGGCCCTGAGCAAGCTGATCTAGTTGGGGGTGTCCCTGCTTCTTGCAGGGGGTTGGACTGGATGACCTCTGGGAGTCCCTTCCAACTCAAATCATTCTATGATTCTAAGTCAGTGTGAGTAAAGTAACAGGGAAAACAGATAGTAATACCATCTTAATGATGGTTTACCCTAAAACCCCAAACAGATCACAGACTATACCTTAAATACACCCATGTTTACTGAGAAGCTCATTTATATATACTCACATGCCCACGGCAATAATTAGAAATAAATACTACTTCTGTAAACAAAAACATTGCTTTCACCATATAATAAAAGCACTGTTTATACCATCTGTGGGTTAGGATGCTACTGAAATGCAGATAGAGGGGTTAGTTTTGGTTGTTTGAGTCACTTTTTTGTGGTGTTGAGTGGGGCTTTTTTAACCTGAAAGCCAGCAAGAGATAAACACAGCCAAACAAAAAAAGCTACCACCAAATGGTCTTCAGAAGACATTGTTAAAAGTTAAAATGCTTTTAGTCACTTCTTTTAGTAGATTAAGGCTGCCCACCACTAGACAGATACCTGATACAGATACAGCTGAGAGACCAGATGCCACAGGTAACACTGAAACAGTACTACAACTTGACCAGCACCAGGTTAACAATCAACTCACCTGCAGAGCTGGACAGGACAGAGCTCAGCTATCGAGCCAAACAAACTCCTCACACTCATTCTTGCCCTGAGGTGGTTTTATTTTGTTCCTAAATCGAGTACTGTGGTACAATTAGTCTTGCCCCCTCAGCACATGGGGGAATAAAGCAGCACAATATTTTTTTTTATCATAAACAACCCTATAGCATGTGAAGAAAACATGACATGTCAGCCAACTATCCCAGGACCCACTAGGTCGAGAGTGTGGTTGGGATTACCTCAGTCACAAGTGTGGCTTTGAATCTAGAGGTGTGAAAAGTCTTCTTATGGTTTTGCATCAATCCAGGTTAAAATAAGATATGTCTGTTCCCTTAGGCTGTTTTCATTAGGTCAGGGACTAATAAGCAAACCTGACTGCTGATCCCCAAATATTCTATTTAGTACTAATAGGAAAAAAAAAAAAAATCATGCTGTAATCCCGCTACTTAAAAGGTGGGTATTTTTTTAAGTTATAAAATCTGATCTACACAATACATTTTCACAAACAGCTGGCATCTCCTGGTTGAGTGGCAGCTGTGGCATTTTAATGTCCTATGTACGATAAGAGAAGTCAGAACCCTTCATGAGGAAGCAAGAGGTAACATGCCAACGGTCTTAACGGCCTTTTTCAGGAGTTAAGACAGTAAAACTCAAAACATATTTGCACAAAAACCTCACTTTTAGAGTGTGTTTCTGTTTTGAACGAACAAGACACCCCCAAATAGCATTTAGTCAGCATCTGGAGACTAGTTTTCAGTCACAAACAGGTGACTGAATAGCACCTTTGTCAGACCACTCCACCATGTGCCTTCTGGTCAGTTAATACCTCTTGCCTTCGTTTTGTATACATGCTGCCTCAAACGCCTGGGTGCCTTGGCTAAGATTAAAGTAAGAGGTACATGCAATTACCCACCAGGTTGGTTGATTTTTGTTCAAGAGTCTTTATCTGTTCCATGCTAAGACATCTCTCCACACTTCTGAGCTACAGATGCACCATTCCGTCCCACAAAACTGTTCATTTCTCTGGTTACTGCCTAATTTAATTGTGAAATTGGTACATATGAACAGCAACACTGATAATCAAAACTGAATGTACCTTGAAGCACACAGCAATTCTGAGACATTTCTCTCTGCACTGGTTCTCTGCAAGTCCAAGTGAGCAGACCATCCTGATAAGGGGAGAACTGCAGTGGGGTACTGACAGATAAATGTTCAGCAGCTTCTGCCAAAGGAAAGAGCATCTCTGGGGCAAGGTCCTCCAGGATCACTGAGGTAATCCACACATCACTGCCACAGGACATCTTGCTGCTGCCCTCTCTTGTTCACTCCCAGGTGCACAGTTTCTCTTTCTCCCTTGAGAGCAGCGTGACACTTGCTGCTCAAATGACTCTGATCATTTCTACCTAAGAGCAGTACATCTTATTTTTGCCTTTCCTCGTGTTCCCAGGTTAGCATGCTGAATCAGCTTACAAAGCTCTTGCTGAATGCCAGACCTGATGCAGACTAAAAAGTGAGAGCACCCAGCCAAAGCAGGAGGCAAGCCAGCATATCAACACAGGCCTAACTCATCCCCTGGGATTGCAATCAGAAACAACACAGCTGCAGACACAGATCACTTGTTTTTTTTTAAAAAATGAGAAAAGAGGTGGAGGTCACGCATCTACAGGAAGTTAGTAGCAATATAAGTCTCATAACACTAGACAGTGAAAATAAATTGTCCAGAGAAAATACAAATTTCTTTGAGATACTTTAATAGTTTACCTCCATACCATTCAGATTTTTTGCAGATCTCCCTCTCAAACTGGAACACAAGTACTTTAAAAAAATCCATAGAACCATGGATGATATATCAGAGATGGGATTACAAGACCAGTCTGCTGAGCATACCACCTCATCATCAAAAGATTTGTACCTCTGAAGTCAGTAAACCAAGATCAGCTGGTCAGAAGGTCCTGTGGTTGTTCCTGACCACCGACAACACTTTGTGTCTGCAAGAGAGAGAACAGGGGAATGAAATTGGGATGTCCATACTATCCAGCATGTGCTGTGTGCTCTCAGTTTTAGGCCAGGCAGCAAGTTTGCACAACATCTGTAGTCAGGCACACAAGATTTGTGCGTGGCTTACGAGGTTTTCAAACACATGTGCCTAACCCCAGGCTCTGAACACCTACCCTTTTTGCTGTGGCTGGCTCAAGTACAGGCTGACTTTCATTCAAGAAAGTGTTTTTTATTCCTAGACTGTGGTGACTTCTTAGGCACTGCTGTTCTGTCAAATAATTAAGGGAAGATGACATTATGGGCTGTGCACTGACTTCAGGCACACTTAACTAAATTATCTGGCTCTTCCACTGACTGTTCAGGCTCGCGTGTTGCGCAGAGCACCTATCAGCAAACCACTCATCACAGTATTGATCTACACTCAGTTAGCACTTAATTGACATTTGGTTTTGACTTTGAAACACTGATGGCTGGAAACGTATTTTAAATGACTCTGCAACTCTTGGCTAAGTTATTTAAGGGAAAAGAGTTTGTGTGCACCAGATACAGGAATTGTACAGAGGGAGGTAAAATTTTGTCATCTTTGCTACTCTTTTTTTTTTATACTGCCACGTTTATATATGGAACTTAAGGACTTGTCATCTTGTGTTCAAGATCAGCTTCACGTTCCCCAAGAAAGTCTAGGTCCTTAGCATGCCACATTGTATTTCCTCTCAGCTATTTCTAACTTCATGTTAATGGTCTTTGTCTTTCCTGTTTCAAAACTGTTTGTTTCCTTTCAGCACATCTCATTGTTCCTCTCTTTACAAGCACATTTTCACACACTTTTCATCACCCCATTAGATCTGCATGATTCCAGCTGTTCTCTTACAGTACAGTGGCAGTGATATTGTTGCACATCAAAATCCTAAGTATTTCCACCTTTTATTCCTACAGTGTTATTTAGCAGTGCTTCCAGAATGCCATTATTTTTATGTGGCCTTATGAAAACAGAGGGGTGCAAGTTAACTTTCTGAAATATTTGGATAAAAACATTGGACAGAACTCGAGGTAATGTACTCAAGCTGCACCAGGGAAAATTTGGTTAGATATTAGGAACAACTTCTGTCCTGAAAGAGTCCTCGAGCATTGGAACAGGCTGCCCAGGGAGGGGGTTGAGTCCCCATCCCTGGAGGGGTTTAACAGACGGGGAGATGCGGTGCTTGAGGACATGGTCTAAGGGTAGACTTGGTGGCGGTAGGTTAATAGTAGGACTGGATGATCATAAGGGTCTCTTCCAGCCTTAACAAATCTATGATTCTATGAGAAATAAACACTTCACAAGTTCATGTACCATGTTTACAGTTTGTCATGCACCACAATGAGCATTGGCACGCACCATAAAGTGGGATAAATCACTCAGACCTGTCCACTAATCTCTATTTTCAAAGAGCTCACGTGGCAACCCCAAGTTATTTTGGGTTTAGACTACACTACAAAACCTTCACAAGTTCAGCACATACAGCATAAAGAAGCATATAATATTTTCTGGAAAAGAAAAGCTAACCTTGTCATCAGCCCTTTAAAAAGCTACCCAAGGTAGTGATAACTCCACGTGAAACCATGGGGTTTAAAAATACTGTGCTATCTGGAACAAGAAATAAGTCTTCACTCACGATATTGAGTGATACTTTGATAAACATTAGAAAGGTCAGATCTGTTGTACATGAACCAATGTTGCTACAATAAGACTACACGGTGCATGTGAAAAAAAGGCTGCAATTGTTGGTTTGCAGCATGTCAGCAGCTATTTGGCAAGTACCTTAAAAAAAACAGTCCTTCTGGAAGGATATTTTTGGCAGTTTAGGTTTTTAATTTCATGCACTGCAGCCATATCTTTTCCCCACTCTTTATCTCTCAATTCTGTGCCCTTTATCTAACTTTTGCTGCATTAATGACATAACTGCTTCTTCTCTCATGTTGCTACTTTGGCAATGTAGAAATTGCCTGTTTCCAAAGCAGTAGCTACACAGTGAAGAGCAACCAAAAAAATTAATTATCTGGTACAGGATATTTGAAAATCACATTCTTACAACACACTCCACTTCCCAAAGCTTCCTAGACACTGAGCAATTGCTAATCCCAAGGCAAAACTTAACTCTGATCACAGTTCAATGGCATTCATACCAATTGTTAGAGAAATACTGATTATTTCTTACTGATTCTTGTGTTTATTTTAAATTCCTTCAAAGCTTCTGCTTTGCTCGAGAGGCTTTTACCTTGTAAATCCATGAAGGTACAGCACAGCTCAGGTTCCAATAGACACTATTAACTTTTGAATGTGGGTCTGGGTAAAGACACCTCAGTCTCAGCACACAGAAAGCACCTGGAAATGCAGAAGATGTGCATGTCTTGACCTTTAATGCAAAGTGTCTATCCAAGTTCTACAAAGTTCAGTCTCCTGTTGAGTTTGTGAGATTCAGAGCACCAGAGCCTGGGGCTTTGGACTGTCTCTACAGTGTAGAAGCCAAAGGTTTAATTTGCACTTTCCACTGAACACCTAAATGGAATTCAGATGGACCAGGAGGCTTGTACTGGATTGAATTCAACAGTGTAATTCGCAGCTGCACTAGGAAAAACAGCAACTGTGGTGGGTCCATTGTACAAGGAACATAGTTATACAAAATAGATTGGTTAGTAAATACAATAAAACATGCAGCATACTGTATGCCATGAGCAGTAACCACAAAGTTGTATCAACACCTTCTCTCTACTGTCAGAGACAGCAGATGGGTGTGAATGAGGCCAGAGCAGGCACTCAGGCTGAAGGCAGTCATGGACACAGCACGTTCACCTGCTTAGATGCACCTACCCTTGAACAAGCAAATACCTTATTCAGTGTTTAACACTGAAAATGGACACAAGGATGATTTCTCCATCCACTACACTCCAAAAGTCTGTCAGCCTTTCTTACTGCTACTTCTACATCAGAAACTGGAACAACCACCACTACATGATGTTAAATGCCGCCATAAAGCATGCAAGGCATTAAGAAAGTACACACTACAATGTACTTTGTTACACTCTGGATATTTATGAAGCAACACATTCCAGCCTCTGATTACACAGAGACACTATTACCACTTGCACTTCCAAATAAAGACCCACAAATACTGAAGATGAACCTAAGAAGGTTAATTCAATATGCAGTAACCATATATTTGGAAGTGTCATACTCTTCTTACACTGTATCTCTAAATTACAGACTCATGTTGATACTCAGGGCTGAATTTCTTCATATTAAGGTCATTATTAAAAAAAAATAAAATA